>CM031237.1:737970159-738570159 GCA_018340775.1 Taxus wallichiana var. yunnanensis | reverse complement strand
TCTACATGTAACTCGACCACACGCCGCAAGAAGGCTTCGACTGATTCGCCATCATGCATACTCATTGTGTGAAGATTTGTCTCAAGAAGATATAACATCGTCATCGATTCTTGGCTTCATAGATGGTACACAACATGGCTCATGCCAGTAAAGGAAGTGGTTACTTCCCGAATGTGAGGTTGAACCTCATCGAAAGGCTCGAGTGATAAGCATTAATGCTTTTGCATCAGTTTTTTCATACTTGTCCAACAGGTTCAACGTCTGTGGGAGGGGCGTCTATGCTTAAACAATCCCCCAAAGATCTTCAAATTGAAGAATCATCCGCATCTTGGTTTTCCATGCAAAAAAATTTGGCCCTTTGAGCAACTGGGCATCCGACAACAAAATGTGAGGTGCAAACATTTTCAAAAACTCAAAATTGTATTTTATTTATTTATTGATTGTTCAAAAATGGTTATAAATGCTTACTGAAGGAACCTATCACAAAGATGGTCTCTATAAGCTCATGCAGTGAGACACGAACGCTCCTATGGGCATTCTACTTCGCGTTCATCATCTGCATCATAGCCACGTTCAAGTTCGCATGAATCCGTTGTGCTTGACATCGAATGTTGAACCAAAAATACTCCAATTGTCCTTGGCGCACAATCTCGTCAAAGAGAAGATTCCCAGTGTTGCGAGCTCGTTGACCAAAGCAAAGAATAGTCCAGCGGTGTCTTTGTTGTCACTCAATGCCCAAACATTTGGTGCATTACTCGCGGTGCTTTCTGCATCTGAAATTTGTGACATCGTGGGGCCTCTCGTTTATTTTCCACACGGTTTTACAATTTGCAGGCTTTGCTAGAGTTGACTACAGGTGTTGGCTTTGCTTGGCTCCTGGGCGCTGGTGGCTGGTCTTTTGCCAACACTGGTCTCGTTGGTCGCTGGTCTTCTACCAAAATTGGTCGTTGGTCTTCAATGAAGGTTGCTTCTCTGGTTGCCATGCCAAAATAGGACTGATTCTTTGTTGGACATTAATGCAAGAGAGTGCTTACACATATTTGTCAATTGATTTTCTTTTCCTTGGTGGAAGCACTCCAATTTCTATGCACAGTCCCGTCTATTCTCCATGCAGCAACATTGGCTACTACCAATTAAAATAGAAAATTCTAAAGCATTGGTCTTCACGTTTTGTGCACCAAACTCCATAACAAAAAAGAAAAAAATAGCTTCAAGTTTCCCACGCTGCAAGTTTCCTCCAGTATCGCTTTGTGTCTGATACCAATGATGGCAGAGAAGAATGATTTATTCAATGCATGTTTAGAACAACGGACAGAAGAATATAAAGCCCCTAATGCAGAGCCGGGCACAGTTACTACACAAATAGGGACAGATACTCCTTAACCGTATGTGTGTAGGATTGTATTAATTAAGCTAACAAGAAGTAGATAAGAAAATCTTATAGATAAGCTTACAACTAAATATTGGAACTAAGATACTTTTTGATGAATAGTTACTATTGAAGATTTTGTAATGAACCTGGAAAATATGTCATTTAAGCGGTAATGTGTTATGTCTACAGATTATGTGACTGATTTTATAGATATATAAGGGATGTTGTGACCTTTATGATTTAGCTGAAATGATATTGATACAAATTTTAAGATGATTTCAAATATATTAATGCAACAAATGAATGATGGGTTTAGTTTATCTATTTATCCTAAAATCATCAAGATGATGATTATTCTAAGGGGTGGAGTATGTAACATCCCAAAATTTCTTGTAAGTTAAATTAACTACGATTAAGTCTAAACAGTTAGACGAGATCTTCATGGGTGTAAAATTCATTTGATTTGTCATATCATGACCCACAACTTCTGTGCGGGGCATGACATTGTAGAAAAAAATAACCCCACAAGTCCGCATCCACCTTGATGATCCTTCGTAAAACATGATTAGGTCTTAATCCTAGGTAAAACGATTCATTAATGATAGTGAATCTTTCAGTTATTTATTCCGGTTATTTTATTTTAATTGGTTTGTTCCTCTTATGTTTTGTTCGACTTTTCATGCAGTGACCGTGATGAATACTTTTGCCTCTATTTTATTGACAATGCTATATCAAACCAGCTTTACGAGAATATTCAAATTATTATTATTTACGGACTTGGTGATTTTTCATTTGTTTGAATATTTTATATGGAACATGGAAATTCGAATAATTATTACGATAACATATTGTTGGCAATATGTGGACTTATATTATGATGATTAATTTTACCATTAAAGTTAGGTATCAATTAAAATAAAAATTAAAAAAATGCATTATTAATTTGTGAAAATTATATATTTAAATCCTAAAAGGATTTGTCATGTAAATAAAAAGTTAATGATAATAATAATAATAATATTTTAATACCAAAAAAATCATGAGTTTTGAAAGGGACATGCCTTCATCTCGACACCAAGTATGTGGCATGCATTTGATGCATAAAACAACATTTGAAGCCCAAAATTCTCCATTATAGTATAGTTTCTTCATTATATATTTTCTTTTATTTCTCCTTTGTTTGTTTTCATTTTTATCTTTCGGAATACTGCGTGAGTTTTGGAGGAAAGAAGGATTGAACTTGTTGGAGTGGAAAGAGTAAGAGGTTATTGATTAAGGGTTTACTTCGAGCATGAGTATCTACTCCCTTCTCTGCAAAGCATTATTTGAAAATAATGAGGAAATATGTTTTCTGCTTTTTTGGACAACTTCGATTTAATTGCTTGGAAATGAAATCTAAAAAGGAAATTGATGGATTTTGTATTCTCTTAAGTTTCCTTTGTGTGGTTTTAGCTAAACCTAGAAAAATGAAGATGGGTGTTCCTAATCAATTTTTATTTTATTTTATTTTCTATTTAAATTTGATTTCTGGAAACCCAAATTGATTTCTGCCTCTAGGTTTTATTACAGTCAAACAATAATTTATTTGTATGAGCAAAGTGATTTCTGGGTAGTGTGAAAAATGTTTTTACCAGGTATTTCATCATTTTTCCTGATATATTTGCTTCCGGATTCTAATAATTTCTAAACAAAAAAGAAATTAATGTTGGAATGAACTGATTTGGATATGTACAAGTTGATTTGCCTGTAGGTATAATTTTATTACCTGATTGAAAAATAAATTAGTGTTAACAGTCTATGTAAGATGACTTAGTTTTTCTTAAAGGATTTCGTTACTAGAAGTGTTAGAAACTTATTGTTGTTATTCTATGCAAATAGACTTCAAAATTATCATCCCGTGGTATGTAGGTCAATTTGTTTTGTTGATCCATTGCACACTGAAAGAACATGTTAAAATGATTTAACGGTAGTGTTTTTACACTGTTTAGTTGGATTGTTCCTATATATATATATATATATATATATATATAGATATATATATATATATATATATATATATATATATATCTCGTGTGTGTATTCTGATTGTTTGGAATTAAGTTATTGTGTTTTACATAAATGCTCATTACCTAGAGGGAATATGTTTAATTGGTATTTGGAAATGATGTTTTCAGTGATGTTTTGTTAAATTGTTGTTGATTGGAAGGTAAGGAAAATAATAGTTGAACCTATACCATGTGAAGCATGATTTTCTTGTTGTTTAATAATAATTTGCATGTTGAATGATTATGGTTTGATTATGTCTTGATCCTTGTGATTAGAGTGAAACATGATTGCTGAAATAGAAATTGGTTTTTCTATTTATGTACATTCATAGTTGTATCTTAATGAAAAACATGTAATAATACATTCTCCGCTATATTACCATCCACGTTGTTGATAGTATAACATGTATATCATTTCATATTTTATTAAATAATTACATTAAAAATGGAGTTAATATTCATGCCACCATTTTGAACTAATAACATACCACTACTCTAGTCTTGTAGGACAATTAGCCGTCACGTTTGGATATGCGAAACTCATGTCTTGTGAAGTTTTATCGTAGCATGGATCTAAATGTGATACTTGGATTTCAATTTGTAGAAGATGATATCCCAAAATTTTGACTAAATTTATTGGGATCTTAGACCCATTGTTAATATTCAAACCCCACTATGTGAGTTACCATAATAGTTATATATTTCACCTTAACGGCATATGTAATTTATGATTTTAATAAAGATATGATTACCTTGTATGAAAGAATATATTAATATGAGTAAATGATAAATATTAGAAGTTAGCAATCTTACTTATCATAAATCGATATATTTATTTAATTGATATTTGTCAATGTATGAAGGTGATAGTTGGGCAATTATTGTAACAATCAATTGTCTCTAATTTCTAAATTAAATAAGCTATTTAGTGGTGTAGCTAATCGAAGGAATAATTAAATATACATGTTTTAATATATACTCAATTCGGCCTTTCGAGAAACTTGGTATTAATATGATAAGATTGTAAATCCTGTTGTATAGAGAATGGAAGGGTATTGTTGTAAGAGGTAATTTAAGGTTAAAAAAACCAAGCATCAGAAAAAGAGAAGCGAAAAGGGAAGATAAATAGATGAAAAGATCCATTAGACTTATCTCATGATGATCCTAGTTGGCCTTTGGCATTTATCTCGTTATAAACTCTTTCAAGATAGATTAAATTGGAAATAAATTAAATACAAACTATAAGATCTAGATATCTCTGTGAAAGGAGTAGTTGTGAGGTGGCGAAAGACTTAAACTCATAATACTAGTGTGTTGTCTTGAGTTTAGTTGTAACTCACACGGCGGAAAACTTTGGCCAAAGTAATGCATTGATGGTCAGGCATTGTCGATCACCTAGTCCTCCAATTAAATTAAAATTGCTAGTAACTTTGATCATGGGAAATTTAACACTAACATGAGGTAGGAAATCGGATACCAGAATATGAAGTTGGAAAATTAACTACGTGGTAGAAACAAGGACTTTCACATGGTTCCCATGACCGAAAAAGGTTGAGCCAAAATGCTAGTAAGCATTGTCACTCGAAGTAGTGGCAAAGGGAGATCGTGGATATCTAGATGCACCCTTCTCACCGCACATGACTTACATGGATGTTATTAGATAGATCAAAACAATAAATTTGATTTAAATAATTTGATTAAATAAATTTGTATGAATGCAACTACATAATATATTTTTATGTATGATTAAAAAAATCCCCATTTTCTGTTCTAGTTATTTTGAGCGTTACGGTGTGCAAGGGTACGCCAAATGGAGGCTAGAAAAATCAAACTAGAGACCTCTGTGACACCAATTTTGTTGGAAATAAGGTGTCTCAACCTTGTTTGGTTTATTCATTTAATATTTTCCTACAACTGTTTCACATTGTTGGTGCTCTAAAAATAGAAATATGAGTTGTCAAAAGATTTCCATATGATAGTATATCATGGAAGGGCTATTTTTAGAGATATTATGACAGATTTTATGTCATCTTTAAGGGTCAAAAATAGGGGAGAATATTGTGGACGTGGGAGCCTAATTTTAGACTAAAATCTTGCTCTTTAATGCAGTCCACCTCATGAGAGGTTTTGCACATGGTTTTGTAAACCATAGATGGTTTCTTGTATAACCGAAGGTCTATAAATTGAAGGCTTGGAGAAGCAATTGGTGTGGTGAGTTTTGCAAGTACTATAAATTTGGAATCCTCCTAGAATTGTTTCTAGTGATACTCCTGTAAGAAACTTTCTCTGCAAGTGTATGTAATCTTGTTATTATATTTGAAATACATTGAGTGGGATTTTGGAGTGTGGGGTTTTTTATCCATAAGGATTTCCCCACGTATATCTGGTGTTTGTGTTAATTGTTTATTTTCTTGTTATGAATGTGTTGCTAGAATTTTTGTAATTGTTTTATTAAGTTTAAAGTTTTGCATAATATCTCTCCTCAAGATTAGCGTAGGAAGTTGTTCCGCTACTCTTAATTTCCTATCAATTTTTTTCCCATTGCTTGTGATGTTTAGGGTGATCGCGCAAAAGCAGTGCACCTAAATCAGGTCTACCAGGTGAATAGATTTTCTTCAATTGGAAACCAATCTATAGAGTTTGTGTGAATGCAAACTTAATGAAGCAATGATGTTGGAAAAAGTCTTGTTTTCATTTCAATCAAAATCACATAGAAAAGAAGTTTGGTACCGGATGTTATTATCAAGTGCACTTCAATGTTGACACCATATTTTTTAAACAGTTGAACTCAATTTTTCATTGTTATGGTGATTCACATGAGGCATAGAATTAGGTGAGGTCAATATGTGCAGAAACTACCTCGGTCATCACAAATGATAGTAGAAAATTCGGTGAAAATTCGATCAGAATTCCCTTCTCCCCATTGGAAAACATTTACGTCACCAACGATGAACAATACAATCGATTGAAGAAGTGTGAAGAAAAAGGTTTTTAAAGAGGTAAAATGTTCATGAGAAACTATCAATTTACTACAAATAAATCTTTCCCGGAGAAGGTGAGGGCTTCCGTTTAAAATCTGAAAATGGAAATCAAGAAAATTATTTCCTGTGAATGTTTGAATTCTGAGAGATGTAACGGTAAGATGGATAATCAAATTGTGGGATCTTTGAAAAGAAGAAATATTATCAGAAAAAGTAGACGAATTAGGGTTTTATATATGCGGTTACTTACTTGAAATGTTTTTGCAAACTATGGTAGAGCCGATGCTGGAAAGCCGACCTGCTAATTTTTGTGTAAACTATGGCGTTGTCCCCCATTGTGTGCCCTAGGTAATCGCTTAGGTTTTTACGTATTAAACACCTCTGCATACAATGGCTCACAACATTCTATCTCGACATTCATGATAACAACAAACATCCATCCACACACCTACAAGGAAAAGGCAACAAGGAACACTAATTAGAGAATCTATGGTATCGGACTTCCACACGGACACCTAAAAATAAGAACATTACCTATAATGTTGTGATAAGAAAGAGATTTATGATGGATTATAGTCTTAGAATCCCCCTTACTAAGCACCTCATTTATGACTGTACGTAGAAAACATGCAAATACTACACACAGAAAACATGCAAACTCAGATCTGTAATATATGTATATATACACACACAACAAAATTGCGTATCGATAAGAATAGTTTACATATCTGGCCATAATGGCACAATTAAATCTTTTGCTTTGTGGGTGAGGTATTTTGATTGTCCAAAGTCACTTCCATATCCTTATTTGGTTAACAAATCCTTGGATTGGTTGGAGGAGGAATATTTGATTTTTGCTTCATGGTGGATTGAGAAGAATAAAGGAATGGTGCAAGGCCAAGATGGGAAATGGACTATGGGCACCTCCATGTTGTTGTTATAACCCCACATTCAACATGCAACTACTAGAAGGGAAAATCTAAAAACAACTAAAAACATATTTGAAAAGGAAAAATGTCAAAATGGCCAGTCAAATTTAATAGCCAAAAAACGTCCAAATGGCGGTCAAATTTAGGATAGTTATATGAAAAACTAGAGAGGTATTTCCCATAGGAAGAACGCCTTGACTTAATTACCTGCAATCTCATATCATAAATACTTCTCAACGTCGCCAATTAATAACGCAGGTCCTTGTAGAACTAAAGATGCATCAAAAGTTTTATTTAAGGCTATGCTTTTGTGGAATTTGAAGGTGCAAAGGTTGTGTAATGGAGAAAAAAATTAGCTCAATGATTTTTGTGTGTTTGTTATAACTTTAACTAGAACAATTACAACAAGTGAAAAATATCGTAATCATATATTTTAAGGAAATATTTGTAATAAATTAAATTTATTGTCTTGGGTAATTCTTAAAATCATAATTTACCTTGCTTGAATATCTTATTTCCTTTTAATTAAATCCTCTAGCGGGCCCACTTCAAACCAAGGTTTTAAATATTATGATATCAAGAGAGATCTCGAGAAAACAAAAAGGAGGGGACCCACTTTTATAACCTAGTCACCGTAACATTTAATGAATTAAACTATTTAGTTTTAAATTTAACAAATTTAATTTTATCCAAAATAAATAATTTAATTAAATTTACCCAAAAAAATTCACCCAAATATTTGGGATCGAGGTAAATTAAATAAACCATTAAACATTATATAAATAATTTTTTTTCCGAGATCAATTACTTACAATAATTTCTCTAGTAATTCCTTTTCACCCTCACTTCTCCTCTCTTGGTATATTTTCAAGGTCCCTAAGTGCCCTATTTAATTGGGTGATCGATTGTGTCCCCCAAAACATCTTTTCAACCATAATTGGTTGAATAAATTTTATATAAACATGTAGGTTATATTTAATAAATAAAAATATACTTATATTTCTTATTTATTAATTATAGTATATCATCTATGGTTATATTAAATATAACTTTAGGAACTATATAAGGGGTTAATAACCCACTTAATATTATGTTCCATCAAATAAGGGATTCAAAAAATTCATGCTAGATATAGGAATAGTAGATGTATGCACATTAGATGGTGGAGGATCGAGATTAGTTGTTGAGGAGGTTTGATTATTCTTAAGTTGGTCCCATTTGGCATGGAGAAGAACATCATATTATTAGAATTTTTCTACTGCAGTAAGTACATAAAATGTTATGCCTCATCTTCGAGTAGGGTCAAATTATCATGTGTTATGAAAACCTTGACCTTCTATATTTTCATTGAAAATAGTGAACATAAAATGGGAAAAAATATCAAAAGTAGAATATAGGTCTTGACAAGAGTGAGAGAACCTAGTCTCAAATGTATATTAATGCAAGTATAATGAGCATATGGGTCCCTTCCCTCACATGAAGGAGGAACATAGACCGATTAAAGGAATAGTAGTTCATACTAGTTTGAGGGAGGGAACCTTTAAGCTTGAGACAAAGATGATGAAGTGATAATAATCCATGATGATATGCAAAAAGGAAAATCCTTGAGTTAACATGCACTAAGAAAAGAAGGAGAAACCTTAAGGACACTAAGGATTAGAGCAATAGATTGGAATTAAACATTGGGTTCACCAAATTTTTTCAACCTAATTATTTAACTATATGTAAATACAATGTAGACACAATATATAGGATGTAAGGGTTTGAGACAAAATATTATTTTAAATTAATTATTTATAATTAACCATGCATAATGAGCACAACACATTAATATTTATAAAAATGATAAACGATAGAAAATAGTTCAAAAAAATAAGATGAGATGAAGCATAAGTTGTACAAATTAGAAAAAGAGATCTAAATGTGTAGACATGTAGAAAAGGTAGATTTGAGACTAGATATGTTTTTTTCTTAGAGTGGGATTGTAAAATTCCCTAGTGTAAGACCATACAACTATTATATGATCTTTAGCCAATTTTGTATAGTCTTGATTTGAGTTGTATGATCTTGGACCATTTTGGAATCAGATTTTGTAACTTTATGTGTGGTTGACTTTCTTAGAAATCTACTTCAATTTATTTCACTCTTATTCACACAACCTATGATTACCTATAACAAAGTGGAAACCCAAGATGCATGCAATACCTTTCATTAAAGTAGTAGATAACCAAATGATAAATCATGTGTGTGGTGATGTTGGACTACCCTTTGTGGTAAACCCTACCTAACCACTCCAAGTGTTACACTACATGAACTAGGATTAAGCCTTGGGTAGTTCTCTTATGTGCATGTGCAAATATGATTTTGATCTAAGACAACCCCCATGAGTTCCCGACGTGTCTTTAAAAAATATAGTTGGCTAAATACATAATAGAAAATGTATCCAATAGGGTAATATTGTGATATAGTATGATTCGATTGTGTAACTAAACCCTTTTGTCCCTTTAATACTTTGAAAATGCTTGGAGTGATGTTTTTCTCACTAAGGCATGGATCTAGGACCTTTACATACTTGAAAATAGACAAAAATAGATTCTTTGACCTAGTTGAGTGCTTCAAACCTATAGTGATGGTTTATCTACATGATGTACAACTACTTTTGGAAGATTCAGAGAGATTTGAGTGCTTTTGGATTGAATTTTGTAATAGTAGCTTATGAAATTGTTGGGTGACTAATAAATTTATATTGACTTGATTATATATATCCTTCCATACATAAAATATTATGATAAGAATGACCCTAAGATGATGAAGCAACACAATAAATATATTCATATTAAAATCATAGTTAGAATATATAAAGGGGTAGGACCATACAAGTCGGCCAAGGACATATAACTTATCCTAACCAAATTGGACGGTTTCATACAAATAACTTGTGATGTGAAACCTAAAGTCCTGGAATTATGCAAAAAAACCATTTAATGATTTTATCAATTACTAATTCCTAAGTTGTGATAGAGTAGAGTGTGGTGATGAGTAAGTCAAGAAAGAGATAGGGAGATGTACTTATTGGACTTAGAATGTGATAATTTTTCTTAGCAAGGGAACATAACCATAAATGTCATTATTTACAAGGTCCTAATAATTTCATTCCTTATGTCATGCAACCCTTATTAGAGTTATATGTTTTCAAACCAAGATCATGTGTATAAAAACAATCAGAAACAATAATTCTTCTTCTATTAGATCAAGGAAATATTATAGAGTTGGGAAAAATGAAATTACACTCTAATGTAAATCTTATAAAAGAATGTATAAGAATTATTCTAATAATTCCCATCTACGATTTTTCCTAAGCTTTCAGATTATACAAAGCTTCTACAAAACCTCCCTTGGTATAATTTAAAAACATCGAGTTAGATTCTCATATCACACTCCTCGAATGGATGGATAGATGCATTTACATGTTCACAACTCCCTTCTATGTATAGAATTAATAGTGGTTCTTGCAAGAGAACACATATGTATTTTTGAAGTAAATATACCTTGTATATATTTCTCAAAATGCCTAAATATTCATTGATCTACCTAACTAGTTTGTAGGTAGCTCCACATGAGATATCCGTTGTAAAATTGAGCTCCATTAGGTTATTCAATTTGTCTTGGGAATGGAAAATGGATCAAGGCCCATGTATACCTCCCTCTAATTATATTGATGTTGATAAGAGACATTTCAAACAAAAATCTAATCATGGTGAAAATGGAAATGATCCCACATGAATGCAAGAATTCATGGAATCAAAATGTTAGGAAACATATCGAATGTTGTGTGGCATTAATAAATGTCCAAGAAGTGTGTAAGGATTCATGTCTTCTAGGAATAATAAATAGTGTTTTATAGAAAAGAGATAAGGTACAAAATTTTATGCATCTTAAGTATGCATACAAGACATAGAGGGCTTTATGTAGTTAAGTGTATTTTTGTGCATCCAAGATAATGTCACATGATGTAGTCAATGTTGTGTGGCTATTTAATCCTTTATAGATTGGATATGATTCCATTACTTCCATAACAAATGGACAAGGTATTAAAAGTTTATATGACATGTTTAAGAGTGACATAAAATTTCACAATTCTTCATTCAACTAACTCTAAATACTTTCGGTGATGTAGGATTTCTTGTGAATCCATATACTCATGCACCATATACCCTAGGTAAGAAGAAATTTAATCTGATGCTCAAGTATAACTATGAAGGTATTTAATAGAATGACCAAGTCCAACAATATCTGCTTCATTAAGCTAAGATGCATATTCATTTTTGCCTCTCCATTTCATTAGATATTATTTGTGCTTCTTGTTATGCATAGTCTTCGCTATGTTGTCATCCAGATGAATTTCAATCTCTTTGTGCCTCTACTCGATAGTTTGTGTCTCTAATCTAATTATGTACATTCTACCTCCCCACTTTTATCCTTCATAATATGGGTATAAATCCTCTACATTTAATATAAGAGATATATTTCTTCCTTATAGTAGATCAATCTCATTATAAATTTTGGTAAATATCTTTAGGACTCGGTATGGTCAAATATTCTTCTAACCGAGTTTATCAAATGTTTTTCGTGGGAACCTCTGCTTTCATAAGTTTGTAAGAACTAACTCTCCAACATTAATCTCTAAGTTTCTCCTCCTGAATTCTATGTGTTCCTTGTACTACACATTTCTCTACTTCAAATATTTTTTCACTCACTCATGTACCTCCTTCATGTATTACATGATGCATTTATCTTTGTACTTCTTCCTTCTTCTCATGATAACTCTCACAACTCCATTAATTATCAAGTACTTATCTCATAAATAATATGCAAAGGTGAATTTTGAGTGTCCTATTTAAAAAATTATTATATACAAACTCTACTTATGCAAGAATAGAATCCCTTATTTCTACCTTATCCCCTACTAAACATTGCAACAAATTACTAATGATCCAGCTTGAAATTTTTAGTTTGGCCATCCATTTGTGGGTGATACATAGAACTAAACTACAACTTTTTTTGTTCATTTTCCTCCACAATGTTTTCCAAATTTTACCAAAAACTTAGTATCTTTGTTAAATATAATGTTGTGTAGAAATCCATGTAGTCTTACAACTTCCTAATAAACAAATTAACTATATGTGTAGTAGCATGTGTCTTATTACATTCAATAAAATGATCCATTTTAATGAATCTATAAATTATATATATATATATATATATAATCACAAAACTCACATGTTCTCGGAAGTTCCAAAAATATTTATAATAAGATGCTCTTAAGGTTTCCCAAGTATTGGAAGGGGTTGATATTGCCACGTGCTCTAGATCTTCCCATTTATTAACTAACACACTCTACATCTCTACATATATTTCCACACATTCATAGCCACATGTAACTATAGATATATTTCACTTAATTACGCTAAGATCTTATCTATCCCAAAGTGACCTAATAATCCTCCTAACACATACAATTGTGTTCCTTTGAATAAAAATCCTTCTTATAATAAATAATCCAATTGTGGCATGCCATTGATGATCACTATTTTTAAATTAGCTCTTTACTTATCCAAATTATTCATCCTTTCCGTAGAGTTCCTTCATCACCCTGAATCCTACTACTCCCACTTGCATCTCATTCAATAAGACACTTTGTATAGTCGGTGCATTTGAGACTGTATTTGATATCTCACTTATAAGCTTCAAGATAAATGAGTAACTTTGCAATAAATCCACCCATTTCATGTATTTGATTTAGTTACCCCTACCTATTGTTGAATTATAGCTCTTGGTGATTTGTATATAACACAAACTCCTTGGGCAACAAATAGTGCCTCCACTTCTTCAGATATTGCATTATGGCATAAAAATCATGATCATAAATTGAATATATTATCTTTGTATCATTCATCTTCTCACTAAAATATATGACAAGTATTCCTTCTTGAATCATCACAGATCCAATGGATACTCCATTCTCATCAAAACCAACTTGAAATACCTTATGAAAATATGGCAAGGCCAAAAATAATACTCTATGACCTTCTTCTTCATCTTATAAAATTGATAATATGTGTATACAATGCACAAAAACTTAATCTCAGCTCCCACATCACCTTAGTTATTGATGCATGAATCTCAATCAATCCACTAATGAAATTATCGTAAAATCTTGCCAATCCATGGAAGTTTCTAGCCTCCATGAAATTATTGGGTGATGGATTATTCACCATAGCTCACACATAGCTCACACCTTCTTAGGATCCATCTTCAATCCTTATTGAGATATTAAAAATACCAAGTATACAAACTCTTTTCACATGAAACTACATTTCTCCATTCACTAATAACTTATATTCCCACAAACACACCAACATATTCTACAAATGGATCAAGTATTCTTTCTATGTTGATAAAAATCAATAATGCTTACAACTAAAAATGAAAAAAATCCTAGGAAAGGATTCAACAATTATTTCATCCATCATATGAATGTACTCGGAATGTTGGTTAGCTCGTATGACATTACCAATCACTCATAAAATCCATCATAAATTTTGAAAATTATATTCCACCATCTCCTTATCTAATCTTGATATGGCGATATTCACTCTTTAAATCAATCATTGTGAAGTATCTTTCTCCACTTAGATATTTCATCAAATCATCCATACATGGAAATGAGAATATATACTTAATGATACTATTATTAATGTCTTTAGAGTCGAGTACTAATCTCTACTCCCATCCTATCTTTAGTGTCAACAATGCATGTACCACATACAAGATCAAGGATTATTTTATCAACCCATTCTCAAGAAAATCTTGCAATTTCCTTCTCATCTCCTTGTTATCCAAAGTTTTAAACCTATATGTGTCCTTGTTTGGTATACTAGATCCTAATATCAAGTACATGTGATGATTGAAATTAGATGTAGGTGAAAAACCATCTAGAATATCCTTCGACATGAAATTTTTTTACTCACCTAACATCTCCTTCACTTATTAAAAATATCCTCTATTTTTTTGGCTTCATTGTCCCATATTTATACACGAGCATTCAAGTAAAATTGTAACATTTACCGTCCCCTTTCATAACACATAGGAATTTCCCCCTAAAATCAATAATATCTATGGATTCCTATCCTCCTTGACACTTGCATCCTTCAAAGGGTTTAGATATTACTTATAAATGTCCTTCACCAATGTGTAGTTTTTTTTGGCCATCATGTACTACCTTTTTCATACTTCCAGTGTTTGCCAAGAAAAACATCGCATATGTCCATGGGTATTATATCGCATTTATTCATCTTCAAATGTGCCAATTTAAATTTGCACTCTACATTTCTCATTCACAAGTAAATTATTTCCATTCGATAACCATCACACCTTATAATGGTTTGAGTGTGGAATTATTTTCAGACCGATATTCTCAACCATCTCATTATAAATATTACTATAAGTACTACCACCACCAATAATGAATTTATGTTGTCCTAGTTTTATCTAAGGTTTATCTTTTACATTCAAATCAATGTTCTACATATGCTAGCATATTCAATCAAGCTTACGATTAAAGGTATCACCAAAATTATAGTCAAGGTTCCTTAAAGGAACTCATTTTAGAGAGAATTTAAAGGGTCAAATATTATGTGTAATCTTAATTATGTAAATAATTAACATAATCCACCTAGAAACACGTTAATGCACACAAGAAATCTTCGTTATATTTACATACTTCACAATGTTATAGATATCATACTCGTAATTATGTACCATACCTTTATACAATCATTAATACCTACCTAAAATACTACATAATGTTTCCATGCCTACAAACTATGAACTACCCAAAACATACCCCCAATGTATATAGTGTCCCTAAATTATTATGTAACCCAATATTTGTAGTTTTTGGTTCACTAATATATACATGTGAATAGACTTTCCTAGGTGGGGTATAACGGCATCTAACTTCCATGCAATACTTGATTATTTATAATACTCCACTAGTATGTTTTTACAAATCTATTTCATTCATAGCTATATCTCACTCTCATTATACAACCATCTAGTCATTCTCCAAAACCTTGGTCAACATATCCCCATACTATATTACTTGTTTATTCTCAAACAAGGTTTTGAACTCCATGTCTCTGTAAAAATAAATAATTCCCTCTTCAAACTCAATAATTTCCTCCACAAAACTAAATAATATCCTCAAAAAGGTTTTGTGCTACTCTCACAAAAACTCTCCATAAAAAATCTCTACAAAACCCTAATCTATATGCACTCCATCTTGATTATTACAAACAAGAAGGTGACTCTCTTGCAACAACACTTCACAAAAAAAACTCCAAAAAATAGTATCAAAGGAGGTTATTCCCTTAACAAAAATTCATCCCTTATTAAATGGAAATTTCACTCCCACATATATCATCTTATCAATCTCCTTCTTAACCTTCACCCAAATTTTTGGGTTCATGTAGGAAGGTTTCTTATTCACATTTATTGTACCATCATGTAACTTAATGTGTAATTTCCCATGGTCTAATATAATCCCTTCATCTCTTGGTACCTCTTGGAGAATAATATTTAGTACTCCTTAACAATATTTGCAATTCTAATGAATTATTCATTGAATTGCTATTCAATCACCTAAGATCACCATTCATGGGTCTCTTTTATTTCTTCCACCTAGTGAACATTTTTGTGTCATGGGGACGTGATTCCCCATGATAAATTGTTTGCTCCTATTTCAGAAAAAATGTTCCACGTAATAGTCCTCATCATAAATATTTTGAAGTTTTTCTTCCCACACAACATCTCTATGAAAAATACATCCTTTATTAGTTTCATTGTGCAACCAGGCTTTGTTCCTTCATCTCAAAATTTAATTTTTCAATTCCTCCTTCAAAAATTCCTAGTCTATAGTATCATGCTTGCATCACTCCACAAATACCAATATTTTTTCCAAGTCATTAATATGTTGTACATTGCTTGAACCCAAATCCATAGAGTCGGAATCATTTTATCAAATTCCACACCCTCTAACATTCACAAAGATGTTCCTACAAACCCATGTATCTTGTATAAACCATTGAAGGACTCATTGAAATATCTATCACAAGAACTATTGATGTAAAAACATATCGCTCATTCCACTAAGGTTTAATCCAATGAAACTCATCTTCCCACATAATTTTTCGATCTTCATTCACCTTCACTAAATATTTCCTTCCTACTTTACAAATACTACTTTACCAAAGAAGACTTAACTTCAAAAAAATAACATGCAAAGGTTTTAAAATTTGTTTAGGTTAATATGCATTTTCCATCCAATCTTACTATATTCCTACATGGTATCTCCCAAGCTCCCATCCTTTATATTGAAATTTAAATACTTTTTTCACAAATATTCCTTCAAAAGGAATTTTTCCACCATAATGCAAGTTTGTCTTACGAAAACCCCTCCTTCTAATGTTGCGTCAAAAATCCACAAGATCATTCCCTCCCCACTCTAGGATTCCTTAATGAAGACCTAATAGGCCTTTTTCCTTAAACATTTGTACAAACTCTTTCTCAACACTAGGATCCATCACTTTTCCAATAACCCAAAAATATATTACAACACCTTCAACCCTTCCATCATATAGTCCATATGTGTAAAAAAATATTCTTCCTTCAGTAGGGTTTCAATTCAAAGTATCCCAAATTCTCCACAAAAACTTGTGTTCCAGCTCAATCCTCTCGACCAAGTGATGAATAACATGTAAAAATTCCCCCAAAAATATAAAATGAGGTTTAGAAATAGAACAATTTTTTTCCTACTTTCATCTAAGGTTTATCTTTTTCATTAAAATCAATACTTTGTTTGTGCTAGCATATTCAATCAATCTTACACTAAAAGGTCTCACCTAAATCATGTTCAAGCTACCTCAAAGGACCTCATTTTAGAGATAATTTCAATGGTTATATGCTAGTTGTAAAATTAATTACATTCATAATTAACAAAATCCACCGAGTAACATGACAATGCACACAACAACTCTTCACTATATTCATTTACTTCATAAAATTATGCATATTTACACACCAAACAATTATGCATCCATTAATTACAACCTAAAATCCTACACATTATTGTCATGCATATAAATTATCAACTACCCAAAACATACCCCGAAAGGTACAATGTCCTTGACCTACAATGTGGACCCCTATTTATAGTTTTGGTTCACCACTATATTCTTGTGAATGTACTTTCTTATGTGTGGTACAATTGGAATCCGACTAGTATGCACTACTTGAATATATGAACCCATATCATCTAGAAATCCATGGCTCCTACACTTTCATGCAATCCACTAGTGTTTTTTCATGGAACTATCTGATCCACATGTGTGTCTCACTCACATCCTATGGTTTCCTAGTCATTTGTATTTTTTCTCCAAAATCCCTAATCGGCACTTTACAACACTTACCTCAATATTTACAAATGTTTTTGAAAAAATAATTTTTATACATAGGAACATTCTCTCCCTTTGTAGGATTTAGTAACACAACCTTCATCATGATTGATTCCATAAATTATAGTTCTTCTACACTATTGTTAGATGTATTTATTTTTCATCACCATACTAAGCAATATGATTTCTAGTATTGTTCCTCATTCCACTATTAGTTCTTTGTGTATCTTGTGGAAATGAAAATACACAAAGTATAGTATCTTCATAATGGTGGATGGTTGAAATGAGTAAATAAATTCTATGGATGGGTAAAAACATTAAATAATGGCCTAGGGATAGCAAATTGGGAGATTTAAGGAGGATAAACAAATTAAATAAGGATTAGGGATGTTTAAGAGTGATTAGGAATGGTTTAGGAAAGAAAAAATAAATGGTGAGAAATGATGATAAGTGGGATTAATTGAATTTATAAGGGAATATGAATATTCAAAAAGGGAACGAATGTGGGGTGAAGGGGGTAATGATACCAAATTTTGGTGTCTACATTTTCCTCTTTTTGATGAGTGGTTTGCATTGGGCAAACCACAAGACCAAAAAGAGAATATGATGAAAGGATGATTGATTAGGTGCTCTCCTCAAACTAGGGATCAACGACACAAAAGAATATGGTCACGAGTTTGAAAGAGAAAGATGAAGAAAGGACAGAAAGGATGTGAAAAGAAATGGATAAGATTCGATATCCCGTATGAGGATAAAATAAATTATGACATCAATAGAGATGATGAAATTTTCCTACAAACCTATGAGTTGGCAAAAATAACTACAAAATGGATGGAATCCAACGTGAAACTACTCACATGGATGCATAAGGTGTATGACCAATGGGACAAAGGAAGACATCAAGTATGTATCAGAAAAGGAGAAAAATGGTCAAGACAAAGGCCACGACAAAAGTATAAGGCATGGGATTAAAAAATATGCGTATGGGGTGGGATGAAATAACTTAAAATAATGGTTCCCCGAGAAGGAAAAAAAAATATAGTTGCGAAGGAAATATGATGAAGGATAAGATAATGAAACAAATGGGATGAATGAAAATGAAAAAATGATGGTACCCCAAGAGGGAACGCGAGGATGCCACAAAGGAAAGGATGTGAAATGATGATATAATGGATAATGAATCCCATGTGGGACATGACAAGGATGTGTCAAGAATATCAATCAAGGAAGGAGAGGAAGAAAACATAATTTTAAAGGAAGGATTGATTGAAGAAGGCAATAAATTTCATAAATGACAAATGGACGCGGGTCGACAACGATTTGGAGGTGGTGGACGAAGACTAGGGTAAAGTGGCGAAAACCAAGGTCGGTGGGCTATATAAGCCCTTGGGTTGGTTGATTAAGATCATTTACATGCTATGAACTAAGAGAGAGAACCATAAGATGGTGAGTGCCTAAAACCTATCTTTTTAAAGCATTTTTGTTGTTTTGTTTAAGTTTTACATTTTTTCAATTTTTTGGATCGGCCAAGAGGGCCGTCGTCATCGAATGAGCCTAGAAAGGCATTAACTTGACCTTAGAAGTGTCAACCCAACCAGGTAAACATCGACTGAGGCTATATGGATGATATTTTGCTTGATTTTTATGTTTGATGATGATGAGATATAATTTTTGCATGTTCGATTGGTTTTTCATGCCCGAGAAGCCTTATACTTACGAGGCATAGTGCCTACATTATTTGATCGAGATGAGAGGTGATGTGACATATGATGAGTGGGATCACTTAGCAGCAGTAGGGTTGGTGTTAGGAAAATCCTTTTTAGTGCTTCACATTATAATATCTAGTTTGTGTATTATTATAATGTAATTTGGTGACATTATTGTTATGTAACAATAATGTATATTAGGAAGTTTGTTGTGTACGTGAGTTTACAGGTTATTTATGGAGGAGTGGTTGTAGCCACCTCCTTGTTTATAGGAACAACATTGCCTATATATTTGTAATATCCTGGATGATGAAATATAGTGAAGAATATTAGTCTGTGAAATAATATATTGAAGTTCTATAACTGTGTATTCATTGTATAATCTGGTTGTGGGCTTACATCTGGTATCAGAGCCGTATTGTTCCACTGCCTGTGATGGGAAAGTGAATTGTTTGTAGGGGCATATTTTTTTAGCTATCGCCCCAATTTATGAAGTTGGAATATTTATTTTCAATCTGTTGTTTTTTAAGTTTTCGGGACTCGTGTGCTCTCATGACTTCTCAGAATTTTATTTGCAAATTATAGAGCCGTATATCCTCCTACACCATACTATCAACCATCAAATCTGTTGTTTTAGTATTATTGCTCAATGTGCAGTTCGTGTGCAGATCTATTGGCAAAGCGTTGATATCATTAGCAAGACAAATTTCCCTGAAGTTTGTCTAAAACTTGGCGAACAAGTGACAACTCATTGTGTTTACAAATCTGTCAGATCTATTGCATACAGTCGATCTGGTAAATGTGTCTCATCCCCTTGACAGCCTGTATTGACATCTTCTCTCCTCCTGCGCTCTTCCGTCTGTGTGGACGTGAAAATTTATACAATTCAATTCACTCGACTGCATCGATAGGTGTCGGAATCGGATTGGACAGAATGTTTGGTGGTATTCTGCATATCGACCTCCAAAATACTGCATCGATCTGGATCAGCGTTTAGAGTTCTTTTTTTTTGCGTTCAGCTTAGACGTATACAGACCTGAGACGCATGCATATCCATCCTGTTTGATTCCTGTGCAAAAGAAAAAAAAACGTGGTTTGTGCTCAATCCACATACACAGAATCGTGTAGATTTCACACAGCCACGAATGGAGAAAATAGGTCGGTTTTGTTAATTGTGAGTCTTATTTAGTTTTTGTTTGCATAGTTTTGTGATCTAATTCATTCTGCCCACGTGGAGCAAGTTTTTTGAAAATTTATTAAAAAGGCATGTAAATGTTTTCAATAGTGGTTAGGATTACTCTATGTCAACGAGAGAGCCAAGTATAGGTGTCATTAGTATTATTTTCAAATGTGGAGTCTTATAAAAGTAATCTTTAATTACTTTTTAATAGTTATTTTTTTATCATCCATTTCTTATTACCATCTTGCATAGTCAATTTAGTCAAGTCTTTTTGTCCGATTCAAAATAGTCATTGTCAAGTCAAGAGTCGATTTTTGTTTAGTCATCAAAAGTTCATTGTGGGTCAATGCTATTGTAAAAAGTGTCGTCTTCCAAAGTTTGAAAAATAAAAAAAAATTCTTGCATTTCAATTTTGGACGCATTTTCACTTGTACGCGACGTCCAAATTATTGAAGGTATTTTTTGAGCTTCATGATCACATCCGGCTGAGTTAAGCACCCATATGATGGAGGAAGGAGGCATCGGAGGAAGGAGGTCAAACAGCGACCTCTCGTCAGTCACCAACGACGGGGCCGCACAGAATGATTTGGTGGCACAGGTGTGCAGTGTGAGTACTTGTTTTTGAGTATTGCAGTGCTCCAGTTTCAGCTTGGTGTGATTCTTTTTCAGTGTTCCTATTTTGTTTGGTATTTGTTGGAGCGCGCAGATGACTATCGGTGATCCTCCGACCGACTTGGTCCTCTCGATTTGCCGTGCCGTACTTCGTTGGAAGATGGTCAGCTAGGAGAATACGTTCACTAGCATTAGTGACCATGTGCAGCAAGACCTAACTAGCAAGATCCATTCAGGAGTATGTTCTTCGATGTAGTTTGCTTCTCGGTATCTACATGAGTGGAATTTCACATTGTGGGGGGGAATACATACCAATGTTCCATTCCCATTCTGCACCCAAAACGGCTTAGTCAAGGAAAGCTTCCAGTGGTAGTGGTAGTTTTCTATGCTATTCGAGATCGAGTGGCAGCGATCAAAGGCAAGAGACTATAATTAAGAACATTACGATTCTTATAGGAAGTAATGTGAAAATTTTTCAATATATCTTCTATTATGCGGTTTTTGTGATATGCATGTTGTGTTTCCTACATAATTCCACGATGTATAAGCATAGTGGTGAACAGTAGCACCGAGTTAAGTCGAGTTCATGGATCTTGAAAGGGTTTGTGGGAGGATCCAGAAAACCACGAGGTCGGCAGATTGATGAGGTTCTGTCACTTCAAGGTTTGTGGTAAGCCTGTTTAAAACCATGGAAGGAGAGAGCCTTTCTTTTGGATCAAGGTCATGAGTCACAGAGTTGGACATGCCACAGGGGTGAGCATACTGCAGAGGAGTGTGTGGATGTTTTTCTACCATGTTCGCACTAAGGGGGGGAATGTTAGGAATATCTTGTTTAGTGCTTCACATTATAATATAGTTTGTGTATTATTATAATGTAATTTGGTGACATTATTGTTATGTAACAATAATGTATATTAGGAGTTTGTTGTGTACGTGAGTTTACAGTTATTTATGGAGGAGTGGTTGTAGCCACCTCCTTGTTTATAGGAACAACATTGCCTATATATTTGTAATATCCCGGATGATGAAATATAGTGAAGAATATTAGTCTGTGAAATAATATATTGAAGTTCTATAACTGTGTATTCATTGTATAATCTGGTTGTGGGCTTACAGGTTGGTGGTTTCCAACATTACCAATGGATTCCACGAGATGTGGGGTTGATGATAACATTGGTGGATCGATGGGATGTGCAGACAGGAACATTATGGTTTAGGACAGGTGAGATGACAATAAACATGGAGGGTGTATATTGCATCCTTAGGATACCAATACAGGGTGAGAAAATAGTTCCCATTATAGTTGTGAAAGATTAGGGGTCTTGACATGGCTATTTGGGCCAAGACCCCACATAATACTTTGCATATGGGACCTTTCACATTGAGACCCTATATAAGAGGGGTGTAGTGAGGAGTCAATTGATTTGTTTGGTGATGATGGACATATCCAGTTACACACTTCCCGATTCGAGGAGTGCTAGATTTTCGTGGACACCGGGGAGTCTTCATGGATATCGTTGAGCATGGGACCATATTTTAATTTGGCACGTCATTGTTAACACATGTGTATCATGAGTTGTGCATGTAAAGGAAGAGGATGAGGACATAATTAGATGTTGGAACTTCTCCACTTTGTTGGGATTATGAGCACATAATCGTCATCAAGTCTTCAAGGCTACGATGGATTACATGCAACCACATTGAGTGAAATCATATTTTTGAGGTGGAAAGATGATCAAGCTCATGGTGACAGAGGGTGAAAAAGATGCAGATTGGTATGGGATAACTTTTAGAGTTATAGAAAGAGAAGGTGAGGTGGTGGCCATACCCGCATTACCTGTATGGCTCGGAGTTGAAATTGAGTTATGGGCATGAGACGAACACTAGGTGGGTAAAGGGGCACCATCTTGAGATGATTAAGGAAGTACGGTTTGATAGATTCCAAAGATAGTTGGGTGTCATACATATAGTTACTTGAGAGCCTATTATATATAGGATAGATGATACTCGAGAGATATTTTCCTATCCCAACACGTCGAGATCCATTGGAGGAGGCGAGGGCACCATGATGATGACAATGCTGATGTTAGAGTGGGTATGGGTTTTTATTATTGGATAACTACAACTTGGATAGCCCGTAAAATGTAGAGGGGATGAGGAGGATGAGGAGGGGTTGTAAAGGAGGAGGCATCTCCTAGAGGTGGTGGTAGTGATAGAGATGATGGAGGGAGCTAGCTCAAGTACACATAGAGTGTGAATGAGTTCAGATTGAGAGAGACATCACTTGCTAAGAGTAAGAGGTAGCTTGACACGAGGCATTATCATTCCGCCAAGGGTGGGATGAGGATAGAAGTAATAGATAAATATAAGAGGCAACATGATGCATATAGAGATGATATTTGGGACCTCATGCAATGCCTATACTATCCACATATTCGATAGTGGTGCACCAACCGCATCATAGGGAGATCTTGGATAAATGAAACCTCCAGGGACTATAACCTTGAGTTTATACACAATGTATTGGCTTCCAAGAGGAGGATATTATGATAGGATTGTTACATCACAACTACCACAAACACCGAGATATGTATCCTATCTAGAGGCACAATGAGGAGAAGTGATGCAATGCCATCCTCCGAGTACAGTGAGTGTGATGCAACCACAATGAGACACTGAGCCATGATGGAGGTGATGAGGCCCAAGCATCAATACGCACCTACCCTAGGAGAATAGGAATTGAGATTTGTCGATGTACGGTTTACTAATTTTGATGATGTATCTAGAATGAGACAAGAACCTTAGTGGCCTGTGACTTGATGGATACTTGGATTATTGATGGGATATATATATAATATGATTTTTTTTTCATGTTTCTTATGTCATGTGTTTGATTTATGATTTGGATGATGTATATGTGATGGTTATGGATGCTTATGGATTTAATTTGGATGTTTAATTATTGATGGATGTAGATGTGATTACGAATGTGATTATGATGATGTGATTTAGATATAGATGTGGATATTTGATGATTGGATAATATGGATTTTAATGTGTTATATTAGTTTGGATTTTTTTTATGATAAATTAAAATGTAGATGTTGAATGGTGTGATGGATGTGATTATGATAATTATGTATTTAAATCATAATGTGATGGATATGATGTAGATTTTGAATTACATTATTATGAATTTGATTTAGATGTATATGATGATGGATTATGATGGATTAAGGATTGTGGATGATGATAATTGATTTGATGATGTTTATGGATTATTTTTGAAAATATAAAATGGCATGGATTTGTATTAGATATAGAATGGACATATATTTTGTTGGATAGGATGATGGATATGACATGTGTTAAGTGTAAATGATTGATGTGACACTAAAAAGTATACACATAAATATGGATAAAATGATTAGATTAGGATAAAATCACAATGTGATGCGAATAGGTGATGACCAAAAGATATAAATGACACTTGATCATAACAAAGGACATATGGTTAACACATAACCATCACTAGTTAGTGATCTCAAGGATCACGAGGGAAAGTATGAAAGATGAACTTATAGACCTAATTTTCGACACAACATAAGGGTTTTAGATGTAACTCATACGTGGAATATAGGTTCTCCATAGGTAGGTGTTCCTAGGTCTATGCCCCAACTTTGAGCAATATGATGCAAAATGATCAATGCGGGAAGTTTTCTATGGATGAGAAAGTTGATCGATGTGGGAAGATTTCTTAGGATGCTTTCTTTTGAATTTATGATTTTTTTTGAGTATATAAAAGGTTGATCAATGTGGGAAGCCTTCACTGCCATGATATGAGATGGTATCCATCCTTTGAGGGAGTGGTCTACATTTTTTTTATGCTTTTGGATTTTGGATTTTTATTTTTATGAATGGAAGGATAAGATATGCATGATGATAGTTGTCCTTCGAGGGATCAATCTATACTTTTGATATTTTTTTTTATGAAAAATTGTCCTTCGAGGGAGCAATTTATTTTTTTTTGGGATATGATAGCTTTTAGATGAGCATCCATGAATTTTGAATTTTTATGGAAGAGTTGGGGATAGCTAGGTAGACCACTTAGGAGGGGATAAAGAATGTACAAGTGACACCTATGGACCCTTAGCATGGTTCCAATAGGTAAATAAGAGGGTGATGGATGTAATGATCATGGAGTTCTCACTAAGAAGGAAGAACCTATCCATAAGGAATATGTTATGAGAAGATCCGTGGTGCCCATATTCAAGGTCATATATAGGAAAGTGATGGTAGACCACATAATTCCAAATCATTACGATGAAATATGGAAATGGATAATGATGGATGGATGACCACTAAGATGACTAAGTTCACGATGGTAGGTATGTTAACAATAGAAAGGTGTAAGTGCAATGCAATGCATTAAGAGGTTTTGTTTTCTAGTTTACCATCAAGGGAAGCCAAATGATAGGCTCTGACCCATACTTATGCATGATAATATAAGGTCCAATCTAGTTGGGAGAAAAATTTTCCACATTGGCTCCTTTCTAGAGTAGTGATGTTTTGATTTTCTTTAAGGACAAGGTCACCGATGTTAAATTGTTTCTTTGAGATGTTTTTTATAAGCATGTTTGATGTGCTCTTGATAGACATGATGATGTTCAAGAGTGAGAAGGTGACATTCATCTAACAACTCAAGTTGTGTTAGATGCTCTTGGTGATAATCTTCATCAAGAGATGAAGTCATGAAGAGAAACGTGCAAAGATGGGATTTGGAATTCAAGAGGAAGAATGACCTCGAGCCATAGATGAGAGAGAAAGGAGTAGCACCCATAGAGGTGTGGATGCTAGTCCGATAAGCCCAAAGAGAAAGGGGATATGAAGATGCCAATCACAACCAAATTTATCAATAGTCTTGCAAGGATATTTATGAAGAGTTTTATTAGTGGCTTTGGCTTGACCATTAGCTTGAGGATAATATGGAGAAGAGAAGCTAATATTAATATTAAATGAGTCACAAAGCTTCTTGAGGTATTTTTTTTAAAGGACTTTTCATTGTTCATGATGATTTTTGTGAGGAATGCCAAAGTGAAAAATGATATGTTGATAGATGAAATTAATGATTTGATTAGCTTTGGTTGATGTGAGTGGAATTTCTTCCACCCATTTGGTGAAGTATTCAGTAGAGTGATGATGATAGAATGATGGTGTTGAGAAGAATGTGGATTGATGAGGCCAATGAGGTCAAGTCCCCATTGTGAGAAAGGCCAAAGGTCTTGAGCCGGTGTAAGGCTTGACTAGGAATGTGGATTAGATTGGAATGTTGTTGGCATTTGACACATTTCTTAACATATTCACAACAATATTGATTGAGAGAGGGCCAATAATAACCCATGCGAAGGAATGTTTGGTGATAACCAAACCACTAAAATGGCCACCACATATATACCATCATGGACTTCTTGATAGCTCGAGTGGATTCATGAGATTTAAGGAAATGAAGAAAGATGCCATCAAAGCCACATTTATAAAGGATGCCACCAAGGATGACATAACAGGTTAGCACATTGAAGAAAATACCTCCTACCATTTTTAGATAGGTCGAGGGGATGATGGATTGAGAAAGATAGTCAAATATTTGAGAATACCAAAGATCACATGGATTAGTATCAATGTGGTTGATATGAGGAAGCTCATGAATATGGGATGGTTGATCTTGATGACAATGAACAAATGATAAAAGCTTAGATTCTTCTTATTTTTCCAAGGGATGAGAGAGGCAAGGGAAGCCATAGTGTCACGAAAAATGATTAGATGAATGAGGGATAGTTTGAATGGTGTATAAATCAAATGCCTCGAGGAGGAATTCAACATGTCCTTATACTTTTGAAGGATGTCATTTTTACATTGATAGATACCCTTTGACTTGATTGATGATAAGTTGAGAATCCCCATAGATGTCAAGGATTTGGATGCCAAGTAAGATGGTTTTGAAGGCCCTAAGATGAGGGCTTCATACTCAGCCATATTGTTTGTGCATTTGAAATTAAGCTTATAAGTGATAGGAATAGAGTGTCCCAAGGAGGAATGATAATGATGCCAACCCTCCCCCTTGTTGACACTTTAGAGCCATCAAAGAAGAGAGTCATCTTTGAGAGGAGAAAATTCATGTTCAAAGTTTTGATAGATTCATCTAGAAATTGTTCATGAGGAAGGTGATTATCAAGAAAGAGGGGCATCAACTAATTGATCTGATGTGATAGCTTGGCCCTTGATTGATTTTGAGAGATGAACTCTAGGTCAAACTCTATCATGAGCATGAGCCATCGAGTGATGTGATCACTATGATAAGGCTTAGAATGCATGGTCTTGAGAAGATGAAAGCTAGTGATGACATAAGTCTTATGATTGAGAAGATAATGATGAAGCTTAGAAGTAGTGAAGAAAAGAGGCACAAACACATTTTTCATTTAGTGTAGTGTCTCATAATCATGAAGGGTGTGATTGATGTAATAAATAACTTGCTCTCTCCTTACCTTTCTCATCATGATGTGCCAACATGGCACCTAGAGCATGATCGGAGGTAGAGACATAAAGATAGAAAGGCTCCCCTCACATGGAGGGGTAAGCACAAGTGGGATATAGAGATACTACTTGAGATCATCAAAGGATTTTTGTAGTTATCATCCCATTTGAAGTCAATGTCTTTATGAAGAAGGTGATGAAAGGGTTGGAAATGGTCAAAAAGTTGTGAGATGAAATGGCATACTGATTGAAGTTGAGCCTTGAAGACTGTGAAGTTTCTTTAGTTAGAAGGAGGGCAATCTTTGAGGATAGCCTTGATTTTGGTGGGGTCAACTTCAATACCCCTTGATAGAAATGATGAAGCCAAGGAGTTTACTAGTTAGCACTCCAAACACACACTTGGTTGGATTGAGATGGAGGAAGAAAAGATAAGGCACTCAAAAAGGATTTCAAGGATGGTAAGGTGGTCATGGTGATGCTTGGATTTACCCAAGAGGTCATCAACATAGTCTTCTATAGTCTTATGGATGAGATCATGAAATATGTAAGTCATGGCTCACTGATAGGTGGCTCTGGATTTTTTCAAACCAAAGGGCATAACATGATAACAAAAAGTTCCCCAAGGAGTGATGAAAGAGGTCTTATGTTGGTCTTCTTGTGATAAGGATTTGATTATACCCAGAAAACCATCCATAAGAGAAAGCATCTCATGGCCTGCAGTAAGGTCTATGAGTTGATCGATGTTGGGAAGGGGAAAAAATCATCTTTAGGGAAAGTGAGATTTAAATCTCAAAATTAATGCAAATACAAAGCTTTCCCAAGCTTTGGAAATGGGTACAATGTTGGAAACCCATTACGGATAGTCGATAGGAATGATGAAATTAGTGAAAAGGAGGTTTCAGAGATTCTCTTTGACAAGGAGGGAAACTTTGAGGGTGCATGCGGTGAAGCTTCTTCTTAACCGGCTTAGCATTGGGAAAGGTAATGATGTTATGGAAATGATGGATGGATCAAGGCCTAATGTCATGGATATGACCATGTGAAGGCTTGGCTATGTCAAGAAAGGAAAGTGGTGAAATATTCAAGCTCTTGTGGATCAAGGGATTGACCCACTTTGAGAATGTGAGGCTCTTGTGGAGTCCCTATGTTGATGTCGATGGTGGATTCATTAAGAAGGGTGGATGTGTCTAGGTGGTAAGGACTTATGAAGATAGGAATATTCTTCCCCCATGTGAGAAAAATGGCATCATCATTAGTATGCATTGAAGAATGTCAATGGTAGAGGAATCTTCCTCTATCATTTCTAGAAATTGAAGAGGGAGGGACCTAGCTTTCACCATCACACTATAAGTGACCAGTCCCAAGGTGATGGTGGAGATTAAAAAAATCCAAGAGGAGATATGATAATGGTTTCATCCATATCCATAACCTCATGTGGGATGGAGAATATGGAGGATCAATGTCCATGAGAGCCAAAGATGGTGGGAGAGGATCTATGATTTTTCTTTGAATCCTAGTCCAAATTTTTCATGGGGTTTGCGAGATTGATCAATGACAAGGTCATGCATGCCTTGTTCATAACATCCCATTCCAAATCCTTTCCAAGGTGCATAATGATGAAGATAGGTGTAGGAAAAGGATTTCTTGTAAATAAATTCAAATCCATTGTGTATGGTTTGGTATGTGGTTGAGTGTCAATGTGTGAGAAGGGAGATCAACGCCACCATAGATGAGATTAGTGTGAAGATGAGGTGGACCAAAAAAATGATGTCCCCAACATTAGGTTGATACATAGGAGCTTTATCGGTCTTCTAAGTCTATGAGGTGTGGGAAGAGGCATTAAGTGTGAGAAGATGATACTCCCCAGTGAAAAGATGATCCATCACTTTGTCTAAGGAATCATCATTGGGAAGCTTGGATGTAGAGATGGATGAGCTAGTGGATGCTTGAGAAGGATCTTTTTTTGGGATGAGCACATCATTGGGTCGATAAGTCATGTGACATTATTTGAGTGGAGGGGTGTTAAAAGGGAGAGTTAAAATTTTCCCTCATGTTCATATTTGATGCATCGATGGAGGGTGGAAGGAATGCAACACATGGCACGAATCCATGGTCACCCAAGTAGGATATTGTATTGAAACTCCCCTTATATGATATATAAGATTTCATGGAGGATTTTTTTCACCAACACGGATGGGAAGAATAATTGTGCCTAAAGTGGGGGAAACAACATCATTAATGCGTGAAGGACCATGGGTGTTTGGGTGATAATGGAATTAGGGAGCTTAAGTTGATCAAAAGTGTGAGATGAGATGATGTTTATGCTAGCTCCATTTTCAATCATAGAATGATGAATGAAAGTGTCATTGATATGCATAATGATGAAAAGGGGAAGGTCATGTTCTTCGGTGTGATGTCGGGATTTTAGTGTCATCAAAAGATATGGAGGGAAGCAGTAAGTGCTCCAAAAAGAGATGTGAAAGGTTGTGCCTCATCATTAGGAGTGGGGATATGCTTAAGAGCTTCAATGAGGGATTTTTATGGTCTGGAGAGATTTGGATGAGCTCATAAAGTGACATCTTAACTAGGGGCCTGATGAAGTTGTTTCATAACACTTCACTTTCAATAACCATAGAGGCCGAGGGGAAAGAAGATAGACACCTTAGGTTTTGATGAGGAAGATGGTGGAGTAGGCTCACTAGGGGAGAAAAAATGTGATTTTGGATTTGGATTGAGTGGGTGATTGGAATCCTTGGGGATGAGAATGAGTTGTAACCCAAACAACATTGATGAAGAGAGGAGGACCTCTTTAGGAGAGGTTGATGTTGGAGGAGGAATGGGATGGCAACATAAGTCTTAGATGAATGAGGGATTTAGATGTCTTGATGGATGAGGGTTGAGATGAGGAAGTTTGAATTGGTAGATGGAGGAGTGTGGTCCTCTTCAATAAGAAGATCATCTTCATTGATAAGATTATGGATGATGGTTTGAAGGGATTTACAATGTTTAGTGTCATGTCCTGGTGCATGATGGTATGCAAAATGAGATTAGAATCAAACCATGAGGTCTTGGGACCACATGGATTGAAAGGTTTGATAGGTGGAAGGGTAATTGCAGATGCTTGAAGTAGATGTTGAAATATTTCGTATAAGAACCTATGGGGGTAGATGGTAGAAAATATTTGTTGATGAGGATTCTTAAGAATGTGGTGGATGATGATGAGAGGGGTTTTTATTTGATGAGTGGTTTTATGGGAGCCTTTGATTCTATCTTGGTTTTAAAGAGGAAGTGAAATATTTTTTGATTTTTTTTTTTGATGACTTAGATGATTTGGATTTGATTTGATAGTCAAGGATGTGGATGGTTTAGATGAAGGGTTGGTTCCTGATTTGGAAGGATTATATTTCTTTGGTTTATATATTTGGTGATGATGGGGTTTTGGATGAAGGACTGGTCCTAAAATGGAAGGGATGCTCTAAGAGATATGATGTAACATTTGATTTCTTAGGAGGGTTGGTCTTAGGGAGGAGGAAGCTCCAATTTATTGTGGATGAGTTAGAGACTTTTGATGGGCATGCCAAGGTTCTTAAGCTTTGGTTGTGATGATTTACCTTGGGGGAATGATGACATATTTCAATTGGGGGATCTTGGAGGTAGGTTTGGGTGATGTGGATTGAGTTGTGGATATTGAATATGGGAGTGGTTTTTATGATGATGCGTTGATGAGATCTAAAGGGTTTTGGATTGTGTGGATGTAGATGTGATGATTTGGAGTTGTTGATGGGGTAGAGTGTCCTTTGTACTTGTAATTGGTTTGGATGTTTTATGGGATATAGGTGTGGTATGTGGTCGGATAGATTATGATGTTGATGTGGGTATAGTGATAGTAGTATAGATGGGATTGATGTGGAAGTAGGTATAGATATGTGTAGGGTGTTAGATAATGGTGTCAAGGTGGTTGTTGGGGTAGATGTAGATGAAGGAGAAGTGATGATGATGAATGAGATGTGGATGGTATAGATGGAGGAGGAATGGATGTAGTTAAAATTGATGTTGATGTAGTATTTTTGAGTTATAGTTATAGATGTGATAGATGTGTAGTAATAGTAGTGTAGATGTTGATGTTGATGTGGTTGTGATTGTGATCATGGGAAGGTTTTGAAATAGGGTAGTCAGATGATGATGATGAGATGATGGGTATAGGTGATGGGGTTGGATTTTGGTCGATATTGATAGTATGGGCATTAGGTGGTTGTGATGTGGAAGGTTGAGTTTGATTATTAGGTGAATGATTAGGAAAGGGTTTCTTAAAGACATCAAGGGTTGATTAGGTGGCGCATTAGGGTTGTCCACTTGAAGGTCACCAGAGTCTATAAGTTTTGAACAATGTCTTTAAAAGAGTGACACCTTTCAATGTCATGGCCATGAACTTGGTGATATTTGTAAATAATGTTCCTCACGATACCATGTTGGTTTAGGTCATGATTCATCAAATGGTCAAATGGGAGGAAGAATGAATGAGGTTGACCACCATTAACTTGTCAAATATTGAACTATAAGATTCCCAAGAGGGGTATAGTTAGTGGGTGGTCTAGGAGCATGTTGTGGAGGCTCCATGAGAGAGTGGATGTGGATGTGGATGAATGATTTTACCATGATGGCATTAGTGGTGTTCTTAGGTTTATCACCATGCATGGAAGATTTAGTGAACTCATTTGGGCTTGTTTGATCATCAAGTTTAAGATGGCCTTGCTCAAGGGCATGGAGTTCAAGTTTGTGAGCCATAGTGAATGCCTCTTCAAAGGTTTGAAATGATTGTATTTGAAGAGTGGATGAGATGTGCTTCACACAAGACCATGAGAATAGTTCAATTAATTCAGTCTGTGGAAGGGAAAATGATAGTTGGTTATGATGCCATGCCATCGTGTGATGAAATCTGTGATAGATTCATCATCATATTGTCGAATGGCATATAGGTATTTGTGATGGTGATCTTACATGCAAATGTTGATTGAGAAATGTTCTAGGAATAATTGTGTGAGTTGGGTGAAGGTGAAAAATGAATGTTGTGGGATGCCATTATACCAATCTAATGCGGGACCATAAAACATAGGGAATGTGAAAGCATGAGGTCTTGATCATGGGTGATAAGGTAACATGCATGTCTAAAAGTGTGAAGATGTTGTTGAGGGTCCTCCTTGCTATTGAACTTAGAAAAACTTTGGCATTTCCCAATGAGGAGGATAAGGTTTTACGGGGATGGATGGATTGATTGGTTCATTACAAATTTGATCATATGAAAAGTGGTCTTGGATCCCAAGGTAGTGGCTTCAAGATTATCCATTCTACTTAATAACACTTGTATGGGATCATTAGATGGATGGGGTTGAGAAGTTGAAGGATGAGATTGATGCATATGAGGTAGTAGAGGATTAGGTTGTTGATAAGTTTGATATGTTTGAGGATGTGTTGGTGTTGGTGGAAGAAGTGGTTGATAAGGGGGAATGTAATTAAGGGGTTGTAATTAAGGGTTTGATTGGATGGGTTGAGATAAAGGTTGATGTTTTTGAGAAGTGGGTATGTGATAAGATTGGTTAGATTGAGTTGGTTTTTGTGAGATGGGGATATTTGATTGATTTTATATATGGGATGAGTTGGAATATAAGTGATGGGTGGTTGGGATACTTGAGTTGGTTGATTGGGAAGTATATAATGATAAACACCTCGAGGGGAGGTTGATGAGTTTGGACTGATTTCAGAATGGTGGGGTTGTGAAGTGATTACATTTTCATGGATATGAGAAGTGGAAATGAGGGTAATGTTGAATTAAGTTGTTCAATATAGGAGGAGGAAGCAAGTGAGATTCTTGAGATGATTGGATGGGGCACAAGTGATTGTAGTGGATGATGAGGTGATGGGATTAGAAGAGGTGATAGTAGTGTTGACACGAGGAAAATTAGGAGGGATGGGGACCACTAATTGAGTATATTGTTGATTATGAGGAATGGATGAAGATGGTTGATTAGGATCAAACTCATGTTGGGCCCTAACAAGCTCACTCATGGCTCTAGGAAAGAAAATGACAAGTTGGGAAGTAAGAACTTGGGTAGATTTTGGATTAGAATGGTAAGGCATAGATTTTTGCAAAGGAGGTCCATCAATGGGGAGGTTGGTGGTCTTTCAAGGAGATAGTCATGAAGGGAAACCAAATTTACATCAAGAAGCTCTTGGAACTCCATGAAACCCACGAGGGATGAGAGGAGGCCCAAAAGCATCATGGAGGTGGCAAAAGGGGTAGTAGATGGTCTAGATGGATGGATGATGATAAAGAAAAGGATTGGTCTCGACATGAGTGTTTGGTTGGATTAATTGAACCTCTTGAAGAGGGGGAATGGAAACCATGGGTTGAGTAACATGGAAGAGATGACCAAAGGGGTGGAGGTAAGGAGAGAAAGTGTGGAAGTTTGTTGTGTAGGAATGGTGGAGATGGGAATGTTGTTTGATGTCATGTTTTGTTCCATTTTTTTTTTGGGATCTTGTAATAACTAGCATGAAACAAACAAAAAAAAAAAAAATAATGTTGATTTTTAATTAACTCAAAAAAGTCAAGCAACAAAATTTTGATTATCTTGATTATTAAGATGTGAAAAAGAAATGAAAAATGGGCTTGAAGGGTACCTAGGAAATGAAAATCTATGGATGGTTTTAGGTAGTTTGGGATGGATTCTCAATATACCCAAAGGTATGTGAGGCACAAATCTATGATGTATATTAGTATGGGGCTTGGTATTGGGGCCTACCCCCTCACTTCATGGTCCTGCAATGATAAGGAGTCAGTGCTTAGCCAATATACCAATATACAAAAAAAATATTTATACTCGACCAGAACATCAAGTCAGTTTTCCTATTGGGTGATGAAATCCCAATAGTTCCACCTGGGAGGAAGTGTTTAGATGTGTAAATTGGTTTTGTGTTTTAGGATGTGTGTGATGAAGTGTATGCAAAGTGTTAAACCCCCTAGTTAAACTAGATTTCCAAGAAAGAATGAAGGGTTATTTTTAGATCCAAAATGAAATGTGGAGATTTGATGAGGACAAAAACAAGTGATGCAATGTGATAAAAGAAAGAGATGGGGAATAAAAATAAGGAATACCTAGATAACACTTTCCTTTTTATCTATCTTCAATTTTTAATTTTTAGAAAGAAAGAAGAAAAATCCAATCTAAGAAACATGATCCAACATAAAAAAAAAAATGCTCCTACCTGCAAGGTTAGAGAAGATATATGGAAGAAAATGAAAATGAAAGACAAATAAAAAGACTCACCAAGAAAGGGTGGGTCCCACTGGGCATGCCAAGAATGTTGACCAAGTTTCTTCATTCTATGTCCAGATTAGTGAACTAGTAATAAAGGAAACAAGTAACTCAAATATGTAAGGGTTTATGGTACCTTGAGATGATATGGATGGATACGGGCATGCAATATGAACTCCTCCTCACTACGAGATAAGTGACCTACACAAATCAAGAAAACTCAAACATGAGATGGATTAGTAGATAGATGGGAGGGTTTCTGAAAAATTCAGTCCCAGAAGTAAGAACTTCCTAGGATGGATGTCAACCCTCATTTTGATAAGATAAGATAAAAGTAAATATTGATAAATTGGATGTAGTGAAATCTGATATGATGTAGAATATGAGATAAGACAAAAATTAAATGTAGAAATGTAAAGAAAGTACAAATCTGATCTAAATAGATGCTAAATAAACCAAACCTACACAGGTCGATGGTGACCCGAGACTACAGAGGGCCAATCGACAACAGACCGGTTAGAATGAGAAGAAAAATCGAAAAATAGACCTCTGAAAGTCCTCCTTTAGCTAGATCTGAAGTTGATGATGATGCACCGAGAGATAGACAAACAAAAACATCAGAAGGTATAACAAGATAAAAAGGATGCAAGAAAATTAGGAAAAAGATGGTAATGGTATGAATATAGATTAGGTCGAACGGTGAACTAGGCGGGTCATTGGTGACCGGGGTTGGTAAATGGATCTAAGATGGCAGAGGGGATAGAATGATTAGGATCTAAAATCAAAAAAAGTGATGGATAATAGATGACATGGGGCAGATGACCGAAAAATAGAAAAATAATAAAGTGATGAGTGATGGACAAATAGGAAGGGTCGACGGAAACTTGAGATTGATTTAGACTTGAATGAATGATGGACAAAATGAAAGCTTGGGATGAAGATGGAGGTGACTAATGAGAAACAAGGAATTCCTAATGACAGATCGAACTTGTAAAATGTTAATGAATATATGCTAAATATATATGATGGTGGATCTAAAAAGAATATTGCAATGAAAACAAAAGGATTCCAAAGCTCCCAAAACGAACACAAGATTTCTAAAAGGCTCTAAGCTCCAAATGGTGGATGAGATAGCTTTGTAAAAGAGGGTCAAGAAGAAGAAAGATCGCAAGAGCTCAGAAAATCTCAAAATTACATCCCTAAACAAGGAGGGTAAAGGTGGCTTTATAGGTTCAACAATGACCTAGATGGGTCACCACTGACTATGGGGAACCATCCATTTGGGTGGTGGAATGATGCCCAACTCGAGGGAAAATGGGCCTAAAGAGGGAAAATTAGGGTTTCAATGGATATGAAGATGAAACTAGGGTGCATAGAAAATATAAATGGGTAGGTGGATGGTTGAAATGAGTAAATAAAGGCCATGGATGGGTAAAAACATTAAATGAAGGCCTAAAAGGATAAAATTGAGGATTTAGGGAGGATAAACAAATTAAATGAGGATTAGGGATGATTAAGAGTGATTAGGAATGATTAGGGAAGATAAAATAAATGGTGGGAAATAATGGTAAGTGGGATAAATTGAATATATGAATATTAAAAAAGGGAGAAAATGAGGGGTGAAGGGGGTAACGATACCAAATTTTGGTGTCTACAGAATCACTCGCTATAACTATAAAAATGTACGGATGATGGGTTATGATAATGAAAACCTTCCAAATGACAAAATTTAAACTTGAGACTTCATGATGTTTTTATGCTTGTACTCTTACAAAATTTAATAAAACAAAAATTCCTAGACGGGAAAAACACTCCCCCAAATCCTATGGAAGGAAATGATGCCTTGAATATGTTAACTACTAATGTGGGATTCCCCATCAAACCCTATAATTATTGCAGATAGTCATTTGATAAAATTTGGTCACACATTTAGTAGCTCGTTAGTCATTATCATAGTGTTTGATAGCTGCCATGAGTTAAGAATTCCATTTGGTTTTAGTTCATGATTTTGGCACCGCATCGAGAAATGAAGTTTTTCACTACATACCTCAAGTATTTTTGGAGGAAATTCATAGTTAAATTTTATTTTGATTGAATCACCTTGGAATCTTATGTTGTAAGAGGTTTTGTAGTCCTCTAGCCATTCGATGACACGTTGAACTAACACAATCACGACGAGTAGCTCCAAATAAGTGGCCACCATTTGAACCCTAGTAGTCAAATCCTAGCTCCATCAACTTCTTGGGCATCCCTATAGATAGGAGAATAGAGGAAACTTTACTCATTGTGTGTTTGAGTTCGGAAAAATGGTTTTTCGAACCTAGTTTCTAGGCCATTTGGGCTAAATTAGACGTTCCTCTAAACTTGTTGCAATATTAGAAAATTGTCATGAAATCCTCTTCTAATTGAATGAATATTGGAAAATCTATCAATACAAATACATGACCCTATAGAACACTTTTATGTTTCTTGTTTGGTCAAACTATCTTGTGGGTAATATGGTGTTTTTCTCTCTCTAGTTTGTTAACGAAAAGAAACTACATTTGTGATTTTTACTCTCTTCTATTTCATACAAGTGTTTTAATTTATTTATAAATGGGAAATTATATGTATGAAAAATTTTAGTCCTAGACGAAATCCATGCTTGCATATTTTTCGTTAACCATGTTTACACTAACTTGACATGTTGTAGGCGATGTATTGAGATTTGAAATAATGATGGAAACCAAAGTTTAAAGTTGTTAATTGCAAAAGCGTAATTTCAATGGAGTTAAAAATATACCATTCTTTAGTAATTGTACTTTTATTAATGTAAGAAAAAAAGTATTTAGCTTCTTGTATTGTGTACAAGATTAATGGGATGATGAATTTACTACTTTTGACTTGAATTTCCTTAGAACTTGTGCTTATGGTTATTAAGGTAAAATCTCAAAATTTTGTGTGATTTTTTAATAAAGAACTTAAACTTCGCCGCTCTAGATTCGGAAGCTTGGAAAATAATATAGTTTTCGTGTATATATAACATGTTCCGTCCTTTCAACCATTTTACCTTTAGTTGTTATGTTATTCAAATCATACATTCCCTACAAAAATACGTGACCCTATAGAAAACTTTTATGTTTCTTGTTTAGTCAAATTATCTTGTGGGTAATATGGTTTTTCTCTCTTCTCCCTTTCTCTCTCTAGTTTGTTAACAAAAAGAAAATCCATCTCGTGATTTCTACTCTCTTCTATTTCATACAAGTGTTTTAATTTATTTATAACTGGGAAATTATATGTATAAAAATGTTAGTCCTAGAGGAAATCCATGCTTGCATATTTTTCATTAACCATGTTTACATTAATTGACATGTTGTAGGTGGCGTATCGAGATTTGAAATAATGATGAAACCAAAGTTTAAAGTTGTTAATTGTGAAAAGCATAATTTTAATGGAGTTAGAAATATACCCTTCTTTAATAACTGTACTTTTATTAATGCAAGAAAAAAAATTTATCTGCTTGTATTGTGTACGAGATTAATGGGATGATGAATTTACTACTTTTGACTTAAATTTCATTGGAAGTTGTGCTTATGGTTATTAAGGTAAAATCTCAAAATTTTGTGTGATTTTTGAATAGAGAACTTAAACTTGACCCCTCTAGAGTCGTAAGCTTGGAAAATAATATAGTTTTCATGTATATATAACATGTGCCAACCTTTGAACCTTTTTACCTTTAGTTGTTATGTTATTCAAATCATACGTTCCCTACCAAAATGCATCTAGTTGTTTAGTGTTTTATCTAGTACTTGTAATAGTAAGATGTAAATGGGAAGGTGGTTAATTAAAATGGTAGAGTTATAACACTAGTGGAAATGAGATTTGAATTTGGTTATCTCAAATTCAACTTAAATTGTATTGCTATGGTGCTTTGACTATGGTCACAACCCTATCCTTCACGTGTTAAACTGCTTGACTCATGTATAAATTAGTGGCGAGATGGATATTCCACTTATAGGTGATCTTTTGTGGCTGCATCTTTTCATGAATCTTTTGGGGTGTCAAACCTTAGAAATTTGTAGAGTAGATGTTGGATAAGGAATTGGGACTGTTTGTACTATATTAAATATGTGAATGGGCACTCGCTTTATTGTTAATATTAACACCGAGACGTCCCCTTAAATCATTTGGAACCATTTGACTAAAGGAAATGAACAGGTGACAAAACATGATCAACCCCCTCGTCTAGTATAATCTCGGCCGTGATAAATGGATCTCTAGCAAGCCGTCCTAATTTTCTATCCCATTCTCGATTAAATCATCCCTACAGGTGGAGATAAATAATCCTAAGTAGAGAGATAAGTTTATATCCATATGGTTTCCTAATTTTAGTATTTACATATTGACTGATTTGGATATGTATACGTACCTGAAGCGGTTTCAAACGCCTCTAGGATGAAAGGAGATTCTTGTTTGTCACTATGTTGTTTTTTGTACGTAAAGGAAGAAGAAGATTAAGGTTTAAGAGGCATCGTAGTGCCTAGATGTGTTGATTTTGCTTCTTCCTTTCCTAAGCTCCTGGGCTACATGAACTGTAACCTTGCATTTCCATTTTCTTCCCTGCCTTTATTTTTTTATTTATTTCAAGTGGTGTTTTTATTTATTGAGGCTTTGGAATATCCCTTTTTCTTTTATTCAACCAATGCCTCTACAAATTTGTCTCTTTCACTTTCCTCTACGTGAGACCTCTATTTTTATTTCCTTGTCCTCCTTAACCCGCCAACATCCTCCCACAAAAAAGTCAGAATAAGATCTCTGGAACAAGGTACGGACGTCCATCTAAGCATAATGAAAATTTGTATATATTGCTAGTTCCCCCTCCCGATTAGCGCAAAATGGGGATTTTTACTAGTGTATGTAGTTGTGAGTGCCTTGACAGATCTGCTGCAACATGTGGAAGCATAAGAAAGGCATGTAAACTTTTAAACAAAAAAAACTTCTAAGAGAAATGTGGGTTCGTGATCTGCAACAACTGTAGGCTATCAATGAAATGGGTATGTTGAAAAATCTCGAAAACTTGCAAGCAACTACATCCATAGGTGTAGAGCCTCCTGTCCTTTGCCAACATTCTCTCAGCCCGTGTTCAAGTATGGAGCCTTGTGCAGGCCCTAGAAAATTGTCAGAACATAATGGGCAATGTATTCTGTTGGAAAAATTCAAGTGATCGGGAAGTTTGTGTGACATGGTGGAGGTTAGATCAAGGCTCGTGAACTGGTGATGACGAGTGCCCAAGCGAGATGTTGAACCAAATCTTGTGGGTTTGACCGACTCCGTTCCTCCCAGGCATGGTTCACCTCCCCTCATCTTTCATAACTCTCATACTTTAGTTTTTCGTTTGCAACTTAATATAATTTTTAAAATATTAGGATTATAATACTTTTAATTATTTTATTTTAACTTGTTGCAAAACAATAAATTGTCGTATCGTAACTCACAAAAAAATCAAAATAACACTTTTGTATTAAACCATGAACTTCAACCCTCATTCTGAGGTGATTTAGAAAAACTCCTACCCAACTAGATCACTACAATATTTATTTTTATCGACAAGACGAGATTGAATTCCTAGTAATAATGTTGACCTTCTCCCTGTTTAAATAGTTAATTTTTGCATTTTTCGGAGACTCATTAAGTACCCTTCGTAACTCTGAAAACGAGATGTTAAGCTTCATTCATGTACCTTGGTATGTGAGGAGTCACCTTGACCTTTGGATTGACCCCAAAGGAACATATGTGATCTTTTTACGCTCTCATAGGAGCCCTGTTACACTGGTTTACAGTAGTAGAAAGTTGTTAAATCTAGAAAGTTGGCTTTCATTTTGAACCATCATTTGAAACCTAGATAGAGAAATTATTACCCGTCTTTGTAAACCTCTAGTGTTTTTACTAGACAATTGCATGGAACTTTTAGTTTAGGGAAAAACACTTTTCTGGATAGTTTGACAATGGCATTTTGTAGGCCTCTGGTCACAGTTTGACAAGGTCAAACTGGACCAATTAGGACCTAGTGGCTTCAGAAAACTTGTCATCGTTCGAAGATTGTTTTCTAGTTCTGAGTTTCGTCGACTCTGTTGAATTCTCCTTATATAGGGAAATTTGTAGGAAGTTTCTCGTTGCGCGTTCATCCATCAAACGTCAATTTTGGATGTGGTTTTTTGAGCCCTCGAGCTAACTTTTGTTCATTTGCACTAGGCCAACTACGACCAGTCACCCCAAAAAACTAGCTACCAAACGTAAACCGTTCGCTATTTCCAAATTCTATCGATTCTTATGAACTCTTGGTATATATGTGGACATGTAGGAGTTTAATCGTGGTGTGTGTTCTAATCGGAAGACAACACTTGAAAGTGGTTTCTTAGCTGAGCCCGTTTTGAACATTTTTGTAGCTAGTAAGAAAATGTAAAAATAGAAAGTTGTGAGACCCTCGTCGGGTTGCCAAACCATCGTGGAAACTTTTGGCACATGTAAATAATGGTTTAAAAACTCTATAGTGTAACTTGTGTGAAATAGAACTTTTGACAAAATGGTGTTTTCTCTCTCTTCCCTTCTCTTTCTCTCTCCTGGGTTACAAAATGAAGTGAAATGAAATGTAATGAATACATGTCTCTAAACCTTTTCTTTCGATTGCAAATTGTAATTATTATTATATGTAAATGAGAAATTGAAAATGTTAATTATGTTAGATTAGGGTGGATGCCATGCTAGCGATTTATCACTGATTTCATGCTCACGTGGTTTTGCAGGTTGAAAGAATGATGACAAAAAGGAGATGTGTAATTTATTAATTATCATTGTAATTTATATATTTCATTGTAAAATGAATATATGTATAATGTAGTCTCATGTTACAAAAGTTATAATTGATAATTTGCTAATCTGTATGAGATGCTAGTTTTAGGGATATTTAGGAAATGTGTATTTAATCATAGGTTCAATTTGATTTATAGTACACATGGTAAAATAGGTGTGATATATTTATATAAGGTAAATGAATTTGAAGTAATATCTTGTAGTGCATATTCAAAGTGTTTAAATGATTAATGTCATCTTGTGCATTCATACTTGTAAATGTAATAAAGAGATTTAATCGAAACACTCTCCCCTTGTATAATATCGGAGCATAACTTGTTTTCATGTGTGATACTCCTTACCATAGAAGACATTGAAAACTATAGAATGAAATTAAACTTTGCACTCAATGGAACCTCCTAGTTTGAGTAAACAAGAGCCCAAGAATGGGTTTATCGTCTTAGTCAGTATGTTTAGTGACATTTTCATAAACCTGGTAGATAGGAGCGACACAGTCAAACTTTATTTGGAGTATGTAGAGCTAACTCCTCCTTCATATCCTAGTGGACTACCTTGTCTTCTAAAGATAGATTTAAAATTAAATTTCTTCATCGAATGAAATCCCTGTTGGATCTAGATGACATAGATGGAGGTTGTGACTTAGTTGTTCTAGGTCTTAAACTCTTGTTAATGAACTCCTTAGCTTCACTCAACTAAATGTGTTACCTTGGTTTCTCTCAACATAACACCTTAGTCCTTAGCTAAATATGTCCTCTCGCTTAAAACTCATATATAGTTGAGGGGTAGACCCTTAGGTGAAGTTGGAATAAATCTAAACCTTAGTTGATTTGGATGTTAACTTAGGATTCATGTGTAGCTTCAAGTCTTCTAATCATTTATGTCTTCAAGAGGTTAGACAAACACTTCATAACTCCTTTTACAAGACAATGCTAATAATAAGACCATAATGTGACATAGAAAATAAAGCATATAAGAGTAAAAACAAGATTTGAGGTTCGAATAATGCCACTCTTGGAGACCTTATATCTCAATTAAATATATTCTTTTGTTTCAAAGAATATGAATTGCCTTGGTGTGATCAACCTTCGAGAAAACAAAATACATATATAAATCAAAATGGAATTCCACAAGTCATTGAATTAGAATAAATATGGTAGGGAAATAACTATACCGTGATCGAGGAATGTTTTGTGGTAAAAAGCTATCTTGTATTTAAATCTCCGTTAAATCCTAATATCACTATATGGACACCAAGTCACATTCACTTGAGTTGTAAGAGTAAAAAGGTAGACATTGAATATATGTTCGAGAAGAAGATTCTTAACATAAGAACAAGATAATTAAGTATTTTATATGCATTCAAATTATGCCAAATAAGTATGCAAGTTATGGAAAATTTTGTAAAGAATAAGAAGCCAACTTAAAATGGTCGAACTGTAAATTAAATGTGGAATGAACTTAAAGTTTCTGTAGATGGAAAAAGGAGAAAGTTATCCTTGCACAATAATGTTCTTAGAATGTTAATCGTAACTAAAATACAATTAAAGAAATGATGTGTTGTGGGTTCGCCATTCCTGAAGTCATTTTTCTTGTGGTTGGGTCATTACTAGTAACCATTCATTGGGAAAAGTGTGGCATCGACATGCCTATGTTGTTTTCATGTGTCTATGTGAGTCGATGACTTATGTAATTGTCGTATGTGAGTTGAGTTTCTGTTCTTGGAGCCCTTGTTGTGTTGTGTGTAGTGAGCAATGTAAGTCAAAAAAATATATCCTAGTATTTTACTGTTGTAATTGTGTGTGTAAAATGTGGGCACTACATATGGTATTAGAGCAGAGGTTCATGCTCTTGAACCTCTGGGATGGATTGGAGTTGTGATGATTCTGCATGATGGTGGTGGATATTGGAAGAGTAATGTGATATATGTTGTTATGTGAACTATGTCGTAATTGTGAACTTATGGAAGCACACGTGGTGCATGTCACTTAGTGCGTAATTATTATCATGTTGATGTGATTTTGATGAGAGTATTGACTCTCTTTTTGTGGATTCAATGAGGAATCCGTGTGTGATGTACTACCTTGTTGTGTGTGAAAGGAATGATATTGTGAATTGCAGAGTGTTGAAACATTTTGGCATTATGTGATATGAAGGTGTATTGATGTATTGCATGACAAAATTGATGTAAAGTGAATGGAATTTTATTGTGATGTCATCACCATATTGTGATGAGTTGTGTGCATCGTCATGTTGTATTGTAATTGACTATATGTTGTAAGGTTAGACATTGGGTTCGTCATACGTATGATTTGTGTAATATGTGATGATTTATGTCATGATTTAGGGGCATATGGTGAGCGTATGATCCCTATTGTACAGTGATTGCACTTTGGGTGTAGAATGTGGTAATGTGATGTATTGTAACCCATGAAAGTAGTGATTGTGTTATGCCCCGTATAAATACCATGCGTAAGACGCTATGGTTAATTTGTGTGAATCACCATTGTGATAGTGATGTAGTTATGTGTATGTTGTGAACCTTACACTAGATGACCCTAAGGGGAGAAAATTGTCAAGAGTGTATGTGAGGAGAGAGGAGGCGTGGACCAGGTTTTCATAATCTTGAGCTGAGTACGAGTGAGAAAGTGGAGTCTTATATAGACTGAAAACCCACTTTTATCTGTTTAGTATACTTTGAGCTTGCTCAGTATATTATGGGTGTGCACCACCTTAGGCTCAACTTATGCAACTAGTGTCCCCTGCTCTTTCCTATTAGATTTTTCATTGAATAATCCTATGTGAGTTTGACTATGTTGATCCTTGTGGGAGTATGGAGGGATGATTCAGCAGAGATGATGACAGCTTACATTATTTGTTATACTCACTTCTAGTTACATGTATATTTCTATGAGCTGAGGCTCGATGTCCAAGTACCAAAGAACTCGATGAGTACCCCTTTTGGTGGCTGTATGAGGCCACATAGTGATTGTAATGTGCTATTTCCTCAATACATATTTTATTCGTAAATTGATCATTATCTCTCTTCTTGCTAGAACCAGCCGTTTTCCTGATTGACATGTTCTTATATTTTGGGAATTTATTCGATTGTTGCATTAACATTCAGATTTTGCACTGAACCATGGCTAATCAGGCATTTATTTTCTTATATTTAAATCTCTTTTTTTTCATGTTTAAAAGTTTTATAGCCTTGACCAAGGCTTTTTGATTTTCCACTTGGAATTTGATTGGATTTTTATGTTGGTTCTAATGTCGTAATGTGTTGGAATAGGGTCATGGGATTCACCATGGAGTGGTGGAACCTATGGATCCACTTCGTTGTATGGGGGTATGCCCCAAGGAGTTATAGATAACTAGCAGGTTATTGAACCATGAGTTATTATGTCACTTGGGTTGGGGTGACAGGGCTCTATGTGCACAGTGTCATAGGGTGATCCGACCTCATCAAAAGGAGAAAGGAGATGGGCCTCTATGGTTGAGTTACCTAACATTATGATGGGGCTTTATGGTTGAGTGACCCGACTTAGTTTTGGCACTATGATTATTTCTCCTTGGGAGGTATATGGAGTTTTTGATACTCCAAGAAATATATGGAGTTATTTCTTGATATTTTGTGATGTGTGGAGTTGGTGTTATGAGTTATGTGTACTCTTGTGAGTCTTGTTAGACATTGTTATGATTGAGGTTTGACACTCCTCTTGGTTACTATGTACTATTGATATTGTCTTGGCACTTTGCATAGGCACTATCATGGTGTTTGGGTCATGTGATACCAATTATATATGTATTAGTGTGTTGATTTTGTTTTTCAATCGTGTGTGTGTGTGTGTGTGTGTGTGTGTGTGTGTGTGTGTGTTTGATTTATGCCTATAACATAATTATTGGAATTTACTTGTTATGTGGACTACTTATTGTCTTTTCATGGTGGAATTAAAGGTCTTGTGATGTGAAAGTATGTAGTAATATGTCTTGTGGACCTTTAGTGTTGTGTTTGAGCCTTGCATTGCATCTTGAGGAAAATTATTGTCTGGAACCCACGAACATAAGACAATTGAAATTATAATCAATGAATACGAAGAGTTTGAGATTTAGAAATATTGTAAAAGAAAATACTAATCAAGAAATAAAGTAAAAGATAACTGACTACCAATTTTCACAGAACATTAAAATTTAAGATATCACCCAAATTAAATTACTTTACATTCGTTTCATGTGGTATTGAAAAGTTGTTTCGTTAAACATCATGTGTCATTTTTTTTACTTTCTTGCCTATGTATCTTTTGAGCTACGACGTTGTGTTGCATCGAGGACGATGCTCTTATAAGGGGAGGGAGATGTAGTGCCCCTCCTATCTCCTCATTGGCGTAGTAGAAAAATCCATCCTCACGCAACATTCATTCTATTCCACCTTTTCAATAAACGTGTTCCAACAAAAAAAATTCTCGTTTCAATGCACTGACAACTTGTGCCAAGGTGGAAGAATTGGACAGGGTGAGGGTGGATATCTATGCATAAAGTAGGGTAGTTTTGGGATCCAAACACCTTATCCTTTGACTGCGTGCCCCAGTTTGTGCCAAATGGGAGCCTCAGGTCAGTTTTTGAGCAGTGCATCTAGCAAATAAGAAAGCCATGACTCATTTTTCCTAGTTGTATTTAGATGTGACGTGACTGAGTAATGGCTCACTCATTGTGGATAAGGAATTGGGACTATTTGTACTAGTATCAAATCTGAGAATGGGCCTGCTTTATTGTTAATATTAACACCAGACGTCCCCTTAAATCATTTGGAACCATTTGACTAAAGGCAACGAACAGGTGACAAAATGTGATCAACCCCCTCTGCTAGTATAATCTCAGACCGTGATAAATGGATCTCTAGCAAGCCATCCTAATTTTCTATCTCATTCTCGGTTAAATCATCCCTACAGGTGGAGATAAATAATCCTAAGCAGAGAGATAAGTCTGTATCCATATGGTTTCCTCATTTTAATATTTACATATTGACTGATTTGGATATGTATACGTACCTGAAAGTGGTTTCAAATGCCTCAGGATGAAAGGAGATTCTTGTTTGTCACTGTGTTGTTTGTTGTACACAAAGGAAGAAGAAGATTGAGGTTTAAGAGGCATCGTAGTGCCTAGATGTGTTGATTTTTGCTTCTTACTTTCCTAAGCTCCTGGGATACATGAACTATAACCTTGCATTTCCATTTTCTTCCCTGCCTTTATTTTTTTATTTTATTTCAAGTGGTTTTTTATTTATCGAGGCTTTGGAATATCCCTTTTTCTTATTCAACCAATGCCTCTACAAATTTTTCTCTTTCACTTTCCTCTACGTGAGACCTCTGTTTTTATTTCCTTGTCCTCCTTAACCTGCCAACATCCTCCCACACAAAAGTCAAAATAAGAGCTCTGGAGCAGGGTACGAACGTCCATCTAAGCATAATGAAAATTTGTATATATTTCTAGTTCCCCCCCCAGTCAGCGCCAAAATGGGGATTTTTACCGTGTATGTAGTTGTGAGTGCCCTGACAGATCTTCCTACGTAACATGTGGAAGCATAAGAAAGGCATGTAACTTTTAAACAAAAAAAAAAAAACTTCTGAGAGAAATGTGGGTTCATGATCTGCAACAGTTGTAGGTTATCAACGAAATGGGTATGTTGAAAAAGCTCGAAACTTGCAAGCAACTACATTCACAGGTGTAGAGCCTCCTGTCCTTTGCCAACATTCTCTCAGCTGTGTTCAAGTATGGAGCCTTGTGTAGGCCCTAGAAAATTGTCAAAACATAATGGGCAACGTATTCTATTGGAAAACTTCAAGTGATTGGGAAGTTTGTGTGACGTGGTGGAGGTTAGATCAAGGCTCGTGAACTAGTTGACAAAGTGCCAAGCGAGATGCTGAACCAAATCTTGCGGGTTTGACCGAATTCATTCCTCCTAGGCATGGTTCACCTCCCCTCATCTTTCATAACTCTCGTACTTTAGTTTTTTGTTTGCAACTTAATATAATTTTTAAAATATTAGGATTATAATACTTTTAATTATTTTATTTTAACTTGTTGCAAAACAATAAATTGTCTTATCGTAACTCACAAAAAAAATCAAAATAACGCTTTTGTATTAAACCATGAACTTCAACCCTCATTCTGAGGTGATTTAGAAAAAATCCTACCCAACTAGATCACTACAATATTTCTTTTTATCGACAAGATGAGATTGACTTCCCAGTAATAATGTTGACCTTCTCCCTATTTAAATAGTTAATTTTTGCATTTTTCGGAGACTCATTAAGTACCCTTTGTAACTCTGAAAATGAGATGTTAAGCTTCATTTGTGTACCTTGGTATGTGAGGAGTCACCTTGACCTTTGGATTGACCCAGAAGGAACATATGTGATCTTTTTGACGCTCTCATAGAGCCTGTTACACTAGTTTATGATAGAAAGTCATAAATCTAGAAAGTTGGCTTTACACCATTTAAACCCTGGATAGAGAAATTATTACCCTCTTCAAATCTAGTGTTTTTACTAAAAATTGCATGGAACTTCGTTTTTTAGGAAAAACACTTTTTGGATAGTTTGACAATGGAATTTTGTAGGCCTCTGGTCATAGTTTGACAAGGTCAAACTGGACCAATTAGGACCGGTGGCTTAAAAAACTTGTCACCATTCGAAGACTATTTTCTAGTTTTGAGTTTCATCGACTCTGTTGAATTCTCCTTATATAGGGAAATTTTTAGGAAGTTTCTTGTTGCATGTTCATCCATCAAATGTCAATTTGGAACATGGTTTTTTTGAGCCCTCGAGCTAACTTTTGTTCATTTGCACTGGGCCAACTACGACCAGTGGCCCCGAAAACTAGCCACCAAACGTAAACCGTTCGCTATTTCCAAATTCCGTCAGTTCTTTATGAACTCTTGGTATATATGTGGACATGTAGGAATTTAATCATGGTGTGCATTCTCATCGGAAGACAACACTTGAAAGTGGTTTCTTAGCCTCTGAGCCTGTTTTGCATGTTTTTGTAGCTAGTAAGAAAATGTAAAAATAGAAAGTTGTGGGACCCTCGTCGGGTTGCCAAACCACTGTGGAAACTTTTGACACATGTAAATAATGGTTTAAAAACTCTATAGTGTAACTTGTGTGAAATAGAACTTTTGACAAAATGGTGTTTTCTCTCTCTTCCCTTCTCTTTCTCTCTCCTGGGTTACAAAATGAAGTGAAATGAAATGTAATGAATACATGTCTCTAAACCTTTTCTTTCGATTGCAAATTGTAATTATTATTATATGTAAATGAGAAATTGAAAAATGTTAATTATGTTAGATTAGGGTGGATGCCATGCCAATGATTTATCACTGATTTCATGCTCACGTGGTTTTGTAGGTGAAAGAATGATGATGAAAAGGTGATGTGTAATTTATTAATTATCATTGTAATTTATATATATATATATATATAAATGAATATATATTTCATTGTAAAATGAATATATGTATAATGTAGTCTCATGTTACAGAAAGTTATAATTGATAATTTGCTAATCTGTATGAGATGCTAGTTTTAGGGATATTTAGGAAATGTGTATTTAATCATAGGTTCAATTTGATTCATAGTACACATGGTAAAAGGTTTGATATATTTATATAAGGTAAATGAATTTGAAGTAATATCTTGTAGTGCATATTCAGTGTTCAATAAATGATTAACGAGTCATCTTGTGCATTCATACTTTGTAAATGTAATAAAGAGATTTAATCGAAACACTCTACCCTTGTACAATATCGAGCATAACTTGTTTTCATGTGTGATACTCCTTACCGTAGAAGACATTGAAAACCGTAGAATGAAATTAAACTCTGCACTCGATGGAACCTCCTAGTTTGAGTAAACAAGATCCCAAGAATGGGTTTATCGTCTTAGTCAATATGTTTAGTGACATTTTCATAAACCTGTAGATAGGAGCGACACAATCAAACTTTATTTGGAGTATGTAGAGCTAACTCCTCCTTCATATCCTAGTGGATTACCTTGTCTTCCGAAGATAGATTTAAAATTAAATTTCTTCATCGAATGAAATCCCTGTGGATCCAGATGACATAGATGGAGGTTGTGACTTAGTTGTTCTAGGTCTTAAACTCTTGTTAATGAACTCCTTAGCTCCGCTCAGCTAAATGTGTTACCTTGGTTTCTCTCAACATAACACCTTGGTCCTTTCTTGAAGGTGGTTTAGCATAAATATGTCCTCTCGCTTAAAACTCATATATAGTTGAGGGGTAGACCCTTAGGTGAAGTTGGAATAAATCTAAACCTCAGTTGATTCGGATGTTAACTTAGGATTCGTGTGTAGCTTCAAGTCTTCTAATCATTTATGTCTTCAAGAGGTTAGACAAACACTTCGTAACTCCTTTTACAAGACAATGCTAATAATAAGACCATAATGTGACGTAGAAAATAAAGTATATAAGAGTAAAAATGAGATTTGAGGTTCGAATAATGCCACTCTTGGAGACCTTATATCTCAATTAAATATATTCTTTTGTTTCAAAGAATATGAATTGCCTTGGTGTGTTCAACCTTCGAGAAAACAAAATACATATATAAATCAAAATGGAATTCCACAAGTCATTGAATTAGAATAACTATGGTAGGGAAATAACTATACCGTGATCGAGGAATGTTTTGTGGTAAAAATCTATCTTGTATTTAAATCTCCGTTAAATCCTAATATCGCTATATGGACACCAAGTCACATTCACTTGAGTTGTAAGAGTAAAAAGGTAGACATTGAATATATGTTCGAGAAGAATATTCTTAACATAAGAACAAGATAATTAAGTATTTTATATGCATTCGAATTATGCCAAATAAGTATGCAAGTTATGGAAAATTTTGTAAAGAATAAGAAGCCAACTTAAAATGGTCGAATTATAAATTAAATGTGGAATGAACTTAAAGTTTCTGTAGATGGAAAAAGGAGAAAGTTATCCTTACACAATAATGTTCTTAGAATGTTAATCGTAACTAAAATACAATTAAAGAAATGATGTGTTGTGGGTTCGCCATTCCTGAAGTCATTTTTCTTGTGGTTGGGTCATTATTAGTAACCATTCATTGGGAAAAGTGTGGCATCAACATGCCTATGTTGTTTTCATGTGTCTATGTGAGTCGATGACTTATGTAATTTTCGTATGTGAGTTGAGTTTCTATTCTTGGAGCCCTTGCTGTGTTGTGTGTAGTGAGCAATGTAAGTCAAAAATATATATATCCTGGTATTTTACTGTTGTCTTTGTGTGTGTAAAATGTGGGCACTACATTCTTTGGATGAGTATGTATTTAAACATAGATATGACTCATGATGGGATGTAGGTGTTGTAAATAAATAGGGCGGTTGCTTAAATTTTTACCACGTAAATTGGTAAGTGGAGACTTAACTTCAAAATGTAAATGTAGGAAGAACAAAATTAAATGAGTAAATCTCAAAGATAGACACCGGGTTTTTTTCACTTCCTACTTCCTACATACCCTCATATATACACATTAAAAAATTAAAACATATCACTATAACAATATCTAAGTCATTTTCCTCACCCATAAAATCAACTTTTACCTCTCCCAAATTACTTTTACTTCCTAAACCACTTAACCATCTACAAACCATCCCAAACCTATTTTTATTAACACCCTAACCTCCTCCCTAACCATTTTACATCGTCCCCATACCCAAAAATACCATTTAGGAAATGGTTGAAACCACTCTTTACGAAATTTTCGGATCATTAGTGATTCTAACAAATCATCGACGATTATAAAAGCCAATTCGAGCTCCTCTCTCAGGGGATCTTAAGAAATTATTCACACACTATTGCATCCTTATTTTCATCCAAGTAGTGAGGATATTTCATTCTAGTGATCCCCAAGTCACACAAAATATCCAAATCTTCTTCAAGGAGCATGCACACACCAATCTCTCTGCAGCTTTGCTTCCAATAAAATTTCGGAAGAACAACAATCAATAAATCAACCATATCAATTCCAAATCATCATCTACAAGTGTTTGGTACCTCATGAATACTCCAAGCTACTCTTGCAGTACTTTACCATTACTTTTGCAACATCAACTTTTACAAAATCAATCATTTTTATCTCAATTTATATCCATTTATCATTTTTAAGGAAATCAAACATTGTTATAACAATCGTCCATGATTCCTTTAAATAACCCACGATCTCTTTGAATCACCCATGATTATCCTAAATTGCCCACGATTTGATTGAATCTCTTGTGATTCACGTCTATCAATTTCTTTAATCAAATTTATAACGTTTTATCAGATTTATCATATATCTCTAGATGTAACTTGTTTTTTCAAGTTTGTCTCTACGTTAGATGACTATTCCAATCCAATCATACCATATTACAAGAATTTACAAACTTATAATCATCCAAAACCTTTATTTTGGGAGAAATTCAATGTCCTTTAGGAGCTTACGATGTGTGCCATTAGATTCACACTCCGACATTGAGGATATTAAGGAACAATTTGAATTCCTCCATGAGATCCAACAAGAAATTTCTAACTACTAGTATGATTATTTCGAAGTTGTCCACATATCCTCCACGTTAGCCCGTGCCACCTACGAAGTGGAACATGACCTGCCTTTCAACCTTGAGTTTTATCTCCATCCTTATCATTATCATTGTTTATCATTTTATCATTATTGTCAATTCACTTAATTGTTTAAAAACAAGCTGACATCCTCCAAGGAAGTCCCTTTGGATTCCTGGAATCATCCTTTGCCGAGAAACTCATCATCCCATTTATCTAATATATTTTATTTAGTTATCTTTGATTACAGGGGATCTTCGCCCTCGTGTGGAAAAGGAGGAGCACTCATCCAATGTGACACCATCATCCATCAAGTATCAACATCAGGGTCATCGTATGTATCAATAAAGTCCTGCCATCTTGTGAGGTCAATTAGTTTTTATTCCATTTTATTAATTTATAATAGGAAAGAAAAACTCTTTGGTACATTTAGATGTGGTTTTATGTAAATTAGTAATGTCAAATGGAAAACATATCTAAAATGTTAGTGTATATGAAAATAAAGTAAAAGAGATTTACTCTTGATGTTTTATCACAAGTGAAAAGAGAAAAATAATAACTTACAAGGAATAACATATGGTTTTTTGAACATTATAAGTCCAAGAAGATTCAATGTTTAAGCACAAGGAAATTTGGTAAGGTTGAAAATGTAAATCAAGAAACCTATATACATGGTCGTAAGAACTTAATATTTCATTTCATTCAATCCTCTTAATTGTATCATGTTATGCTCATTTGAGTGGATGTGGATTGACATTGTCGTCTCTTTTGTGAGGATGTACATGCTCAAGAATTGTGGTTACCTTTGACCCCTGTCTTACACCAAAGGAGTAATTGAATATAATGTAATCATGAAATATGCATATAGTAATGATTAAAAATAATTTCATTTCTCTCCCTTGTAATTATGGATATAGCCTTCACTTAGGCTCAACTAGGTGTATAATGCATAGTGTATAACAGAAACATTGTTCAATCAAATGAAGTTATGTGCATATGTGAATACGTGAACATTATTTTTCCTAGTGTGCCATTAGATGGTTCAGAGTCATGCATGAAATATATTTTGAGCCAAGCTTAGCCTTTATCATAGAAGGAAATTCCTTAGGAATCTAAGTGGTTTAGTAAGTGATCCTCTTAATAACCCCCGATTTTGGGTTAGTATTTTATGATAACATACCTTGGGTAGTATTGGTGCTTGATGGTAATATTGGTTGAGATATCATATTATATTGTGGATGTTATTTTGGTCGTAGTAGTTTGGAAAACCTTGAGTTGTGTTTTCCCTACTTAATGTACCTATAAAACACCTTGGTGAAAGGTGTATGGACCTTGTGAAAGGTGTCTCGAGTTATACTCTTCTCCATGCATTTAGGTGGACTACATGTGATCTTGATTCCGTAGAAGAATGGTGACTAAGAAAACTACAAATTGATGGTATTTCATTGAAGAAGTAATCAATTAGAAGAACTAGGGATAGTATCATCGACAAGAAAATGGAAATGCTCAAACTAGATTCAAAAGTATGGAAAATTAAAATTGAGGAGCATATTAAGACTATGGATTTCTTAAGTGTTCGGTGATACCAATCTCAAACTTAAACATCAAGAGGGTAATAGTAATCAAGAAAGCATGAGGATATGACAAAAAAGAAAGGATGATGTAGCATTTGTGAAGGAATGTGTAATCCTGAAAAATATCCTATTATGAGCACATAAAAAAACTCCACTTTTATTTATAGAAAAATTGTATGCATAAATTTTCACTACATGGACCTATACGTCATCCAAAATAGAGAGATACTCTAGTAAATGTAGTCAATGTAAAATTAAGGGGAGAATGGAAAAATAAGTATATTTGTAGTTAATCTCGATTTTTTAAATTTTATTAGTGTGGATAACAATACACATCTCAATATGTAGTTGAACTAGAAGATATTGCTGGTTCACGGTTGTGTTAGGTTAATCAAGTGTTCAATAGACTAGATAATTATGTCTACTTATCTAGCCATCTACACCTTTTATCAAGATTGATCTCATGTGATCATCTATCATAAATCAATGTAACATAATGTTTAATGTCTATAAACATTGCATCTCATTTCAATTAATTAAATTGATCAAAAATATGTCTTGCAACTTGATCTATGTTGTTTTGTCAGGGGCAATAGAGACCTAGGAATAAAACAAAAATATCTTAAGACAAACTAATTGCAAATATTACATAAAAATTATATATTTATTGTAAATAACTATTAAATGAAATATAATTATCATCAAAATAACCTCCTTAAGGTCTTTACCCTCAAAAACATGTCCCAATCAAAATTGATGGCATTCCCATCCTCAACTCGCATTTGTAGGTTCCTCATGTCCTTGAATAATAGCGGGGGAGAATACTAGAATTAAAGAGATTCTATAGGTGGGAGAGATCCATAACCATGTGGTTGGATTGCACTTGTATATCCATACACATTTTAAACAACCATAACTTTAGTGTAAGAAAAGAAATGATAATCAACATAAAAAGTAGCAAACAAAACTAATTTTTTTCTTCCAAATAATAATAATAATTAGCAAAAGATGAAATATGTCATATATATGTATAAGTTGTAAAAAGAAGTGACCAATATTATTCAAGATGATATTTTTCCAAATAAAATCTTCCACTATGAGAATTTTGAAATAATTATAAAGCTAACTGATTCTTTTATAAATTCAAAACAACTATATGAGTGTTTCGAATGTCTAGTGAGAAAAACCTATTTAAGAAAAATAGGATTTTCTCCAAAACTATTTCTAAGTTAGGGAAGATAAGTCCTTAATTACACCAAATGTGTTCCCCCTATGGGAAAAGCCTTTGTAAACATTCATGACACTAGCACAAATTCGACGGTCATTTGGACATTTTGTCCACGTTATTAACTTTGATGGGTGTTTACTGTTTTTCTATTTTAAGGGGTTCAATAGAAACAAGGGCGATTGCATGCTGAATGTTGCATGGTAAATTCACGAATGTGAAGGTTTTGGCTTATTTATTTGATATTTTCACAATTTTCCCCAAAAATAATGATGAACTACTAATTTTCATATCGGTGCTCAATTAGGTGAGTGCAATTGGGTCATTTCAAATTCATACATGCCTTTTAATTGAGCCCTCATTATGAGCTATTTCTGTGTAGACCCCCTACAAATGAGGAGACCATGTGGGGAGGGCGCCACCCAAAAGGAGGAATTAGAGGAGGAGGGGCTTCTCCCGAATGGCTAGCTCTTTTTGTATAGGAAGCTTTTGCTTTGGAATGTTCATCACAAACAGGTGAGAGATAATAATGCATTAGCCCTAAATACCTTATAACAACAATCAACAATTATTTTTGAGAATGTAATAGGCAAATCAGTTTGACATAGGCTATATGTGCAAGTATTTTTGAAACCAGAAACATTTTTTCAAAGATTGCATTGATTTTTTATTTACCTCCAGGTTGCCCCTTTTGGCCAATTAGGTACTACCATAGGTAATGATATTACCTGAGATGTCTTAAGATAATCTTTAAGATAATGGATGTATGTGGTGCAGAGACTTTTAGTGCGGGATGGTTAGATTACATCAATACGGGGGTGACTCAGATATTTCCCTAATAAGTTGGGAGAAGGATATCTTACCCACAAACTACACTACGTCAATAGAGCCATTCTGTTACTACATGTATGAAGTAAAGTCTACACTTTTAACATTAGGTAGTTGTGGGTCAGGTTTCTTCTACTTTTAATTGGTTGCAATCCTTTCTCCATCATTAGCATTTGTGTCAAAACAAATACTTGAACTTGAGAGTGTAGAGATTGCTACCACAATACTTTATATGCTAATCCTTAGAAAAAAAGACATTTCATCGTAAAATACACAAAGAGATGAATGAACTTAGGAAAAAAATTAATTTTCCTTAACCATATATAGAGATATGGGTAAGTGCACTAAGTTGGGGGGTCAAAGGGGGTCTTAAGTGGACGCATTTGCACTGAAAAATAAAAACCTTCAACTTGTATCAGTTTTCAAAATAGTTACACTCAAAATTGGAAAATGTTGTATAAACATGAATTGTAGAACTTTGAGTCTAGTTTCTAATATACTAAATTTTATTTAAAATGTATAATTTTAAGTTGGTCAAATAACTAAAATACCATCAAGTGCTCATGTTTTTGTTAAAAAACATAATAGAGTGACTTTCGTGCCCCCCACCATTTTTTGAGCACCATTTAGTATTTTTGAAAACCCTTTGGTAGAAAGATAGCTAGGAGCATCTAGTTTGTGCTAGATGTTTTTTAGATTTTTTTAGCAAGTATTTTTTTATGATTTTTCTAATACATAAATTTTAAGTTTTGAAAAATAACGGAGCTCAGATTGTGCCCCTAACTACCTCAAAAAATATAAAAAATTAGATTATTATTTTTTGAATATGTATAGAATTAGGCCTAGTTTGTGCTAGTATAATTTTTTTCAATTTTGATGAGCCAAAAAATATACACGACGAAAGATAGACATATTTAAACTTTAAAAATAGCTATAAAAAGGCATAGTTAGAAAATAAATAATATGGAAACCTTATATTAGTAAAAAATTTAAAAAAATATATTTTTAGAAATAAGAAACTCGGCTCTACGTTGTGGTATAATAATTTTCTTAAACGAATCAATCATTTTATGTTGATTTTTGATGGCAGAAGAGATATTTTTGCATTTTCCTACACAAACACATTTTTTTGTTGTGTTTGTGCAAGTCCATGCCTCAGGCTTAGGGCTCCAAATTGGATCCAAGCCTTGAGGCATGGCTTGGAAAAAGTAAAAACACAAAATGCGTATGCATTTTAATGCATACGCATTCTTCATAATATGAACATTTTATGTGCTTTTGGCATGCTTTTATTTATATTTTATTATTTCGTATACTTTAAATTTATTTTAGTAAATATAATAAATTAGGGTCACTCTACACCTTATGGAACTAGTCTCATAGCTCCATTAGTCACGGTTTAGGAGATAGTTTTTTATAGTATAATTTGGTTAGTACATAGGTAATTTTAAGGATTTCAACATTCAACCTAAATATTTTAGTGTTTAAATTCTACAATCAAAACCCTAAACATGAGGCCCTAAAGCTAAACCCTAAACCATGATCCTTGAACCCTAAATTTTAATCCCTAAACCATAAACCTTAAAAATTCAACCCTTACCCATGAGCCCTAAACCCTAAACCCCGAGCCTTATGCCTTAAACTCGAGCCCTAATCCCTAATCCATAAACCCTAAACCCTAAAAACTAAATCCTAAACCCTAAACTCTAACCCGTAAACCCTAAACCTTAAAACTAAATCATAAACCCTAAATCCTGAGCCCTCTGCCCCCTAAACCCTAAATCCTAAACACTAAACCCTAAACCGTGAACTCTGCGACCTAAATCCTTAGCAGCCGAGACCTAAACCCTAAAATAAAAATAATAAACCCTCAACCCTAAACACTAAATCCTAAACCTTAAACCCTAAACCCTAAACCCTAAACCATATACCCTTAACCCTTTACCCTAAACCTTAAACACTAAATCCGGAGACCGAGCTCTAGCCCCTAAACTTTAAACCCATAACTCGAACCCCGAACCTTGAGCCATAAACCCTGAACCATGAAACCTAAATTCTAATACTTACACCCTAAACCCTAAAACCTAATGCTTGAACCCTACACCCTAATCCCTAATCCTTGAGCCCTAAACCATAAACCCTAACCCTAAATCTTAAACCATGTGCCCCGAGCCCCGAGCCCTAAACCATAAAACCTAAATCCAAAGCCCCGAGCTCTAACCCCTAACCCTTAAACCTACAACTTTGAACCCCGAACCTTACACCTTAAACCCTAAACCCTAAACCCTAAATGCTAAAGCCTAAAGCCTAAACCCTAAACCCTAAGCCTTGAACCCTACACCCCGATCTCAGAGCCCTAAACCTAAACCATATACCCTAATCCCTAAACCCTAAACCCTAAACCCCGAGCCCTATACCTTAAGCCCTAAATGCTAAATCCTAAACCTAAACCCTAAACCATGAACCATGAGCCCTAAACGCTAAACCCTAATTTTTTTCACATTTCTCATATTTCCATGTATGGTATTATGCAAACTAGGATGACCCATTAGAAGTTGGAAAAAATAACCATTCTGTAACACAAAAATTAATCTCAAAGGAAATGGAAGAAACACATAGTATATACCAACATAGAGGTGTAGGATTAGAACCAAATTTCCCGTAGTATACATGTGATGGTGAATCACAAGACCCTAAAGTGTCTCAACTTGATAGGTTGAGACTCTCGGTGCGATTGCATAACATGGAGCTTTTCCCAAGTGTGGGACCTTGCGAAATCGAAAAGCTCTCGGATGAAGGCGGTTCCTATTCCTCTGTTCTCGATGCTCACATAAAAATGCAAAGGGTTTACTCGAAAACCTAATCTAACTTTCCAAGGAGACAGTTAAGAAGATGCACAAAAAATAAACCTAAACTAACAAAGGTGATGCACCGAGGAATGAAGAACACCTGTCTTGCCAATAAACACAAACCACTAAAAGGCAATGCAAGATCATGCACAAATAACTAGATTTGCAAAGTGAAATATCAAGAGGATGAAAATAAACATAGAGAGGGTTGAGAATCATCCATAGACATGCATTATTTTCTCCAAAGATTGATACAATACACTACAAAATGCCAAGAGGCAAAGTTGCATTACAGTTTTAAATGGCGGTGTTTGAACTCCACAAAGTCACTCCGCCAAAGAGAAGAAGGGAGGGCAAAACAAGAATGTCCAACCTTTAGAAAGAAGCCCCTCCTTACAATTTATAGGAATAATGAGAGAGAAAAGAGAGAGGAATTCCAAATCTACCCCAACCACCTCCAGTTGCATTTAATTCATCTCATTATGGTGGTAGGTGAGAACCCTAACAAACCCAAAAAGTGGCGAATCGTATTTTACATTTTTAAGAATTTTTTCTCACCCAATTAAAGATATCCAATCGTAGTTGGACATAGGACCTCGTAAGATTTCCGAAAAGTCCAACCTTACATGAATCCGAGCTCCCTATGAAAATTTATGGCCATCTCGAATATCTCGCACTGTGCAGTCTGTCTCGGCTGCAGAATGTTGTGCCTCCTAAAGGTGCGCCTTGGCACATCCATCTTCATGTCGACATACCCTAACATGCGCCTTCTACCTATGCCTTGGCGCATCCATTTACATGTCTACATTCTTTGACGTGCGCCTTCTACTACGCCTTGGTGCATCCATTTACATGTCGACATTCTTTGACATGCACCTTCTACTGCGCCTTGGCGCATCCATTTACATGTCGACATTCTTTGGACGTGCGCCTTCTACATGCGCCTTGGTGCATCCATTTTCCTGTCGACATACTTTGACGTGCGCCTTCTACCTACGCCTTGGTGCATCCATTTTCCTTTTGACATACTTTGACGTGTGCCTTCTACTGCGCCTTAGTGCATCCATTTACATGTCGACATTCTTTGACGTGCGCCTTCTACACTGCGCCTTGGCGTAAATTTTTCCTTGTTGACACTCTGTGTTTTTCTATATCGACTCAAGGGGGAAAATATATACAACGGTATCTTCTCCTCCTGAGAAAGAGAAAGCTCTTCTACTACTTGGAATGGATATAAACTTTTGGAGAACTTCTCGAAGTGTTCAAAATAAGCATAGAAAATGGGGAATAGCTAAGTACACAAAGGGTTATCAATTGCCTAATAAATATTTCTTTTTGAGTTCGAATGGACGTCGGCTAGCCTATGATTTAGTGACCTTCCATTCATTGATAATTCCTTCTATGATAAACCCATGGATGCTTTCAAAAATGCCTTAAAAAGATAGGGGTAGTCATCAAGCCTAGTGAAGGGTGTGATGTGATTTCCAAACAACTTGAAATTCATATAGATTTAGAGGTCATAACATGAATTTACAAATATCTCTATCATTATAAATGGAATCCAAGTAATGATGTCTCCCTATACCCAAGGATCAAGGACTACTAGGGTCTGTGGTAGGATTGGACATTCAAGAATCATTGAGTGTCTGAATCAGAATGTCATTGCATCTAGAGAAACATTTTCAAACATTGGAGTAATGTATCTTGGAAAATAAACTTGAACCTCATAAATCCTCTCAAATTTCCAACTTACACAAGCACTAGACATATCAAGCTTTGTTCTTCAATGAAACCTTCATTCTCGATAGCTTGCAATTGAAAGAATTATTCAAAAGAGCGTAAAAACATTTCTTTATACCAATTTTTCTTGGATATCTGACATTTCCCTCCTTCAAAATATCAACAGATGAAAGACATCAAATTGTGATGACTCTCTTTGAATGTTTTTCCTAGGAAACATATGAACCCTTTTCAGTTGAATACTGTGTTAATACTAATAAGAATGGGTAAGATAAAAAGCTTTACAAAGGAGTGAAATAGTTCCCATGCGATGGGAAAAAGAAGATAGATGTATTGGGTAACATTTATTTGTACCAAATTGTTCTTGGATATCTGTAATTTCCCTCCTTCAAAATATCAGTAGATGAAAGGCATTAAATTGTGATGACTCCCTTTGAATGTTTTGCCTATGAAGTAGATGAACCCTTTTTAGTTGAATACTCTCAGTCAATACTAATAAGAATGGGTAAGACACATAACATTACAGTGAGTGAATGGGTGAGCCTAAACCCTGAGCCCTAAACCCCGAGCCTTAAATCTTGAGCCCTAAACTCTAAACCCTAAATCCTAGATCAAGTGCCCTAAACCATGAACCCTTACCCTTAAACCTTAAACCCTAATCTTTAAACCCTAAACCAAAACCCTAAATGCTAAACCTTAAACCCTAAACCCTAAGCCATAAGCCACGAAACCTAAAACCTCATCCGTAAACCTTAAACCCTAATCCCTAAACCCTAAATCCCGAGTCCTAAACCCTAAGCCCTAAACCATAAACCGTAAACCTCCAACCTCAACCATCAACCGTAGACCCTAAACCCTACACTATACACCCTAAACCCTCAACCCTCAACCTTAAACCCCAACCCTACATTATACACCCTAAACCCTAAACCCTAAAATATAAACCCTAATTTTAAATCCTAAACACCATTTTTATTACATAGAACCCTAACCCCTAAGCCCCGAATCCTAAACCCTAAACGCCAACCCTAAACCCTAAACCCTAATCCATGAGCCCTAAACCCTAAGCCCTAAACCATAAAAATTAAACACTAAACCCTCAAACCTCAACCCTCAACCCTCAAACCTAAGCCATGAGCCCTAAACCTTAAATCCTAAACCCTAAACCCTTAGCCACAAGCCTAAGCCCTAAACCCAAACCCTCAAACTTGAACCCTTAACCCTAACCCTAAAAATTAAACCCTAAACCCTGATCCTTAAACTCAAAACCCGCAACCCTTAACCCTAAACCCTAAAAATTAACCCTGAGCCCTAAACCCTAAACCCTAAACCATAAACCATAAACCCTAAACCCTAAACCATGAGCCCTAAACCATAAACTCGAGCCCCGAGCCCAAAAACCTAAACCCTAAACACTAAATCCTAAACCCTAAACCATTAGCCCTAAACCCTCAACCTTGATCCCTGAGCCCTAAGGAGGAGGCACATTACAATCACCTCATTTTTGCCATAGGACATGAATCCCATTTAGGGAGCAATCCTCTATCTACAAAGTGAGGATATCATTTTACTAAGAAGTAGAAAAGCATCATAGAGCTGATTCGTGGTCACTAAAGTGAATGATGGACCAAAGTTCAAAATTAGTACCAATTAAAGTAGTGGTAGGGAAAAAATCCAATCCATAAGGTCAAAAATCTATAAAACGACTACATGTTTTCACAAAACAAAGAACGAATACAATATATATGGCCTGAAAGTTTTAGGTCATTGTTGAAATTCTGAAAATGAGTAAGTACTAACTAGATTAGATTTTGAAAAACTATCTTCTAGATTATAAATCGCATCGAGCTACGAGACCACTTCCATCGGTGTAGAGTGACCTAACTTATTATATTAACTAAAATAAATTTAAAGTATAAGATTTATTTTATTATTTATTTATAATTATTACACAACCACATTTTGTTCATTTTCGTATTTTGTCTACTTTTTGGCCCCCAACTTGGTGCACTTACCCGTATACAATCTGCAACTTTCATGGTTTGACATTCTTGTTTATGTGGGTGAAGTTTACGGGTGCACAAGTTCTTTTGAGTTGTTCATCAACCTGATTGAATACTCCTCTATGGCAAATTTGAGATAAATTTGGTGACTAAAAACCTATGATTGTGTTTGGTAATTACAAGAATATTTGTTCCAGAGTTCTCCCCTAACCACATATAGAGATTAGAGTGGAAATAAACTATTTATGTCGGTGTTCACATTGTGATTTTTTTCTTCATAAGACCCATTAAGCTTTATTTTTGTGATCTTTTTCATTGCGTTTGTCCATAAAATTAATGTGTCCATAAAATTTTTGTGTGTTGTGTTATGTGATTGAGGGGACCTCTCCATTGATGTTCATATGTATATTTTCTAAGATTTCTTCATAGTTAATGGATTAGAAGTTTAGGCCTAATTGAGCAGAATGTTTTCAGGAACTCTATCCCCTCCCATCTCAGGAAAGATGTTCAAAGGGTTGTCTATATGTTATGTAGTGGTGGTGGTTTATCGATCCTTGAACAAACAAGAATATGGAGATTTGGGTTTAGGGTTTAAACTTTATTTTGGACACTTTTGATTGCACTTTTGTTTGGAGTCATAATTCTCGTTGTCGAGGCTTTGGATTTTGGTGGGTGATTTTGGGATGTGAGCGATTTGAGGTTTATCTCTTTTTATTGGTCAGTTCTGATATTGGAATCCCAGAAGTATTAATGGGGTTGATTTCTTCAGGAAAAGATCAGGATTGGTTGAGGTTTTATTTTGAGTCCTTCTGATTGTATTTCTCTTTGGGCGTGGTCATCGTTAATGAGGATCTGGACTTTGGGGGGGCAATATGAGGGTTTATTTTGAGTCCTTCTGATTGTATTTCTCTTTAGGCATCGTTAATTTTTAGACTTTAGGGGGTAATTAAGATTTGGACTTTAGGGGGTAATATGGTCTTGGATTTGCACTATGCATAGGGATTGTTGATTTGTAAGGGACTCAGTAAATGCTTCTATGACCGTTGTATTAATAATTTTGTTCTTTACAGTCCAAAATCCTCATGTAATTAAATTTCCTCTTGGCTATAAGTCTTTCTTCAGGAAAACAACTCTCTGTTTAGTACAAATTGTATTTGATGCCAATTTTTCTACCCCATTCATATTATGTATTCATTCTATTTTATGCTTGTATCAATGTATCATTATTAACGTGTGTTTGTTTCTTTCAATGGAAAATACCCTTTGAAATATAACATGTGGTACATATTAAAACTATGGTTTTGTGGACTCTCCACAAATGCAAAATGTATCTCTACTAGAAGGATCTAGGATCTTGAAATGCATTCAATGAATAGAATGGTGGGTATTTATGGATTGGATCAATGTTATGACCTGGTTGACAATTGTGTCATTAAGTCTTTTGCAATTGTAAAGACATGAATGCTCAATTTGTTTCCCTTTCTCATTGGTTTGTGAGGACTATTATACCAAGAAATTCACTTTCATTCTCATCTCAGTATGAGATTGGAATAACATCACACGTTAAAGGTGAATTTGATGAGGCATTAGAAGTTAACCTGGTGTGGACCTGGTGTAGATGGTAGGGTGATAAAAGGGCATTTATGTCACTTTTAAGTGATCAACAACAAGTGGCATTTATTTTTATGCCCATGGATGTTCTACCATTGGAGCTGGGGGTTTGGTTAGGGGATGTAATGTTTGTGGATAAACAATTAATGATGCACTTACATTTGACTTGTCTTAGGGCAAGTTTTTCTATTTTCTTGGAGAAGGATTTCAAAAATTGTCATATGTTAGACACATGGTGTAGTTTCGAGCTCTTTTTGGCTGGAAAAGAGTATTAATACATTTGTGTAGCTAGATTGACAAAATTAATCACAACTTTGTGGGAATTTAATGAAGAAGGTAATGAAGTTATTATGCCTAACAAGAGGGGGTGGTGTTAGGAGGTGTAATGTCAATGGATAAACAATTAATGATTGTAAATTTGACATTCATTTAACTGTCACAGGACAATTTCATACTTTATTTAGACACTTAGAAGTTCTTTTTGTTTTGAGAAGTCAATTTAAAAATTTGTGTAGTGGTGTTTGAAGTCCTCTGGAAAGGATTTTTTTGAAGTTTGACACAATGGTGCATATTACAAATATGCACTTAAATCGATGTAATTTATCACCGAGATCATCATAATTGTTTTGGAGAAGGTAATGGAGTTGTTAAGCAATATGGTTTATGGAATATTCCTAGTAAGATCCTTGAGATTAATACATCTTCTCTAGGTATATTATAGATGTGCACTTAAATATCTAAACTAATATTAATATAGTCCTTTGAATTAATACATTTCTCTTCACCCTCTAGATGTTTATATCCCAGACCAACTGAGAAATAAGAGCTTTGAATATGGTTTAGTGATTATTGTGTGCTGGGAAGGGGATTAATCTCCTCATCCATATTAAACATAGAAACTAAATTAACCATCCCTGGATAAATTATTTTCTTGCTCAAGTCATTTAAAATATGTTATTTTTTAAATGTAATTCTTTTTTTTGGAGAGATTATGGGAACCTTATTGTGGTGAGGGGGATGTAATTGGGTCTCCTCAATCCATTTAAACATTGAAACTAAACAACCATCCCTTGGACTACACTTAACTTCTCTTGCTCAAGTCATTTAGTATTAAAAACAATGGTTTGGCAATCTCTGAAGTCCTGAGAGATTGTTCTTGACATTTTGAGATAGCGGAGGAAAGACTTATTATTCTTCTTATAGGGATTTAGCCATTTTGAACTATTAATCATAATTATTCTCAAATGTGAAAATTATTAGAAATTTCACTTCAAATTATTAGAAGTTTTGGGAGGAAAAATTACTAATTTTTTGTTGTTGGTGATGGATGCGAGGTAGTTCTAACTATGACTTGAAGAGTATCTGTGAGAACTTACAGATTTCTAAATCAACAACAAGTTCCCTATGGTTTTCTGGTAATAAAACAATATGCATGTTAATTTGTTCTCTTTTCAATTCTCACTGTGGAGATCCATAATGTTCATGAATTTTGCATATAAGAGATAACAATATTAATATTGGTTTTTTGAGCATCAGATGATCAGATTCTTAGCACCAAGAATTTGTGCCAGGAACAATGCCTTCCACAACAAGGTCCCCAATGGAAAACAAATGGAGAAATGTAAGTAAATAAAATGTGCATATAGAAATTTTTAATTTAGAATTTTTAGACTGAAAAGAAGCAACGAAAATGGTGTATAAGGAGTGATAATTTTGTCATTGATGGTGGGTTATGGTGTTTCGTCAAATACCAAATGCCCAATATGGATGTCTTTTAATGAGGTATATGATTTGTCTTGGGAATTCATGTTCAGCTATATCTCAATCAGTGTGGGATGAATGGGCACACATTTTTCTTTCATCCACACTAAAATTAGTCTATGCAAAAACTTGGGGCCTCACCTTATGAAATTTGAATAGTTTTCTTTGCTTGAATGGAATAGGACCAAGAACATCTCACCACCTGCAACTTGTGGTCAACAAGGTAAATGAAATCATTATTAATGGTGCTTTTTGAATGCTATGGTTTGCAGAGAGTTCTAATCATTTGATATTCTAGTTTTTATTTGTAGAAATCCAAGTCCCAAAGAATGTTGATTTACAACCATTTGAAGAAAAACCTTTAATCAAGAGACCTTCAATTGAGGGTATATTAAACTGGCCTTGATGATCTTATCTATTTGTTTTTAATCAATAATAGACTCTCTAACATCATATAATTGAGGTGTTATGTTTTATTCTTGGGTTTAGGTATAAAGAAAGTCAATAATTATCCTCCTGCAACTCCCAAGGAGAAGGCCAAGTTAGCTACCCATGTATTGGCCTATCCATTTTCTGTGCTAAAGTCTCAGTGGGGTTGAAGGAGATGTGACCTTGAATGATATAAACAAGAGAATTTTGATGCCTCCCAAAAGACCCATCCAACATCCTATGTTGGGGATTATGCCATACCTCCATCTCTTTACTTCAAATGGCTCTGGGCTCTCAAAAAAGGCGAGTTGCTCTAACCAAAATACACACAGGGAAAAGGAACCATTATAATTATGAGGACAAAGGTGAGTTGTATATTACATGCATCCATGTATTATATTGTCAACTGCAAACGTGTGTGATTTTTAGGAACAATATGTATTATAAGACCTTCTTTCCTCAAAGGTACACTTTCTTAAGTTTAGACAATCAAAGTTTTTTGAAAACCTATTAGACATGTTGTAGATGTTCTTCCAAAGTCTTGTAATGGATGAGGTGAAATCACTAAATAAAAACACCAAAGGTAGACCTAAGAGGTCAAAGGAGGAGGTTAACGGTATGAGTACAACCAAAGTAGAAGTTAAAGGCTTCACAAAGGAGTAGTGGAGTTTAAGGGCATGAGAATTTTATGATCAAGAAAATGAATTAGTAGAATGTTCTTCTTACAATTAGTATGTATTATATATGTATGTTAACTGGATTTGAGAGGTGTTGGAGATATGAGAATTGAGGAATAATGTATTGTATTGAGATTTTATGAAGCTCTAATTTATGTATTGCTGATGAGGCTTAGGGTATATGATCCACATTTGGAACACTGGATCGGGGAATTAATTCTAGGAAAATAGTCTCTAGCAATGGAGGAATCCCAATGGTCAAAATCAAAAAGCGTATACCGTTCGACGCTCACATTGCATTTTACACATGTGATTTCTAGTTTTAACGCTAAGCGTGTTCATGCAACTAATTTTCAAGAGTTTCTTAATCAATTTTTTTTTTTATAATTATTTCAATATTCATTCCCTACTAGGAAAAGTGTGAGGAACTTTGGAATCAACCATATCAACATAAATCAGATGGCCAGTTCATTCATATCAAAACAAATTAAATAGTCAAACCAGTTCGTATTCCACATCATCTTCCATGCACTCATGATCTATGTTGCCACAAAGTGTAAAATTCCACATTTTCTCCCTCAGGACACAAAGCAAAAGTCTATGTCCGTCCCCTTTCCAATATACCCATTGAAAGTATAGCTTTAGCCATGGTGTCATGCCACACAAACATTCTTTTTCTACCCAACACAAAAAGTGGAAGGAGTGTGCAGCGACATAGAGGATGATGCATGATAAGGAAATACATATTCAGACATATAAGCTCATTCAAAATCCCACATCCGTTCCCTCACCACAAAGAAAAATTCCTCATCTTCTCCCTCACCAACATCCCTATTGAAAGAAAATCCCAAGCCACATTGTTAGGCCACACAAATATTATGTTCTACCTAGTGCACAAAGTGGAATGAGTGTGTAACGACACATGATAATATGAAAAGGAAACACAATTTCAAATATATGATCCCTATTCAAAACATTAGCTTCTTGCAGGATATCATGGAGGCCACAGATATAGGCCACCGATTGGGTAGATACATCAAACGAACAACTTCCACCCATATTAGTTATAAGTCAATAGATCTTCCAAACGTGTAATAAGATATGAATGACAAAACTAATCATCATTTTCATATAAGCGAGCTCCGCTTGTGACCACCACTCTCCACAAAAACTTTAGGCACAAACCCTCCATTTTCCAAACACTAGCCATGATGTCAATATTTATCTCACACAAACTTGAGGCTTTCCTCCTAGGAAGGAATCGATCTTTTTGAACTGCCAAGTTGCTACATCATTTCCACTAGTTTCCTCTAACCACAACATTTTATCTATACATCTGATGTCCTCAAACTTTCTTATGAGAATTGAGATCTATTTTGCACTATAGAATATAGCAATAGATACCCTTCCTTGTCCTCGTTTGTCACTTCCCGATGTTCAATACTTTTTAATCTCTCGTTCTTCATTGCCTGCACTAACTCACCAATGTGCAATTGCATGTTCTCAACAAACAGACTCAAAATGATGTGAGCCACACATTCCACTTTTTTCCTGTATCTCTACAAATCAAGAAAAATTAATGAGACAACAATTTTATGCCGGATAATTCACCGGAGGCGTTTTCTATGAAGAGAGCCCTACTGAAAAACATCAAATTCCAGCAAGTTCTTTCCCTGCAATTCCATGAGAGGAGCTCTGCTGTCTGATTGATTCACCGTGAAATATGGGCTATTATACCCACCTCTAGTCGGTTGTACCTGGTGCAGTTAAACTGAGCATCAGGGATCTTCTCTAATGCGGACCATTCAAAAACAGGTTAATGTGTTTAGTGGAAATTCTTGCCGTGTTTTTATTTCATTCAAACACTTCATTTCAAATATCCTTGAAATGCATTGATTTGTTATTCTTACAAATCCATAATTATTTTCTAACTGGATATCCATACACAAAAATATGTTATATTCAAAACATTTAGAATTTGGAATTTTATTTTTTTGGCCCGCAAGGATGAAGAATGACTTGAGATATTAAATGCGGTCAACTTTATTCATTTAACATTTTAACAAAATATGAGGCATTAAGTGATGTATTTAAAAATAATTTTGTAATATGTATTATGTTTTAAGAAATAATTTTGCAAAAGGGATTATGCTGTCCTAGCTTAGAAATATTCAAAATATAAACTTTAGTATGTTTTCTATATGAGAGTGTGAGTTGTGGGTTTGTGTTGACTATTCTATGGAGAGTTATTGATGTCCAATTTGTTATGGATCATGATTTTTGTTAGATATAGTTATTAACATATACCAAAATGTGAGATTTAGAATAGGGTGTGGACATCCATAAAAAAATAATAGAAAGTTATTTTTCGATAGATGTATTGGCAAGTGCTTGAGTAGATATGTATGCAAAATGTGGAGGCATACAATTTGCACTTGAATTGTTTGAGAAAATGTGTTAACCGGATCTCATCTCCTAAACTATTGTGATAGAAAGATATGTATACAATTGAATTCTCTTAAACTCTTTATAGTAATGATGCACTCTAGAACATGCCCTAACCCATTAAGCTTCATTTCATTTATAAGCATATAATTTAGTGCATGTGGGTTGTACATACTTCGCTATTGTCATTCCTCTATCAAATGGACATACTTTATTAGATCACCTTTGCTAGCATACTCCAATATCATGTTAGAATATGAGCTTTGAAATAGGGTGTCAACATACACCAAAGCTTAATGGAGAAGGAACTGGACTTCTATCAAATGTTTGACTTACGAAGTTCTCTGGAAGATATGTATACACAAGCTTGAGGCATGTAATTGGCATATGCACTATATGACTAAATTCCCAAAATAATTATGGTCTCGTAGATTGTAGTGATTGTAAGATATGCAAAAATGGGTTTTTTTGTAAATACCTTGTAACCTTTCATGAAAATGCAATTGGAAGGTATAAAATTAGACTCCACAACCTTTTCTAACATCCTCCTAGCTTCTATCAAATGGGATATTGAGAATAGGGAATGTTCCATAACTGCATACAATGTTGGATTAGCAAAACCATGTTGTTGGTAAACATGACTTTCCCATTCTATTAAAGCAACACCCAACTTGAGCTATCATTGTCAAAGGTCATGGGTGGACCTAGTATGATCATGCAAATTATTGGACTAAATGGCTAGCAAAAACCATAAATACTATTTCATCAAATGTAAATAATATATATCCAACATTAGCTCACCATTCCCATCATATTCATGACCAGTGGCAAAATAAGAGCTTTGCAACGGTGTATGGACATCCATCGAGGCATAATTGGAATTTTCTTTTTGAAACATTTTAATTCAAGAGCGTTGTTTGATATGTATGTAAAATGTTAAAGCATATACAAGGCATGTACAAAATTTAACAATATGCCATAGAGAGATATGATCTCATGGAATCCATTGATTTCAAGATAGTCACAAAATCGGCTAATTGAAAAGGGTAGTTGAAGATACCTTGGAATGCATATCATCCACTTATTTTATTGACATCAAAATAAAATCAAATGATAACTTCAACATGATATCACTTCCGGCGTAGTTTGCAACTCATGTGCAATTGCTAGTGTAAATGCAATTGCCAACACGTTCAATCAATTGATTATGTACATGTAATTTGATGGTGTGGTCGAAAAAAAGTGAGGTTTTGAACCGGAGAGGTAAAATCATCAAAGCAAACTAGTCGGCCTAGTCCAATGTCTTCATCAACCACAAACATCTCACCATAGCCCTAATAAAATTCTTCGTGCGAGCACATTTTCTCTTTATATATTTGGAAGGTTGAAGAATTCATTACTCACATCCCTTATGTGATCGATTAAAGTGTTGGCTATTTTTTTGCATAACTAAAAACCTAGGCGAGTCATAAGATAAATCTCCCTCATTTACCGGTGAGGCTACCGTGTAAGATTTTTATCAATGCAGTACGTATGAAACTTAATAACTATTTGCGGAGGTAATACTTTATTCACAAAGCTCATGAACCATAGTTAAGCAATTGCGCAAAAGTAAGCGGTTGTTTATGAAGTATTTGCGAGAAGGGAAATAAAGAAATTTGGGAAAGAAACAATGAAGATATGTAATTCGACCAATAGTTTACAGAGTTGGTCTCATACACATAGATTAAATAAACAAGTAGATCTCACAATATTCAGAAGTAAAGGAAAAGAAAAGCTTCTAATCTAAATCTTAGATAACACAAAGTTTATCTAAATATCCACACAAAAGTAAGAAGAAAATGCACCGTAGATAAAAATTTCTCCATAAATATGCCTTTATTCAATTTCTCATCTCTCAAAAAATGACATCAAGGGCTGCAAAGCAAAAGTCCGGAACTCAAGAATGTTGATTAACAAATTGTGATGATTTAACTCGTAGGCTCTTCCTCTATTTATAGTGTATAGAGGGAAATTACAAATAGAAAGTTTTTAATGAATTGCCACATGTGGAAGCTATGAAAAAGGGAAGCAATTGACAATCTTCCTCCTGAATTCCTCCTTTCATGGCATACATGATTTATAACCTCGAAAATAGAACCTTCTATTTTGCATATGTCCCACCTATTTCCAAGTAATTGACTTCTTCCAGTAACTTGAAGTAACAACTTTTAAAGCCAATTACCTAAGTTTTACAATTTAATTGATTACTCAATTACTTTTTGGAGAAAATAAGAGAAAAAAAAGAAGTTATTCTAGCCGCAACACTCTCTGTTTTTACCTTCCTCCATACATTGTGCATGTTGATCCAACTTGTATTGCACTTTTGCTTCACCCACTTTAGAAATGAATGATCCGAATGATATCTCTACCTTGAAGAGTTTGCAATTCTTCTCTAGTACATGTACTATTAAAATGTTTTCCATAAAAATTCGGATAAAACTCATCACCTTTTAATTTTAATTCCATATGAGCAATTTTAAATTCTGAAAGCACTCCTAGGGTGAAGGCAAATACAAGTAAATTCAATGAAGGCTTCAATTTGAAAGATTGGGAGCACATGCACAAGCTCTGAAAGGAATTTTCCTTGCAATGACTTCCAGGATGGGCTGCATTAGAAACAAGAGAATGATTTTTTCTGAAGCCTTTGCAATTATGAGAGTCGATCCATTTCTTCTTCTTATTAAGATATATTCAATGTATCAGACATTGACTTCTACTTTCTTCACCAATATGGGCATAAATGAAGTATTCTTGTAAATAATTCAGACACACATGAAGCTCATAACATGAATATCTAATTTCTTCACCAAGATCTGATTATAAAGCCTGTTGCCCTCTATTTTTAGACTTTGTTACCATGCCAAGTGTTGGTACCCAAATTTTTTTCCTTTTCAAGCCAAGCAGCAACCACCAGATTCAACGAGGGAGCTTAGAGGAAAATAGATCATAAATGTATGTCGTTTTGTATCCAGGAGAAATCTATTTGTCCCTTGGTTACTTGGATTTGTGGAGAGATGGATATCACCTCAAAAGGATATGATCTTATCCTAACTTGTTTTTAGGTTGTGCCTTTTCAACCAAGGTAAGAGAACCTATTGTGTAACCTCTTGTTATTTGAAAGGAGATACAGTACCTTTCTTTTGCTTAAATTCTGTAAAGAAGGCCTTGGGGAAAATATGATCAATACACCCAGATCGACTCTCATGATTTGTCACTTCCGGATCATGGAGATATCTTCACAACAAGGTAAAGGTTACTAAAGACATTTGAGACCTTGATCTATTTTGCATAATTTAGTAAAGGGATTTTGGTCTTGGGTGGGTATACGGAGCAATAACAGGGGTAGTATGGATAGGATTGAATGTTTTTTAAATAAATTTTTGGTGGGAGGGGAGACAAAATGATCTTGACTCACTAGATCCTTGAAAGCTTATGTAAAATGGAAATATTCAATCAACAAAATGCCACAAAAAGTTAAACTATTTCCTCAACTAGAATATATGCTTCAATGGAGGCCCAAATCAGCACTCTTTCACACAACCTCGGATTACATCACGAAGGCTTGAGCTAGAGGAACAAATAAAGCATCAAGATTTAGACCGAGATCACGCTGAGGTACACCTAGAGGCTTGCGTAAAATCACTATCAACAAAATGAAAGAAAAGTGATTTTAAACCATTTATCCCATTCCCAGATGAAGGATCTTCTGAGAAATGAAATTGCAGATGCCACTAAACTATCACAAGGACTTGAGACCTATGTGATTGGACTATATTTTGGTACAATATTGCAATAGAAACAAGAAAAACTACCCGTATGCATTTAGAAATGAAATAAATACACTTTACTCAAGATTGACACAAAATAACTCAAATTTTGATCAAATTTATTAGCAAGGGAAAGTTTCCAGAACAATCTCAAAGATTTTCAATGGTTTTACACTTGCAACCACCTTTACACGATCAAATTTGACACAAAGAGAGATATACAAGCTTCTCTAGACGGCTTCTCAAAATGGATGGGCTCTGTCAAGCTTTTCTCGTAGGAGAGAATTAGTTCTAATCTTTTCAAACACTCCCGACCTCCAGCTTTCCAACCTGTTTGCACAATGAATTAGTGCCATTTATAGCATTTCCTAACAGAGCCCTTTCTCCTAAAATACAAAAATGTCAAATGCACCAAGGTTTCTCGCCATGATTCTTTCATGATTCGTAGAATCAGATCTGTAAAAGTCTTCGGTGTTCGAGGAAAATCTCTTCGATTTCCTCCCCGCATTCAACTCTTTTCTCGAGAAAAAAATTCCTCCATCCATTCACCAACCACTTCCACCCCATATCTATCAAATCGCCCCCTTGCGTGCTCGGGAGAAGAAAAATGGAAAACCAGATCGGTCCTAAGAGTCAAACTGTTTTAATGGCGAAAGATGCCTCCAGATCTCCTCCACCAAACTCTAGATATCAACATTAACTCCCTTCACCGCCTAGCATGTAAAAAATAATAAGAAATCATGAATATTCACACTCCCGGGTGTTTTACAAAGAAAATGGGGAAAATCAGATTTGGACACTTAAGACCGTTTGATCCTTGATTTGAATGTGGAAATTCCACGTGTAAGATGCAAAAACAAGCTTAGGGATTCTTTTTACCTTTTTGACGCTTTTGAAAAAATGGAAAAATTTCCCATTTTACTCTGCACCTCCTCTTCTCGAACAATGGGCTTGACACGTCTCCCGAGGTGGGCCCCCAGAAAAACACGGAGAAATTCTGCCATTTGACTCTCTTTTTGGAAAAAGGAAATTTTTCCAATTTTCCTCCACGAGTCCGCACCTCCGCCATTGGACCGGGTATAAACATTGACTATTTCCCATCGGGCTTGTGGGCCATTTTTGATGTTTTAACTTTTATGAAGCAAAGAGGTGAAAATTTTGAGTTACTTCGATGGTCTGCTTCCCTGCCCCTTATGACTTTTCAAATTACCACATGTCACCACGGTGCACCTTGAGGTCATCCCAAAAATTTGACACCTTGAACGAGCATGGGCCCACCACGTGTCCTACTCCGGAAAAATTAACTTGAATACTTGAAGCTTTGCGAAAGGTACCACTTGTCAAGCTCAGGAAGTCCCCTCTTGGCCATTGAAAAGTCTAAAAAAAATGCAAAGTGAGCAGAGTGCCCCACGTGTCCTCATAGCGCTTCTCCAAAATGGTGCCCAATTTTAAGACTGGATTAGCGCGAGCTCACCACATGTCCTGTTCCACCAAACTACTCCAACTACATAAAATTTATCTAAGTCTCGGGCAAGCAATGGAAACCTCCATGTGTCTCTTTCCGCTAACCCTCCACATGTGATCCCAGTGCCATTTCAAACCCAAACCAAAAACTTAATTCTCAAACGAGCGTCATTCCTCCACGTGGACACATTTTAGAAATGAGGTTTTTAATGGAATTTTGAAGTATTTAGCTGATCCATGTCCAACCAAGAGGTGCCACGTTCCCTGTCGATCAATGATGCAAATTTGATAGGGAGAAATTCCCGTCAAACCGTAAAACACAGAGAAACATCCATTCAAGCCTCGAAAATGAGATTTTCTTTTAGGACATATATTTTAGATTGTTGCATGGCTCAAAACGATCCTTAGGGACACATCAATTCATTTTTCTTTGAGTATTTGGGGCAAAAATGGCAAGAACAACAAATTGACAGTGAAAAATGGAGAAAATGGGAAAACGTGAGTTTTGAGGGGATAGATCATGGGAGAGTCAAAATACGAGCTTCTTAAGAGGAATAAAGGAACCAAGAGATAAATACGGACCCATGCATGATCCTCGAGCCGGGAGCAGACTAAAAATGGCAACAAAGACCTACCAAGCTCAATATGAAGAAGGAAATAATGATAGAGGCCGTGAATGAATAATTTTTCAAAGGCACAAATGGGGCGAGACCATTTTGAGCACCAACATTGGCTCCGACTCGGGGATGGGCACTCCCTGCGAGTGCCACAAGAAAAATAGTAGACCAAGTGCCAAAATATCCATTGGGTGACAGAGTCAGCTCGCAGAGCAGAGAAATAAAGCCATCTCCAAAAACAAACAAAGAAGCAACAAAAACAGGTGATCGAGGACCGTAATGAGCAGAAACAAAAAAAAACAAGGAACAAACAACAAACTAAACACTGTATAAAAGGTGTTTACCTTGATTCAGAGGAATCAATCCAAGAAATGCTTCAGATGCCCGCCATCAACAAGCACTCAAGCAATTCACCATCGAAATATTTCAAGAAGAAGGTGTGTTCACCAATTCGATGTAAATGGAGTAAGGGCCCATCCATAATGAATTAAACTTGTCATGCTTGCCCTTATCCTCATACTTGCTATCCCATAATAGCACAAGATCTCCAATATTGAAGGCTCTAGAAATGAGCTTCTGTCAAAACAGCTTTCTTCACTTTTCTTTGAACTTTATATGCCTTTGGTGGGATACCCTCCGCTCTTCATCAAGCTCAACAATCTAGTTGATGTAGGCATCATGAGGACTCACTTCTTGATCTTCCAATTATTGAATGAACTGATATGAATATAATTACATATGCAAGGGCAGCAAGGCCTGAGTGCCATACACCAATTCAAATGGACACTTTCCGGGCTCTTTTGATATGATCCTATCAACCCAAACATCAAACTTTAGAGTGTTGACCCCATTTTCTCTTGTTCAACTCCAAGGTTAGTCTCGATAATCTTTAGAAAAATCTTATTGCTAGACTCATCTTTTCCATTTCCTTGGGGATTATAATTAGAGGCATATGTCGATTCATCCCATATCCTTTACACATTTTCACCAAAGTTTTATCCCCGAAACTCATGGCATTATCAGCTATGATTTTGATTGGCACTCCAAACCTACAAAGAATATTGTTTAGCAAAAATACATGACGACTTGGTGGGGATTGCTTCCACCCACTTGGTAAAGTAATCGGTGGCTACAAGAATCCACTTATGGCCAAAGCACTTGAAGGGTCTGAAATCTCACCAATACGAGTCCATTCCCCATTGCTTAAATGGGGCTTCAATTGATACAGTTTCAAAGGTAGGGAGCCCAAGCTTTCACCTTCTAGAGAAATGCGGCAACTCTCAAATCTTCGACCAACATAGTTGCATCCTTGCAAAGATTTGGCCACCAATAACTAGCCCTTAGGATCTTATGTGTTGTGACTTTGCAGGCAAAATTCCCCCAAAAATCCTCCATGGAGATTAGCAATTATTTTTGGGGCTTCATCTTCATGATGCATCTTAAGACGACTCCCTCTGGGTTCTTCCATGCCAACCCAAAATTAGTAATGACATATTTCTAGGAAGCCAACTTAAGAGCTATTTTCTGTTCTTATTCAAATGCTCAGGGCATTTTAAGTGTCTGAGATAGAACATCACATCCTTGTACCACTCAAAACTTGTCAATCTTTCAAAACAGCTTCCCTTTCTTCCTCAATCTCATTTACCTCAAAGGTCTCGCAAGTTTTCTCTTAGCCATGAGCTTAGCTAACCCCAAACCTCTCACCAACTTCGTGGTTTGGATGTCCATATCATACTCTTGCAATTTGTTCACCCATCTACATATTTTACTTGAGACTTCCATCTCTGACAAGATATCCTTTACCATGGTATGGGGAACATAAGCAACAACTTTTGAACTTAAAATATAAGGCCTGAAAACCTTTTTTTCTTTGACCAAGGAAAATGCCTACTTTTCCATGATGGTGTATTTCAGTTTTGCTCCTTACAAAGCCTTACTAGAAAAGGCAATGGGCCTCTCAGCCCCTTCATCATCCTTTTGTAGCAGGATAGAAGCAATAGTGTTTTCTAAAGTAAAAGAAAACAACTGGAAAGGTTTCTTGTAATCTAGGGCTGCTAAAACAGGGGCATGCTTCAATGCCTCTTTGATTCCATTGAAAGCTTGGATGGCACCTCTTCCCATTTGATGACCCGATCCTTCTTTAGCATGGAAATGATTGGGATAGTCAACTCAAAAAGTTTGATATAAACCTTATAATGAAGTTTATCTACCCAAAGAAGGACTGAATTCCTTTTGGAATTTGGAATTGGGACTTTGTTGATGGCTTCCACTCTTTCTGGATCAATCATCACTCCTTGTGACACAATGTGACCAAGAAATTTTGCCTTCTGCACTCCAAAATGGCATTTCTTTGGATTGAGTGAGATGTCATATTCCCTACATCTGATCAACATCTTTTCTAAGTGTAGCAAGTGGTCACTTCTCTATCTTGAAAACATTGTTACATCATCTTGGTAAATAGAAATAGATTCATTGATGTAACCAGCAAAAACCACATCCATTGCTCTCTAAAAAGTGGCTCTAACATTCATCGGACCAAAGGGCATCCTAACATATAAATATGTTCCCCATGGAGTAGTGAAGGCTGTCTTGATCCTTTCTGATTCTTTTACCATGACTTGGTTATAACTAGAGAAGCCATCTAAAGTAGAAAGCAACTCAGAACTAGTCACCAACTACAGCATGTGTTCCATGTTAGGTAAAGGATAGTTGTCCTTCATTGAGGCCTTGTTTAGATTCCTAAAGTCCACACACAACTGATGTCGGATTCTTCTTTATTACTCGGCACTAGGTTGGCAACCCAAGAAGAATATCTTGTGGGATGGATAATTCCTCCATATCTCAGTTCTTGACTCCTCTTTCATTTTGAGAGACAATAGAGGATTAATTGGCCTCTACTTCTACCTAAATGGTTTTACACTAGGCTCCAAGGGAATCTCATGTTGGAACAGGTCTTCTTTGTATGCTTTGAGCTTAGAATAGGTCTAAGCCATGAGATCTTGGTATTTCTTTAAAAACTGGATGTATGATTGCTTTTCCTCCTTGTTGAGGATGCTTCCCATCCAAACCTTCCTTGGTTTTTCCTTCGTGCCAAGGTCATGCTCCTCAACATCCCTTGAGGCTGCCATATGCCTGTTAATAATGTAATCAACATTATTAAAATTGGACTCAAGAGTAACCAGCCCTCTAGGAATGGTATTTGTTTTTAGTTGGATGATGCCCTTGCCAAATAATGTTTCTTTTCCTTCATTGCACATACTAAGGGCTCCCAATCAATGTTTTGATCAGAAAACTCTCCATCATTTTGCAGAACCTTCGATTTGAGCATCATCATCGAAACCTGCTAATGTTTTATATTGTTAGGGACAAAGGGTCTTGTCACTACCTCCACCTCATATTCACAATAAGGGGATGTTGCGAATCGTAAAACCGAGACCCGAACACCGCAAGATTTTTTTCCAAGTCATTGAACCTCCTTTCATGATGCACAATGTTGAAGGAGTCGAACATCTCAATGAAGTCCCAAACTGCATGCTTGTCTTGTTTCATTGATTGATTATTTGTGGCATATAGTTTTCGACTTGCTTGATAACTAACTCGAGTCTCCTTTAACAATGATGTCCTTAATTCCATACTTCCAAGTAATTCTTAAACCTAGCAACAATGACTCATACTCAAGCAATTTTGTTGTTGCGGTCAAAGTTAAGCTTGAAGGAGAAAACAAACCTTTCTTGGCTTAGACAAATAAGGACAACATCGGCACCATTTCCAAATTTGGAGCAAGCTCCATCAAACAATAGGGTCCAAGGAGAGCCTTCCTACTCAAGACACTTAGACTCCTCAATCTTGTGCTATTTTCCTCAAAGAAATCCCACAAATTTGTCAGCATCAACATTTCTATACAATACTTCATAGGACACATTGTTGGGATCATCAATAAGGTGCAACATTTTCTTCTCCCCATATAACCCGAAAAGGCTACCTTCGATCGGGATGGTGGCATAAGACATGTCCATTTGGACACTACCACCCACACTTGCAGCCCATTTTCTTGATAGTAACATACCCCACTTGGCTGGGAAATCAACTATGACAACATCAAGCTTTAAATTTTTACCTGGGTAGGCTGCAAGCTGCACCACCAAACCCTTCACACATCCCACTACTTTGGAAAATCTTTGGATTCCATGGCGGTGCACTTCTCATATGTCTTTTGTTACTTTAATATTGATCTCGCTTCATGACCTCCAAAGGCATGACATTGCATGATGCCCCGAGTCAAACATACGCTTATGGAGCACCTATCCTTGATGACCAGAGTGGTGAAGAATGGATCCAAATTCAACGAGAATCTACTAAGGATGTCCCTAGATAAACCTCGGTGGTTCAGCTAGCTCTTCCGATGCCGATGGTGTCTCAAACTCTTCAACGGCTAGAGGATTCTCCACATGTTCACATTTCTCCCCAAGGCGCTCTTCTCTTCATTCAATCCCAAAATATTCAAATGCTCTTCTCTTGTGTTCGGAATCCTAAGCAACTCAAAAATTGGGACAGAGACTTTGATTTGACTTAAAACTTGGGCAATGTCATATGGGACATTCTTGGGCAAGACAATATTGGAAGGAGAGATGATACACACATTATGTGGCACATGATTTTTGATAGCTTGAGCATGAGGAGGGGTGTGATTTTTTCTTGGAACTATAAGGCCTTTGGCAGATGGATCCTTCCTAGGAGCCTCTTTAGGAATGTTTGAAAGTAAAGGAGCTTTTGGCTTGGCTTGAGGCCCTGTCCCCTTGACAACCTTACTTCTTGTGTTGTATTCCTTCTCTTGAGCCATAACAACATTCGTTAGTAATTACTTGTCTTCCTCGGATGGCATTCCTCCATCATACTTTTTTATCATCAAATCCCTTAAATATCCAAAGTCATTATTGGGAAATTCAAAAGCTTGTACATTATCTACTTATAAAGTATGAGAGGGATGAGGAATATGTACTCTATGAATGCAATTCCAAAAAGTGGCAGCAGTTCTAGCACTTATCACCTCAATTGAGGTTGCCCCTTGTTGTGAGCTGGTGGAGCATCCCATCATGCAAACATCATCATCAATCTTATCATCAGCTACATTTTCTTCTTGTTGATCTTCTTCACAAGGAGCATGGGGCATGAAACATTTGTCACACCAATCAAAGACTTTTGTTTCTTCCACAATAGCAACTCTAGCAGACAAGGGATCGTGTACCATTCTATTTTCTCTGCCTTGGGCTGGCTTATTCCCAAATCTAACGAGTCCTTTTCCTCTCATCAGCTCTTTGATGATTTGTGAATCTATCTTGGGCTTGCTACTTGTGTTGTCCTTGTGATCTCTGCCCAACTCCTTTCTCATCTTGGGATAATTTGTAGGAGATCTCCTTGACAACCCCTGCCAAAGTTTTCACAACCTCTTCCAAATCAGTACCCTTGCTTGTTTGGGGTTTTTCTAGGTTAATCATCTTCACACCATCCCTCTTTGGAGGTTTTCCTATAGCCTTGATGTTATTCTCTATTTGTAGGGCCATGGTGAATGTTTGCCTCAAGTTGGTAGGGTTCTTGTCCCTCAAGTAGTATGCAACCTTTTTATCAAATGCATCGGTATATTTGATCAAAAATGACTCATCACATGGCCTTATTCTAACAGAAATTTCCTCAAGGTCTTATTAAACCTTGTATTGAAGTCATGTAATGACTCATTGGGATTCTTCTTGATGTTTTCAAATTCTGATAGAAGAAACCTAGGGCTAGTCCTATCACCATATTGTAATCTAAATGCATTGCTCATTTCATCCCAAGAGTCAATAGAGTTATCTGGAAATTCTTTGTACCAATCCCTACATCCTCCTCTAAAGTGTGAAGAAACAAATTGATGTACACATCTTCACCTTCAATCTCAAATTCTTCTATCATATTGAGGAAGAGATATAGATGTTGATCACCATGCAATGGCATTGTTTCCTGGAACTTAAGATGTTTGTTCCTCACATCCCGAGGCGCCGCATTTTGATATCCATCCATTCCCACAAAATTTATAGGTCCAAAAGTGTTTACAAAAAAAGGGGGTCCGGGTTGAGCCATATTGATTCGAGTAGGTGATCCTGGAGGGATGAGAAATTGATCAGGGGTAGAGGGTCCTTGGAACACAGGAGTGTAGTTTTCAAAATGGAGATCCCCAAAGGCCTTGCTTCTTGGAAATCCTTGCCAATTTCAGAAAAGATAGGTGCAAAATGTGAAGCAAACCTTTCAAAATCAAATGAAGGCCCTTCCCAACTGGAGAATTCAATTCCACAATGAGGATACCCGACTCGAGTCACTTGAATGGTCGCTTTAATGATAGGCCGTTATCTTTCATCAATGGAGATCCCTCTTCTTCTTTTCTGCTCTCCCATAACTCTCCGTGCTTTTCTTCCTCTCGATTTTACTTTTCCTAGCTCAGAAACAAAGTCCTAAAGCAGGATCCTTAACAAAGAAAGATCTTCTTCCTTCCATCTTTGTAAATATTAGTAACAAATTTTACTTAACAGAGGTTTAAGACACTGGTCCTTATCATAATCAAATCAATATAGAGTCGCCACCAAGGATTTTCACCTTAGTTGTGTAAATGCACTAAAATGTTTTGTCAAGTGCCTACTAATGCTAGAAGCTAGAAATACACAAAATCAAAGTTTGAATATGAACTAGAATCGAGATGTCCAAGGAAACAACGCCACAAATGTTGGTGTTGTTGATGGGATAAACATATAAGAACTTGTAGTGGATCGAAAATTAGTCTTGATATTGCATTCTTCATCCCTAACAACGACGCCATAGGTGTTGGTACCCAAATTTGTTCTCCTTTTGAAGCCAAGCAAAGAACACAGATTCAACAGGGAGCTTAGAGGTAGATAGATCATAAATGTATGTCGTTTTGTACCGGGAGAAATCTAGTTGTCCCTTTGTTACGTGAATTTTGGAGAGATGGATAGCACCTCAAAAGGATATGATCTTATCCTAACTGCTTTAGGTTGTGCCTTTCAACCAAGGTAAGATAACCTATTGTGTAACCTCTTGTTATTTGAAAGGAGATACAGTACCTTTCTTCTACATAAATTATGTAACAAAAACCTTGGGGAAAATATGATCAATACACCGATCGACTCTCATGAGTTGTCACTTCCGAGATCATGGAGATATCTTCACAACAAGGAAAAGGTTACTAAAGACATTTGAGACCCCGATCTGCTTTTGCATACTTTAGTAAAGGTATTTTGGTCTTGGGTGGGTATACGAGCAAAACAAAGGGTAGTATGGGAAGGATTGAATGTTTGTTAAATAAATTTTTGGTCGGAGAGGAGATAGGATGGACTTGACTCACCGGATCCTTGAAATCTTATGTAAAATGGAAAGATTCAATCAACAAAATGCCACAAAAAGTTAAATTGTTTCCTCAACTAGAATATGTGCTTCAATGGAGGCCCAAATCAGCACTCTTGCACACACCAGTTAGATTCTGTCATGAAGGCTCGAGTCGAGGACCAAATAAAGCATTAAGATTTATACCGATCACCCCCGAGGTACACCTAGAGGCTTACTAAGAATCTCTATCAACAAAATGAAAGAAAAGTGATTTTAAACCGTTTATCCCATTCCCAAATGAAGGCTCTTATGAGAAATGAAATTGTAGATGCCACTAAACTATCACAAGGACTGAGACCTATGTGATTGGACTCTATTTTGGTACAAGATTGCAATAGAAATAAGAAAAACTACTTGTATGCATTTAGAAATGAAATAAATACATTTTACTCAAGATTAACATAGAATAACTCAAAGTTTGATCAAATTTATCAACAAGGGAAAGTTTCCAGAACAATATCAAAGCTTGTCAATGGTTGTACACTTGCAACCACCTTGACATGATCAAATTTGACACAAAGAGAGATATACAGATTCTCTAGATGGCTTCTCAAAATGGATTTTCTCTATCAAGATTTTTGTAGGAGAGAATCGGTTTTGATCTTTCCAAACACTCCCACCTCAAGATTTCCAACCGTTTGCACCATGAATTCATTCCATTTATAGCATTTGCTAAATGATCCCCTTTCTCCTAAAAAAATGTTAAATGCACCAAGAAGCTTGCCATGATTCTTTTGTGATTCTCGAATCAGATCTGCAAAGTCTTCAGTGTTCGAGGAAAATCTCTTCGATTTCCTCCCGCATTCAACTCTTTTTCGAGAAAACACACCTCCATCCATTCGCCAACCACTTCCACCCCATATCTATCAAATATGGCCCATTGCGTGCTCGGAGAAGAAAAACAGAAAACTAGATCGGGCTCGAGAGTTAAACTGTTTTAATGGTGAAAGATGCCTCCAGATCTCCTCCACCAAACTCTAGATATCAAAATTAACTCCTTCACTACCTAGCGTGTAAACAATAATAAGAAATCATGAATATTCACACTCCTAGGTGTTTTGACAGAGAAAAAGGGGGAAAATCAGATTTGGACACTTAATGACCATTTGATCCTTGATTTGAATGTGGACCCTACACGTGGAAGATGCAAAAATAGGCTCGGGGGATTCCTTTTACCTTTTCTGACCCTTTTGAAAAAATGGAAAAAATTCCCATTTTGCTCGCACCTTCTCTTCTGAAACATGGGCCTGACATGTTTCCTAAAGTGGGCCCTAAAATAAATGCAAAGAAATTCTACCATTTGACTCTCTTTTTTGGAAAAAGGAAAATTTTCCAGCTTTTCCTCCGCAAGTCCGCACCTCCTCCGCTTGACCGGGAAAAACATTGACTATTTCCCATCGAGCTTGTTGGCCATTTTTTGATGTTTTAACTTTTATGAAGCAAAGAAGAAAAAAGTTTGAGTTACTTCGATGGTCCACTTCCCCACCCCTTATGACTTTTCAAATTGTCACATGTCACCATGGCACACCTTGAGACGGTCCTAAAAATTTGACACTCTTGAACAAGCGCGGGCCCGCCACGTGTCTTACTTCTCGCAAAATTAACTTGAAGGCTTGAAGCTCGTGGAAGGTGCCACTTGTCAAGCTCCGAGGCATTCCCCTCTTGGCTATTGAAAATTCTAAGTAAAATGCAAAGTGAATGGAGTACCCCATGTGTCCTCATGGCGCTTCTCCAGGATGGTGCCCAATTTTAAGACTCTAGATGAGTGTGAGCTTGCCATGTGTCCTGTTTCGCCAAACTACTCCAATCGCATAAAAATTTTCTAAGTCCTGGGACAAGCAAGTGGAACCTCCATGTGTCTCTTTCCTTCCAACCCTCCACATGTCATCCCGGCGCCATTTCAAAGTCGGACCAAAACTTAATTCTCAAACGTGCTTCGTTCCTCCACGTGGACACATTTTAGAAATGAGGTTTTTTATGGAATTTTTGAAGTATTTATCTAATCCACATCCAACCAAGAGGTGCCATGTTCCCCGTCGACTAAATGATGAAAATTTGACCAGAGAAACACCACAAACCGTAAACACAAAGAAACGTCCATTCAAGCCTAAAATGAGATTTTCTTGAGTACATAGATTTTAGACTATTGCATGGCTCAAACACGACCCTTAGGGACACATCAACTCATTTTTCTTTGAGTATTTAGGGAAAAAATAGTAAGAACAACAAATTTCTACTGTGTAAAATGGAGAAAACGGGAAAACATGAGTTTTGAGGGGATAGAGCATGGGAAACTCAAAATACAGAGCTTCTTCGAGGAATAAAGGAACCATGAGATAAATACAGACGCATGTATGTTCCTCGACCTAGAAACGAGACTAAAAATGGCAACAAAGACCTACCAAGCTCAATACGAGGAAGTAAATAATGATAGAGGCCGTGAATGAATAATCTTTCAAAGGCACGGATGGGGCGAGACCATTTTGAGCACCAACACCAAGAAAGCTAAAATTATTATTTTATTCACTGTGCTCTCACATCAACATGCGAGATAGCCAAAATAATAAAAAGAATCCTTTCCAACCCTAGGCACTAAAACTAGATGCTTCCCGACAATTAAAAAAAACAGCATTTAGGCATTTAGCTATGCTAGAATGGGTTTGCTCTTTTTGGCTAGGACTTGTGGAAAAATATGAGGAAGAGGAAGTGGGAATTTTTCACCTTCCAAGAAGGTCCAAAATTCCCATCTTCACTTAAGTTATTTAACTTTAATTACAGGAAAAAACAACCTTTTAGGAAGCCTCAAAATTCTCACCTTCCCTGTAGCCCCGAAATTCTCATTGGCATGAATAAATTACTTTTCCAAAAAGTGCAAATAGCATGAAAGAGAGCTTATTTTTAAAAGTATGAATTTCATTGGTGAATAAAACTTCTTTGGTGGGAATTTTTACTCTTCTAGGAAGCCCCAAAATTCCCATTTGTACTTTAAGTTATTTAACTTTAATAATGGGAAAAAACAACCTTCTAGGAAAGCTCCAAATTCCCACCTTCTAGGCAGCACCAAAATTTCCACTTTTGTTATGTTTATGGAGCCTATTTTCATGTTAGAGTGTGGTACACCTTCTATGTGTTACACTCGGGTATTTTTACGGCGGTCCCGCTCACCGGTGAGTGGGTCAGAGGGGGTTCGGGGCGAAGCCCCCGAAGCAAATTTTCATGGGTGGTTTATTAACCCATGGGTAATGGGTAACCGTTATGGGCTGTTTTTGGGCCCATGTTTTTTCGGTACCCATTGTTTTGTAAAACCACCTCTTCGGCTACCCATAGGTTTATGGGACGGTTTTGTTTTTTCCCATTGTTTGATACCCACGGTTTTGTAAAACTGCTTAAGCAGTTGTCTATTTATATGGTCTTATGCATATGATAGAAATACAAGCAAATGTATTGCAGATGTGTTTTGAATTTGGGTGTGAATTCTATAGAGTTTGTTGAGCATAGCTCCAAACGGATTTGGGTATTGTATTGAGAGAGTGGAGGCTTGTAATAAAATCTGAGCAAGTGATTCTTGGTGGACGTAGCCCAAATTGGGTGAACCACGTTAAATATTGTCTCTCTGTGTTGTGTTATTTATTCTGCACTTTTATTTGAGATCTGTAATATTTTTGCATATTAGTTTCTACTGTTGCGATTCTGTAACAGATTATTCCGCATATTTTATCTCTTATTTCCTAACACTTTTCACTTAAGTGACTTGACTTCCATCATGGGAAATTTTCACCTTCCAAGCAGCCCCAAAATTCCCACTTTTCACTTAGGTGAATTAACTTCCATCATGAGAATTTTTTACCTTCCAGAAGCCTCCAAATTCCCACCTTCTAGGCAGCCCCAAAATTTCCACTTGCATGGAGAAGTCATCTTTCCCAAAAAGTGTGACTAGCATGAAGAAAGCTTCTTCCCAAAAAGTGTGACTTGTATTATGAAATTGCTCTTCCCAAAAAGTGCGACTTGCATGACTTCTGCTTTTAAAGTTGCGTGAAAACTCATCAACAACATTTTATTTCCATTTTTGGATTTTTCAAAGAAGAAAACACAAGCACGTAATAAAATATTCCATTTTTGGAAAGGGTCCAAGAAGATGTAGCAAAGAAAACTTGCAAGTGCCACAAATTTCACTCGTGGCTCTGTTTTAGGTCTCGTTTTATCTAAAAGTGCATATTTTCTCAAACTCTACGCATTGATGGCAATGTTTTTCTTATTTTCATAAAATCCATTTTTTCACTTTTTATGACCAAGCAACTTCTTAATCTCTAGAAAGAATCACGAGCTTTGTTCACCTTTAGATAGATTAGTCAAAGCAATTAAAAACATTGATAGATTTTCAAAACCCTAGGCACGGGAAAAGGTCCGTAGGAAGAATGAATAGGCTATAGGGATTGCTGGATGGAAAGAAAAGAAACAAAAAAATCCAAAAGAAGTCATGTGGGCAATTGCTCAAAAATTTCTCCAATTAGTTGATTTGTAAAAATTCTTCCCCCTGTGAATGTTCTATGGTAATAATGATGGGGTGAAGTGCTTTATATAACCTAAATCGCATAATTGTAGCTCAAACTATTTTTAAAAGAAGTTTATTTATTTAATAAATAAATAAATAAACCACTTTCGACAAAGTCGATGAAGGGATTAAGTGAGCTTTTGCATGTGGGTATTTTTTTGAATTTTGATTTTATGACTCTCTGGGATACCTTAGAGAAATGCAAACAAATGAAGACAAAAAAAAACACAAACGACTCATTATTTTGAAAAGAACGTATTTTTAAAAAGAGGGCAGTCCTGCAGATTTCAGGTGAAATCTTGGGGACACCATAAAGTCTCTCGTAGAATGAAAAAGGCATTTTGAAATACACTCTCTCAAGCAGTGAGTCTAAACTCCATCTCGTAAATCGAATCCACCTATTCTCCTCCTTTATGCATTCACAAAATAAACTCCATCTATTATGGTAATCATCGTATTCTCTTTATAAGGTCTATGTTTTAATACTTTATATTATGATATAGTTTTGTATTGACAAGTGGAATTGATCGGTGTTAGCGTATCTTTTGGATACTAGATAGGTGATCGATGAAGGCAATAGGCAATTCCTTCAAATCACAAGAAAGAGAAAATATAAAAGGTGATAGGATTTATTTATATAAATGTTTTTTAATATATATTTCGACATATCACTATAATCTCATCAAGATTTTTTTATATGAACATAATGATTATATCTTATGTGTGAGTCAAAGTGATCTAAAGAATGGTAATTTGAAAATTGTTTAAATATTTTGTGCTTGGTGTAAACACTCTTTTAATTACGTCAAGGCATTTTTACAATGGGGAAACCATGGGAACTTTCTCGACTTCAGTACTGGAAATTTTATTTTCACCATTCACTTCATAGATAGTATCATCGACCAAATTAATCCTAATCCTCCATTTCCGTTGTGGATTTGTGTGTAGAAATAGTTGTAACTCGTGAGCACTTTGTTTCCCACTTGAATCTGTGTTGTGGATTTGTGTGTAGAGATATAACATACCGAGATTTCTTACAGGGAAAATACACTTTGTTTTGGGTAGCCAACGGCTACGCTTCACTCATTTTGCACCTATGTATGGTGAGATAGCATGTTGTGCCCCCATGACCCATCCCCCATCATTGTCCCAAGAAAGATGATGTCACAACGGCCATAAATGGAAAATCACGCTTCACGTGGTAGTTAGGGTAGATGGTAGTGAGGTGACATGGAGGTCATGAAATATGAATTATTAGAAAATGTGCCACACTGTAATCACAAACCATCATCCCCACACCACCTATATTCCCAAAAACATCATCGTAATGTAATGCCCGCTCACTTTTGTTCCTTTTCTCCTTCAACGATCATGTTACTAAGCGTGTAATGTCGTCGTGCTCATGTTGATCTCTTGTTGGATTCCTCCTGCTCACTACCCTCGTTAAGGAGAATCTCATTCTCGAATTCTTTACGTGGTTTTATTGGTGTCTCGTTGTTGTTGGGTGTGTCCACTGAAGGGGAACATCTACATAATAATTACTATATTAAATTGTTGTTTTGGTACTTATTATTGTTTTACTCATTATTGACGGGCTATGATTAATAAATTTTGCGTTATTACTATTATTATTAATAATAAATTTGTGTTATCTTTGTTAACGTGGAAATCATTATTGTTGTGTTTATTATCATTTTAATTTGTTTTCGGCTTGTTTGTGTTTTTATTTAGTTAAAACAAACAAACAAACAAAAATAAAATAAAATAAAAATGAAATAAAAAAATTAAAATTAAAATGCTCGTGAATGTCAAGCGATTTAGGGCAAGTGGAGGAAGGGAAAAAATTCAAAAATCACAGCTTAGGGTTTTGTATTTTTGGCTTTTGGAATGGGTGAGTTTGGGGGCGGCAACAAGCAGAGCGGTAACCAGAGATATTTTTGTCATATTCCCCTCCATTCACACGCAGAGCATGGAAATGTGGTTTCACGGATTGCCATGGTCGTAGGTTTTTACTTGAATCATTGTGCTTGGACATTTTTTTGTTGTTTTATCAAAAATGCTTCGCGGATGTCTTCTCATGGAAGGATTTGGTCCAAGCCCGCACTAGCATCCGCCCATCCCGCATCCTAAACAAAAAACAAGCCTACTCCTGCGTGAATAAAAGAAAGAGAGAAATTTTGTCAGATGTGGTAGTTTCAATGCATTGGTGGGCACTATTTTTAGTGTCTGACCAAATGAAAGAACTAGATAGCTGCTCATGAAATAGGATTACGGTTGGGTTAAAAAAAACGTGGGGGTTTTCCTCAGGGGGTAGTCACACTTTGTTTCACCATGCAACAAACAGTCTCCAACCTGTTCAATTTTCATTTGCTAGCAAAAATACCCAAACTGTGTCAAAAACGTGTCCAGGATCAGGCGTGACTTCTTTCAATGCATAAAAGATAGAAAATTTTGTCGATGTTGTAGTTGCTACTACCCTGGTAGACATGTATGCGCAAAATGGATGTGTAGAAGAGGCCTGTGAACTGTTTGATAGAATGCCTCAAATAGATGCGGGCTCATGGAATGCCACGATGGCAGGATATGCACAAATGAGTTTGTTGAAAAGGCCTTGGAAACTTCCAAACAAATGCATTGGGTACATGTAAAGCCAGACTCCACAACCTGCTTTTTCTAGCAAGAACCTCCCATCCTGCACCAAAATAAGAGCTTTGAAATTAATACAGTCATCCGCCAAAGCATTATGGAGAAGGGATTTTTTTTTATGTTCTAGTTGCAAACGCCCTGGCAGATACATATGCAAAATGTGGAATCCTGCGAACTGTTTGACAGAATGCCTCAAAGAGATGTGGTATTATGGAACATACCCTAACCAGGTAAGCTTCATTTTTTTTTAATTAGCATGTAGCCGTGTTCAAGTCACAGGTGCATGAGGGTTGTAAATACTTCGATGGCATGAGTGCCTCTTGTAGAATCATGCCAAGAATTATTTCCTCACCTCTTCCAAGTGCAAGCTTTTGGACTATTATGTGAGAACCATTAAGTAATGATTCCTATGCATTGTATTTGAAAGTTGGTCCTCGTAGTATTCGTATGCACAAAATGGATTTTGTTGAAAGGCATGTGAGTCATTTGACATAGAAAATGCGGTCTCTTGGATCGGGATGACTACTTGAAAACACAAAATGGTTCTTTTTGATGAGACATGGGTGCACAACGAATGGCTTGGTTTGCACGTGACTACCGGCATCGTGGCAACAATGGTGGTCTCGACGGATCGCGAGTGTAAACCGCTCGGAGCCCCTCAGTACTGCTTCGCTCATCGTTTCCATGCATGGTTGTTCTTCCCTTACCTCTCATAATTCTCATGTTTTAGTTCTCTTTTGCAACTAAAATGAATCTTAAATTATTAGGAATTTTAATACGCTTAAATGTCCCTTCACCTCGTTGCAAAACAATAAATTGTCATGTAGTAACTCACGACGTCATTATAACTCGTCTACTTTAAACCATGAACTATTACCCTCGGTTCGAGATGATTTAGAAAACTCTTACCCATCTTGATCGCTTCCATTTTGTTTTATCGACTGCAGATTTAAACTTACTTTCCGAAATAATGTTGACCAATTCCTTGTTAAAAAAGAAGAAAGAAAGAAGAAGTTAATTTTTTTGCATTTTTCGTAGACTCATTAAGTACCCTTCGAACTCTGGAAGCGAGATGTGAAGTTTCATTCATGTACTTGGTATATGAGGAGTCACCTTGATCTTTGGTTTGACCAAACAAATATATGACATCCTTTTGAAGCTCTTATAGGAACCCCTATTACACTAGTTTACAAGCAGAGAAAGTCATAAAAACTAGAAAGTTGGCTTTCGTTTTGAACCGCCATTTAAAACCCTGGATGGAGAAATTACTTCCCGTCTTCGCAAACCTCTAATGTTTATACTAAAAATTACATGGAACATTCAAGATAGGAAAGAGTACTTTTGGGATAGTTTGGCGAAGCCATTTTGTAGTCCTCGGTCGCAGTTTGACGAAGTCAAATCTGGACCAATTTCTTCTTGTTACCCGCTAAAACTGGTTTCCGTTTGGAAATGGTTTTCTAGTTCTTAGTTCCGTCAACTCTAATGAATTCTCCTTATATAGGGAACCGGTAGGAAGTATCTTATTGCGTGCGCATCCATCAAACGCCGGTTTTGGATGTGGTTTTCAGGCCCTCAAGCTAACTTTTGTCATTTTACAACCGAGTGAACTACGACCAAAGGCCCTGGAAAACTAGCCGCGAAACTCAAACCATTCACTCTTTTTCAATTCCAATCAATTGCAATGAATTCTTGGTATATCTGGGGGACATGTGGAAAGTTGATTGTGGTGTCTGTTCTCATCGGAAGATAACTTTTGGAAGTGATTTCTTATCCTTTGAACTCGTTTTGTACATTTGTAGCTAGTAAGAAAATGTAAAACTAGAAAGTCATGCGGACCCTCTTAGGGTTGCCAAACCACCACCGGATCTTTTAACACATGCAAATAACTGTTTAAAACCCTTTAGTGTATCTCATTGTGTGAAATAGAACTTTTGACAAAACGGTGTTTTCTCTCTCTACCCTTCTCTTTCTCTCTCCTAGGTTACAAAATGAAGAAAAATGAAATGCAATGAATACATGTTTCTAGACCTTTTTATTTCGATTGCAAATTGTAATTATTGTCAGATGTAAATGGGAAACTGAAAAATGATACTTATGTTAGGTTAGGGTGGATGCCATGCCAACGAATTATTGTTGATATCATGCTCACGTGGGTTTTACAGGATGGAAGAATGACGACGAAAAAGGTGATGTGTAATTTAATTATTATTATTGTAATTTTTATAGGTCATTGTAAAATGAATAACTGTCTAATGTAGTCTCTTGTTACAGAAAAGTTATAATTGAAATTTGATAATATGCATGAGATGCTAGTTTTAGGGATATCTTAGGAAATGTGCATCTAATCACCGGTTCAATTTGATTCTTAGTTGTGTATGGAAAAAAGGGTTTTATTTATATATAGTAAATTGAAATTAAAGTTAATATATTGTAGTACTTCCCAGTATTCAATAAACGATTAAATTAATTACCGGGTTATCTTCTTACCTTGCAAACATAATAAAGAGTTTTAATGGAAACACTCAACCTTAATAAAATATTCGTGCATAACTGCCTGCATGTGTGATCCTTTTTACCATATAAGAAATTTAATACCGTAGAACGAACTTAAGCTCGCACTCAATGGAACACTCTAGGCTAGGTAAATAAAACCCCTAGTTGGAGTTTACCATCATAGTTATTATGTTTAGTGACATGGTCGTGAACCCATATTTTAGGAATGTCATGGTCCAACTTTATCTAGGGTATGCGGTTTCCTTCTAGTTTTGGTAATCGAGAGAAGAATGCCCTCTCTTCAGGTCCGACACCAGGTTGAGTGGCGAAGACTACTTTGGAAGTCACCTTATGAGTCCTTGTTTGAAGGAATGACTAAGTGGTGCTACCTTGATATCTATCAAAATAACGTCTTGGTATCTTTTTGAAGGTGGTTTAGTGTTAATATGTCCACTTGCCTTAAAATCATATATAGTTGAGGTGTAAATCATTAGGTGCATATTGGAAGCCAACGTAAATTGGTCGAATAAATTAAATGTGGATTGAACTTAAGATTTTGTAGATGGAAAAAGGAGAAAACTATCCTTGCACAATAATGTTCTTAGAATGTTAATCGTAACTAAGATGCAATTAAAGAAATGATGTGTTGTGGGTTCTCCGTTCTTGAAGTCATGTTTCTTGTGGTTGGGTCATTACTGGTATTCATTCATTGCGAGAAGTGTGGCATCGACATGCCTATGTTGTTTTCTTGAGTCTATGCGAGTCGAGTTTTTCGTACTTGGAGCCCTTGCTATGTTGTGTGTAGCGTGCATTGTAAGTCAAAAAAAAATTATCCTGGTATTTTACTGTTGACATTGTGTGTGTAAAATGTGGGCACTACATATGGTATCAGAGCGGAGGTTCATGCTCTCGAACCTCTAGGATGGATTGGAGTTGTGATGATTTTTCATGATAGTGATGGTGTTACATGATGGGTTGCATGATGGTGATGGTGTTTCATGATGGTGATAAATATTGGAAGAGTAATGTGTTTTAAGAGTGATGTGATCTATGTCGTAATTGTGATAGCGTGAACACGATGGTGTGTATGTCACTTAGTGCACATTTGTTATCTTGTTTATGTGCCGGGATGGGATTATTCTCTCTCCTTCGTGTGGATTCTATGAAGAATTCACGTGTGAATTATCGCTTGTGATGAGAGTATTAACTCTCCTTTTCATGGACCCGATGAGGAATCCGTGTGTGATGTACCGCCTTGTTTTGTGTGAAAGGAATGATATTGTGAGTTGTGGAGTGTTGAAGCATTTTGACCTTATGTGATGTGAAGATGTATTGATGTATTGCATGAAGAAATTGATGTAAAGTGAATTGCAGTTTATCGTGATGTCATCACCGTATTGTGATTAGTTGTGTGCATCGTCGTGTTGTTTTGCAATTGACTATATGTCGTAATGTTAGACATTGTGTTCCTCATACGTATAATTCATGTAATATGTGATGGTTCATGTCGTGATTTAGGGGCATATGGTGAGTATGATCCCTAGTGTACAGTGATTGCACTTTGGGTGTAGGATGTGGTAATGTGATGTATCGTAACCCGTGAAGGTAATGATTGTGTTGTACCCTGTATATTTATACCATGTGCAAGATGTTATGGTTATTGTGTGTGAATTACCATTGTGTTTGTGATGTAGTTATGTGTATGTTGTGAAACCTTACACTAGATGACCCAGAGGGGATAAATTGTCAAGAGTTAATGTGTGGAGAGAGGAGGCGTGGACAAGGTTTTTATAATCATGAGCTGAGTACGAGTGAGGAAGTGGAGTCTTATATAGACTGAAAACCCACTTCTATCTGTTTAGTATACTTCAAGCTTGCTCAGTATATTGTGGGTGTGCACCACCTTAGGCTCAACTTATGCAACCTTGTGCCCCCGCTCTTTCCTATTGGATTGTTCATTGAATAATCCTATGTGATTTTGACTATGTTGATCCTTGTGGGAGTTTGGAGTTATGATTCAGCAGAGATGATGACGATTTCATTATATGATATACTCATTTCTGGTTACATGTATATTTTTACGAGTTGAGGCTCGATGTCTGAGTGCCAAAGAACTCGATTAGTACCCCTTTGGTGGTGGTATGAGGCCATATAGTGATTGTAACGTGCTATTTCTCTATACGTATTTTTATTCGTAAATTTATCATTATCTCTTTTAGCTAGAACCAAATTGCTTTTTCTTGATTGACATGTTCTTATATTTTGGGCATTTATTTGATTGTTGTATTAACATTTGGATTTTACACTAACCAAGGCTAATTAGGTTTTTTTTTTTTCTTGGTTTTAAAACTTTCTTTTCATATTTACAAGTTTTGTAGCTAGCCCAAGGCTTTTGATTTTTCCACTTGGCATTTGATTGGATTGTTATGATGGTTCTAATGTCGTAATGTGTTGGATTAGGGTCATGGGATTAACCATGGAGTGGTTGAACCTATGGACCCGCTTCATCAGTATGGGGGGTATGCCCCAGGAGTAACGGATAACTAGCGGGTTGTTAAACCACGAGTTATTATTTCACTTGGGTTTGGGGGTGACAGGGCTCTATGTGCCTAGGGCCATAGGGTGACCCATCCTCATTTAAAAGGAGAAAGGATATTGGCCTCTATGATTGAGAGACTGATATTATTTCTTATGGCACTCTATGGTTGAGTGACCTATTATTCTTGATGGGGCTCTATGGTTGAGTGACCCGGCTTGGTTTTGACACTATGTTTCTTTCTCTATGAGAGGCATATGGAGTTATTTGGTGATGGTTTGGGAGGTATATGGAGTTTTTATGATGCTTCAGGAGACATGTGGAGTTATTTCTTGATATTGTGAGATGTGTGGATTGGTATAGTGAGTTATGTGTACCTGTATGAGTCTTTTTGACACCTTGTTATGTATGAGGCTTGACTCTCCTCTTGGTTGGTATGGACTGTTGGATATTGTCTTGGCACTATGTTGGTGCAGTCATGAATTTTGGGGCTTGTGATACCCATTGTATATGTATCAGCGTGTTGATTTTGTTGTCATTCATATGTGTGTACTAGATCTATGTCTAGGATGTAATTGTTGGAAATTAATTGCTATGTGGTCTACTTGTTGTCATTCCATGGTTTGGTGAAACCCTTGTAATGTGATACGGTCATGAAAGTATGTAAAATTATGTTGTGAAAATTTGGTGTTGTGTATGACCCTGGTAGGGTGTTGTGACTGTAGTTCATGATGGGAACCCACAGGAATGAATAAACTAAAATTTGATAAAAATGAAATTTTAAAGGACTTGAATTAAGAATAATGTTAATGGAAAGAGATTAATGAAATAATGAATAAGAGAGAACTGCCAATCTTCATAGAACCTTGAAAGTTAAAATTTCGCCAAATGTTCCTAAGGCCACCTCGTGGTCGTGCTTTAATCAACTGAAATTTTAACCATAGAGTGCACTTTTGCCATTATTTGTTCCTTGTTGCTTACCGCCCTTGCTTCCTTCAATGTCATGTCACATCGAGGATGATGCTTTCTTAAGGGGAGGAGAATGTAATGCCCCATTCACCTTTGTTCCTTTTCTCCTTCAATGATCGTGTTGCTAAGCGTGTAATGTCGTCGTGCTCATGTTGATCTCTTGTTGGATTCCACCTGTTCGACTACCCTGTTAAGGAGAATCTCATTCTCGAATTCTTTAGGTGGTTTTATTGGTGTCTCGTTGTTGTTAGGGCGTGTCCAGCCTGAAGGGGAACGTCTACATAATAATTATTATATTAAATTGTCGTTTTGGTACTTATTATTGTTTTACTCATTGTTGACAAAGCTATGATTAATAAATTTTGTGTTATTATTATTATTATTATTATTAAATTTGTGTTATCTTTGTTAATGTAGGCGATCATTATTGTTGTGTTTATTATCATTTTACTTCGTTTTAGGCTTGTTTGTGTTTTTATTTAGTTAAAACAAACAAACAAACAAAAATAAAATAAAAATGAAATAAAAGAATTAAAATTAAAATGCCCGTGAATGTTGGGCGGTTTAGGGCACGTGGAGGAAGGCAAAAAAGTTCAAAAATCGCAGTTAGGGTTTTGTCTTTTTGGCTTTTGGAATGGGTGAGTTTGGGGGCGGTGGTAGAGCAGAACCAGAGATATTTTTGTCATATTCTCCTCCATTCATGCGCAGGGCAAGGAAACGTGGTTTCACGGATTGCCATGGTCACAGGTTTTTACTTGAATCATTGTGCTTGGGCATTTTTTTGTTTTTTTGTCAAAAATGCTTCGCGTATGTCTTCTCATGGAAGGATTTGGTCCTAGCCCATGCCAAAGATCCGCCCACCTGGTCCAAAACAAAAAAATGAGCCTACTCTGCCAATAAAAAAAAAGAGAGAATTTTGTCGGATGTGGTAGTTTCAATGCATTGGTGGGAACTAATTTTAGTGTCCGGCCGAATGAAAGAACTAGACAAAGTGCTCACGAAATAGGATTAAGGTGGGTTAAAAAAACGTGGGGATTTTCCTCGGGGGTAGTCACGTTGTTTCACCATACAACAAACAAGCAGTCTCCAACCTGTTCGTTTTCATTGCCAAAGAAATACCCACTGTGTCAAAAATGCGCCTGCGAGGCGGCGTGACTTCTTTCAAAGACATGAAAGATAGAAAATTTTGTCGAGATGTTGTAGTTCTACGCCCTGGGAGACATGTATGTGCAAAATGGATGTGTAGAAGAGGTATGTGAACTGTTTGATAGAACACCTCAAATAGATGCGGGCTCATGGAATGCCACGATGGCAGGATATGCACAAATGGGTTTTTTGAAAAGGCCTTGGAAACTTCCAAACAAATGCATTGGGTACGTGTAAAGCCAGACTCCACAGCTGTTTTCTAGTAACCTCCCATCCTGCGCCAAAATAAGAGCTTTGAAATTAATACAATCATCCGCCAAAGCATTATGGAGAAGGGATTATTTTTTATGTTCTAGTTACAAACACCCTGGTAGATACATATGCAAAATGTGGAATCCTGTGAACTGTTTGAGAATGCCTCAAAGAGATGTGGTCTTATGGAACATACCCTGACCATGTAAGCTTCATTTTTGTTTAATTAGCATGTAGCCAGGCAAGTTCAGTGCATGAGGGTTGTAAATACTTCGATGGCATGAGTGCCTCTTGTAGAATCATGCCAAGAATTATTGCCTCACCTCTTCCAAGTGCAAGCTTTTGGACTGTTATGTGAGAACCATTAAGTAATGCTTCCTATGCATTGTATTTGAAAGTTGTTCCTTAGAGTATTCGTATGCACAAAAATGGATTTTGTTGAAAAGGTGTGTGATTTGTTTGACATAGAAAATGTGGTCTCTTGGATCGAGATGACTACTTGAAAACACAAAATGGTTCTTTTTTATGAGACATGGGTGCACAATGAATGGCTTGGTTTGCACATGACTACCTGGCATCATGTGGCAACAATGGTGGTCTCGACGGATTGTGAGTGTAAACTGCTTGGAGCCCCTTGTACCGTTTCACTCATCATTTCTAGGCATGGTTCTTCTTCCCTTACCTCTCATAATTCTCGTGTTTTAGTTCTCTTTTGCAACTAAAAAGTCTCTTAAATTATTAGGAATTTTAATACAATTAAATGTCCCTTCAACTCGTTGCAAAACAATAAATTGTTGTGTCGTAACTCACGACGTCATTATAACTTGTCTACTTTGAACCATGAACTATTACCCTCACTTCAAATGATTTAGAAAACTCTTACCCATCTTGATTGCTCCAATTTTTTTATCGACCGATGAAACTTACTTTCCGAAATAATGTTGACCAATTCCTTGTAAAAAAAAAAAAAAGAAAGAAAGAAGAAGTTATTTTTTTGCATTTTCGAGACTCATTAAGTACCCTTCGTAACTTTGGAAACGAGATGTGAAGTTTCATTCGTGTACCTTGGTATATGAGGAGTCACGTTGATCTTTGGTTTGACCTGAAATGAACATATGACTTCCTTTTGACGCTCTTATAGGAGCCCTATTACACTAGTTTACAGCAAGTAGAAAGTCGTTAAAACTAGAAAGTTGGCTTTCGTTTTGAACTGCGATTTGAAACACGGATGGAGAAATTACTTCCCGTCTTCGCAAACCTCTCATGTTTATACTAGACAATTATATGGAACATTCAAAGTATAGGAAAGAGCACTTTTTGGGATACTTTGGCGAAGACATTTTGTAGACCTCGGTTGCGGTTTGATGAGGTCAAATCTGGACCAATTTCGTCTTGTCGTCCCGTAAAAATTGGTCGCCATTTGGAAATGGTTTTCTAGTTCTCGCACTGGCTCAACTCTAATGAATTCTCCTTATACGGGGAATCAGAGGAAGTGTCTCGTTGCGTGCGCATCCATCAAACATCAATTTTGGATGTGGTTTTCTAGGCCCTCGAGATAACTTTTGTCATTTTACAACCGAGTGAACTACGACCCAGTGGCCCCAGAAAACTAGCCGCCAAAATCAAACCGTTCACTCTTTTTCAATTCATTAGCTGCTTATGAATTGTTTGTATATCTCGGGGACACGTGGATAGTTGATTGTGGTGTGTGTTCTCATCGGAAGATAACTTTTGGAAGTGATTTCTTAGCCTCAGGCCGTTTTGTACGTTTATAGCTAGTAAGAAAATGTAAAAGTAGAAAGTCTGCGGACCCTCGTAGGGTTTCCAAACCACCACAGGATATTTTAACACATGCAAATAACTGTTTAAAACCCTTTAGTGTATCTCATTGTGTGAAATAGAAATTTTGAAAAAATGGTGTTTTCTCTCTCTTCCCTTCTCTTTCTCTCTCTGGGTTACAAAATGAAGAAAATGAAATGCAATGAATACATATTTCTAGACCTTTTTATTTCGATTTGCAAATTATAATTATTGTCAGATGTAAATGGGAAACTGAAAAATGATACTTATGTTAGGTTAGGGTGGATGCCATGCCAGTGAATTATCGCTGATATCATGCTCACGTGGGTTTTGCAGGATGGAAGAATGATGATGAAAAAGGTGATGTGTAATTTAATTATTATTATTGTAATTTTTATAGGTCATTGTAAAATGAATAACTGTCTAATGTAGTCTCTTGTTACAAAAAAGTTATAATTGAAATTTGTTAATATGCATGAGATGCTAGTTTTAGGGATATCTTAGGAAATGTGCATCTAATCACCGGTTCAATTTGATTCTTAGTTGTGTATGGAAAAAGGGTTTGATTTATATATAGTAAATTGAAATTGAAGTTAATATATTGTAGTACTTTCTCAGTATTCAATAAACGATTAAATTAATTACTGGGTTATCTTCTTACCTTACAAACATAATAAAGAGTTTTAATGGAAACACTCAACCTTAATAAAATATTTGTGCATAACTGCCTGCATGTGTGATCCTTTTTACCAAATAAGAAATTTAAGACCGTAGAATGAACTTAAACTTTGCACTCGATGGAACACTCTAGGCTAGGTAAATAAAACCCCTAGTTGGAGTTTACCATCATAGTTATTATCTTTAGCGACATGGTCATGAACCCATGTTTTAGGAATGTCATGGTCCAACTTTATCCAGTATGCGATTTCCTTCTAGTTTTTGTAATCGCAAGAAGAATGCCCTCTGTTCGGGTCCGACACCAAGGTTGAGTGGCAAAGACCGCTTTGGAAGTCACCTTATGAGTCCTTGTTGGAAGGAACGACTAAGTGATGCTACCTTGGTTTCTATCAAAATAACATCTTGGTATCTCCTTGAAGGTGGTTTAGTATTAATATGTCCACTTTCCTTAACATCATATATAGTTTAGGCATAAATCATTAGGTGCATATTGGAATAAACCAAACCTCGGTGATTAGGAGGTGTCACTTGCGGTTCGTGTATAGCTTACAATTCTTCCAATCATGTACCCCTTGAAGATGTTAGACAAATACTTGGTAACTCCCGATTTCAAAACAATGCTAATAATGAGACCTTAGTGCAATGTAAGAGCATATCATATAAGATGAGAATGAGATTGGAGTTTTGATTAAGGTCACTCTTGGAGTCCTTATAACTTAATTTAAACATCTTTATGTGTTTTCAAGAATATGTATTGCTCTGGTGTGATCAAACTTCAAGAAAACAAAAGATATATATATATATAAATCAAATTTGGAATTCAACAAGTTATTGAACTATAATAATAATGGTAGCGAAATAAATATTCCGTGATCGAAGGATGTTCTTGGGGAAAAAGCTATCTCGACTCTATGTCTTCCTTAATCCCAAGATTTCACCTTGACATCACGTTAGATTCAATTGTAGCAAAGGGAAATTTTAAACATTAAATAAATGTTTGAGAAGCACATTCTTAACATAAGAACAAGATAATTATGTACGGTATATGTGATTTGAATTGTGCCAAATAAGTCGATAAGTTATGGGAAATTTCCGTGATGCATAAAGGAAGCCAGCCTAAATTGGTCGAAGCATAAATTAAATGTGGATTGAACTTACTATTTTGTAGATGGAAAAAGGAGAAAACTATACTTGCAAAATAATGCTCTTAGAATGTTAATCGTAACTAAGATGCAATTAAAGAAATGATGTGTTGTGGGTTCGCCGTTCCTGAAGTCATATTTCTTGTGGTTGGATAATTGCTGGTATTTGTTCATTGCGAGAAGTGTGGCATCGACATGCCTATGTTGTTTTCTTGAGTCTATGTGAGTCAAGTTTCGTACTGGAGCCCTTGCTGGTTTGTGTGTAGCTTTTGCATTGTAAGTCAAAAAAATAAATAAAATTATCCCGTATTTTCTTTTGTTGACATTGTGTGTGTAAAATGTGGAACTACACATAATCCCAACTTTTTGTGGTAGTATTTCATTCATCACATTCTTTCTCACGCGACACAGAATTCTTCATCATTCATGGGCTTGATAGAGAAGTTATCGTCATTCACGGGTAAGTGGGATTCACTTGAAGAAGAGAAAAACCTTTATTTGCAAAAACACTTCGTTGTAATTTGCATTAGGGTTCAATGTTACGAGGAGGAGCCAGATTCAAACGTGGGAATGGGTTGTAAAGGAGGATACCTCAACGCTTTTATCCCTTTGCTACATAAGTTCAGCAATGATTTTTGCATTTTTAATTTTACATTCCACTTTTGTGACTAAAATATGTAAGGCTTGAATATGGGTATCTGTGTGCCATCATTTGTTTATCCTTCGTTTATGAGATGTTTATGGCTTGAATATGCTTGAATATGGCAAGAGCTCTGAATCTGGTGTCTATTTTATGGTTTCATGCATTGTAGTCACCATTTTCAAAATTATTGTATGTGTCCCTTAGTTATCGTAAGTTTTTGTATTTATTTATGTGTGTGTGTGTGTATTTAAAACCACCACTCCTCCATTATTTTAAATAAAACAATTCACTTTGAAAATTTCTGTATTACCTTTTCGTATAGCCAATCCTCATTGTTTTAAATAAAATGATTCACTACAAACTTCCTTGCCTAACCCAAACAAAGCATGCAAAATGTTTGACAAAAAGTCTCTGCGAAATATGGTCTTTAAACTGTTTGAAAAAAATGTCTCTACGAAATGCCATGTCCTTCACCTTCCCTTCTTAAAACTCCATTCCTCATTCCTATTTCAACACACAAATGAAATAGTTCCTACACCATTACTCTTTATATGGATTGTTTTAAGTTGAATATAACTCCCCTACACCAAAAAAATCCATCTTTAAGCTCACGAAATTCACAAGCACTTCCTTGTAAGCTTGCACATGACTCAATCTAGGTGGAAAGAAGTAATCTTCTTGACACACAATCTGGTTTTCACAAAATAGTGACCTCATTTAGTATGTATATGAGCTAAAACTCGAATGGAGAGTGTGAAGAAAGTTCACACCATAGTTTGCACCTTTTGCACCTTCATACATATGACCGATAGGCAGTCTTCATCTTCTCAACTTTCCCACCTAGTTATTACTTTCCCAGTCAACACAAACATTCTCTCAGCTCTTCATCAAATTATTAAAGACCAGAGCATTTAACTGGTTCCAAGCATTGTGAATACATAATTTGAGCACCATGGCTTCTTCAGATACAGAAAGCTCAGACATAGATAATGTTCAACATACATCATCAAGAATGAAGATAGGGGTAGGATTGATAAAACAAACTATCACAGTTAGCATCAACTTGAGAAATTTTCCACCAATTGCATCTATTCCATGGTCTTTCAAGCACAATAGCAGTGAGATGATGTCTCTTAAGTACTCTCCAAGGCAATAACTAGCACCAAAGTATGCAAAGAGGACAAGATATGCTAGTGGTTTCAAGATTGCATGAGCAAGTGTCAAATGGGCAAAGGGACTAGCAACCAAATTTTTCTCAAATACTCTCACATCAACATATTGAAACATCTCAACACCAAGAGCACATTGATGAGGAGTCCAAAACTATCTTCAACCATCAATTGAGGGACTTGTGAGTGAGAAACACCTCCATGCACTCTAGAGAGGCAATCACCTTAAATGAGCAAGAAGCATGCTCTTGGATCAATATGATGAGCACATGAAACACTTTCTCCATCAAACACCAAGTATGCTAGCATGTTGTAGAGGACCTGTAAGAAGTGCTTAGGATCACATTTGAGCTCAAAAGCCAAGATAAGTGCCTAGACCATATATATCATCCAAGACTTGTCTTTTCATGCAAGCCTTCTAGCGAGAGTTGGGAGAAATGGACATGCAACATGAAAAATCCTCAAACAACCTATCCAAAGCATGTTATGAGAATTTATAAGACTTCAATGGCTTCCTCCCACACTAGGTTTGTAACCATGAAAGTTTCATATCAGTCCTAGTTTTGATACTTGTTGGAACCTCTTAGCTTAGAGGAAATAAGAGCTAAAATCCAGGTTACCGTAAGAACATGTATGCTTAATGTCGAAGGCACAAAACCACCTTGTAGGAATTGTAATTGTTCCATAATTTTTAAGTATGTGTTTTCCCCTAAAAACTTAATGGAGGATACTTTTGTGTGTGGAAGTGTGTAGGATGCTATAGGTAAAAGGTATAGAGTTACTTTTGGGACATGTGGAGCAAAATGTCTAAACAATGTAATTGTATATTTGTATTAGAAGCTAAACCTCAATAGAAAGGATAAATGATGAAAGATATTGGAATCATGGGGAAATTAGGAAAAATTTAGTTTGTATTATATTTTTTCCCCAAATTATTTATTAATTCCCAATAATATTCCATATTGTGGTCTTTTTGAAATAGTTATTATGTTACTATGTTATTTATTTTAATTTTCTAATGCATTCATCTAAGTCTTGATACTTTATTTTTGTAAACTCATAGGAGGTAAGTTGTATAGGTCTATTAGATATCTTACCCAATGAACCATCGGTACTGATTCCCATGATCACAATGATGTGTGCAATGATCAATATTGATTGCAAGTCAACATTTTACTATACAGAGATATATGCCTTGAAACTACAACCAATATGGGAATTGATTTTGAAAAATGTTGAAAAACTATGCACGTTTTTTTCAATTTTGAAAAAAACACTTTGTGTTTTTAACAACAATATTTTCAACAACGATATTTTCAACTATTTCTTACTATAATTACTATAATTGAAAAGCTACTTTAAAATCTTATGAGATATGATTGGGTTCTCTTCCCAAACAGCTTAAAAGTAGGAAGCAAGGCTAAATTATAAGAGGAGAAAAGCTTAATTTTTTTGTGATCTATTTTATTCTTAAAAGATTAAAAAAATTATTTGAAAGGGGTTGGAAAAAATAAAATTTTGTTGGAAAGTAAAGCTTAAATCATTTAAGAAATTTAATCAACAAATTTAACATTAACAAATTCGCAAATTCAATTTTAACAAATTCCTCCACCATATACTAACATGTCAATATAAAAAAACAATACCAACCATATAATTAATAGAAAGAAAAAATAACTTTCTTTTTAGATAATCTATTTTTGAGGTGTTATTCAATATATTGTGTAGATTTGGAAAATAGGTCATTGGAAACCCTAACATTTAGATGTGTATAGGAAACATAGTTTACCATTTAGATGTACGACCTTACTCTTTATATGCTATAGGGTTGGGTGCCCACTTGTTACTAATCAATGCACATAGAAACAATCTAACATTATTGTTCCTCATTGGTAATAATAAAAGGTAAAATGAAATATGATATTGAATAGAAATTAATTGGAGTGCTTAGAATTAGTCCATCTCTATTTAGGTTAATTTAGGAGCCATCAACCTCTATATTTTAGCTATTTTAAGGGACAAGTAGTTGTTCTTATCTTTTTAACTTTCTCCAAAAGAGAGGGGTTTTCTTTTGTGTGACAATGCTAATTTAGAAGTGTTATTCAACATAATAAGAAAAATATAATTTTCTATAGATAACTTGAGAGATAGGTCATTGGAAACCCTGACATTTAGATGTGGAGAGGATAACTTTCTTTTTATATAGATGAGTGAGAGATAGGTTCACTAGAAACCCTACACTTTGTGTCAATAACTATTATCTAATGAAAATATTAGTACAATAGATTATACTCTCCGGTTCTATGGCCACCAAAGTGAAGTCTACTTATTATTTAATGCATGACCTAAAAACAACCTAATAATATAGTTTCACAGGGATACTAAAAGTTAAGATAGGGATGACTAACTAGACATTAATTGGAAGACCTACTAATTAAGGTCCCTATATTTGACTTAAAATTAGTCCATCTCTATTTAAGTTATTCTAGAAAGAGGAGATGTTTTCATTTGTAAGTATTGATGGATACTAATTTTTAAGTTAAGGTGTAGATGATAATGTCCCCTACTCTCTATATAAATAACTTTTAAATGTGTCTTTGCTCTTTATATAAGAATAACCTGAGAAATAGGTCATTGGAAACTATTTTCATCTCGTGAAAATAACAATAAAATATAAAACAATCTAAAAGTATTACTTCCAAATTTTAATAGAAGTTAAGATAATTATGTGATTATTAACTAAAACTTATTAAAGGACCATCTTATAAATTAATCACAGTTCTTAACTCAAGAATGTGTGCTCTTGGTAGAGTGTCCCCTAAAGTGAAACCAGATGTTATTAATTAATGTAAGATATGACCTAAAACCAACCTAACCATATAATTCCCTATTAGTAATAAAAGGTAAGATGATAATGTGATAATCAATTAAGAATTAATTGAAGGGCCAATTGATGAAGCCCACTTTTTGATTTAGAATTAGTTAGGGAATGCACAAATTAAAAACAATATAATAATATAGTTCCCCAACAATTATAAAAGGTAAGGTAGTGATAACTAGCTAGAAATTAATTCGAAGGCCTATTGATTAAGGTTCCCATATTTGACTTACTATTGGTTCCCACATTTGACTCACAATTAGTCCATCTCTATTCCCAACATTTGACGTATAATTAGACCATCTTTATTTAGGTTAGTCCTAACTAAAATTTAATTGGAGGGCCATATTATTAATTAATGGTGGTTCTTATCTTGAGAAAGTGTGCTCTCCTAGAGTGTCCTTGCAAAGTAAAGCCAAGTGCACAAGATCATTGCACACAATTTTATCAGTATGGTAGATTCCAAATTTTAACGCTTGTCTAGTTTAGTATGGCAGTTTTTGATGTTAGTTGATTTAGTATGTTTATCATATGTTGATCCCAGGGACGACATTTCATATACTTGATAGGGAATTGTTTTTGAAAAATGTTGAAAAACACACTGTGTTTTTCAACAACAAAATTTTCAAGTATTTATTCTTTCTTATCATACACGATTGTGTCTCAATAAGATGAACTCATCTATGGAAGTAAATATTATTTAGTAGTAATGCCATACAGTTAAATTATTGATGTAATTTACAACACATACATTTGAAATGTTGTACACTATAAGCTTCTTATATTTTATAATATCTTCTTATATTAAACATGCTTATATTAGGTATGGGTATATGCGTAGGTTTGGTCAGTTTATTAATATTTAGTGATTAACATTTACCCCGCATACCAAAAGCCCAAATTCACATGAAGAATTTTTTTCTACAAACTAGAGAATGACACAAATATATTATTATTGACCGGTTTGGATTCTCATGAAACTATTAAACTATTTGTAAACACTTATTCTGATATGATTTTATTATTAGTATAGAAGTTGCAGAATTGATTTATACTTCTATTTTGTTTATACAAATCAATAAAAAATATTGAATATAAGTATTTATGTTTTATGATACTATTACTTGTTCGTTCAGTTAATTTTGAATATAAATCTCACCTCATATGTTATGGATGATTGAGTTGTTTTTATAGCTGAACATATTCCTAATTTTTAAATATTTTTTTGTAAGTTGTTTCATTATTATTTGTATTATGGCATAATAAATGGCTTTGAAATGTAAATATTCATTTTTGATGTTATCTAAATGCATTGGTATTTATTCTTTAAAAATTACATATGAGAGTAAATGCATTGCTATTTATTTTTGATGTTATCTATTTATTGTGATTATTACAATTTTATTATTCATGTACTATCTTGGTTTGATTTAGTAATTTATCTTTGAATAGACATAGTTGTGACTAGTTTTAATTTTTTCGTAATATAATTAATTTTAAACATTTGGTAATTTCTTAATATGATTGAGAGATCTTAGTTGTGTTAAATGGAATAACATTAGAGTAAGTTTGATTTTTCGTACTCATTATATTTGTAGATAATGCTAATGTGCATATACCATTTGTATATAGAAAATTGTTTATTAGTTATATTTTTTATGATGTAATTTGAAGCTACAAAAAATATATGTTGTCATACTCTCACTCTCAATTCGGTATATGGGGCAAGTGCCTCTACAAAATAGGAATGGGTGCGTACTGAAGGGGCTTGCCCTTTAGGAAGCCACATCGATACGACCAACTATCATTATGCGTCTTTGAAGGGCTTGCCCCTTAGGATTCTACATTGATAGTTGGGTGGTAAATTGTGTTACGCATAGGTTTTTAAAGCCGCCCACCGAAGGCGAAGGCTACCCTTCACTCAAAATGCACCCTCCCATAATATCATAACCATACCTTTTGCAATGGATGATTGTGATATTATGGGAGGGTATTTTGAGTGATGGATATTCGTTAGTATTTATTCATACCGAATTTGTCATGGATATTAGCTTTCTGAAATTGTGATTTTTTAATCATATTGGATGATGTATATTAGTTTTGTCATGTATCGTACTAACATTAATTGTATATTTCTATTTGCATGTGTGTTGTTGTATTTAGTTTCTCTTTTGCATGGTGAAAATGAATACATGAAGCTCTATTACTCCTAATCCCATAGGGATAACGTTGACAAATACCAAATTCCAAAGGGAGGAATCCTTTAGGAGGTCCAAATTTGTGGTCTACATAGACCATCATCAATAGAATAAGCCACCCAAACCAAAAATTGCAGCCATGGTTAAGGCCCGACTCAATTTGTCAAAAACTTATGTTATTTATTTGTCTAAGTTCCGCACTATAGGGCCCCATTCACGAGGATATGGTCTAGCTTATGACATGATGGAGGATGCCCAGAAGTACGATCCTCCACATAAGTTGAGGAAGATGGGAGTTCCGATCATAAAACCGAACAAATCCAAAAAATTGTGCAAAAAAGATTGCACAAGGAAGCAACTCCAATTTTGCTAAAAAAAAATAGTTACTTCTTTTATATGTTTTGTACTAAAAAAATTGGACATGTTTGAAAAAAATCTATATAAATATTTAATTTTTGACAAATGTTGATTCACACGAGCTTAAATATATTTCATTTTGTTGTTCGAATATACTCTTGATTAATATGATCTTAAATATTAAATATGTTTTGCAATGGATTAAATATGTTTTCCATAGTATTAAAATGTGTTTCTATGGATTATATTTTTAAAATTACTAATGTTTATATAATTTATAGCAAGTTTAGATTTTTTAAATTCGTTTATGTTAAAATTATATTTAGGTAATAAATGCATAATGGTAACGATTTTTTAAAATCTTCACACCCCTCAAATGAAACATCTTCAAGGTTATTTGAATCCAATGAGTGAAGTCTAGTTAAAAAGGAAAAATTAACAAGGTCTTAAAATATTTAAATATTCATGTCAAATTCACTAAGTATGGGTTATGATCATTTGTCCAATTTAGGATTGTATTGGTGCAATTATCATTTCCAATCATTTATGGTATTCATAAGGCCCCCTTTTATTATTTATTTAATTATTTTGTGTTGTTCTAAGAATTTTTCTAGGATAATGCACTTGACAAGGAACGTAAGTCCAAAAGGTTATGGTAAACGACATGGTTATGAGAAAAGAGTCCCCATTCCCTTCCAAATTTATCCATGTCACCCTTGGTCCACCTTCTTCACATTTTTTGATAGTTATATATCAGTTTGTTTGTTTGTGTGTCAATAGTGTTCTAATATGAGTTCAACCCATCTATAATTGCACATGTACCCTAGTTAATCTACATAATATAGAAATTGTAGTCTCTAATTACATATTGCTTCATCAACCAACCCCAAGTGCGCCAACACACATCATCCAGGACTATTCAGAAGCTCACTTGAGGCGCGCGCAGTGTAAAGCCCCTCCTTTATGTGAGCTTCGTGAGAATGTTCTCGCTTAACATGAGGGTGTTCACACAACTAAAGAATGAATGCACCCATTCTTGGAAACAAGATTTAAATACTAACTCCTAGTCTAATGCACTAGAACATAGAATAACATGATCATACTACAAAGGAAGTAGAACTTAACTCATGATTAACATCAAGAAAACCAGTAATACACTCATGAACATAAAAGGAAATGCACAGATCGAGATTGATCACACAAGTGTCCCAGAATCATTCCATTATATTCATTAATCCAAGTATAGTAGCCAAGATTACATCAAAAAGAGTTCCGTGTATGGAGAAATTTACAATAGCAGAGCTTAAATACATTACAGAGCTTACCATTACACATTACACATTTTTACTATATCTCTTCCTCCTACTCTCATACTCGCATACCCATATATTTCTCTCTAAAAAAATATCCTCCAAACCCATCCATATGAGGAACTCGAAGAGTCTCTTCTTAACCACTCATCATTACATGAGAAATCCTAAAGGAACATTTCATGATTTCCCTACCACTACCCAAGAACATGAAAAATTTCATCATGTGTTCCCCCCAATTGAGTTTCCTTAGCATGCATGTTCCAGCTAAACCATAACAAATACAATTCCTTACCCTTTCATGATAACCATATTGATGCCTTGGAATATCCTTTCCTTGAGCTGCAAGTCTCCATAACTTATCCATATTTGTATCTGGTCACTTTTCCATTTGCTTCTTAAACGTGTCTTTACCTGTTGTCCAAAACTCACTAAGTCTTGAATCCATCCTATCTGGGCACGAGCCTTTGCGTATCTCCAAGAACTACTTCCGCGTGTGTCTTCATGCCCTGCTTCTTGTGCACACAAGGCTTCGTGCCTTAGGTACTTAGTTATTTTAGGGGTCCAATACAAATTCATTATTGTTTGAAAAGGAGTTAATTCTAGAGAATTCAAGTACTCATTGAAGCATGTAATTTTCATACTACATATACATTACAATGGTTTTTTAGCGAATAAACTATAAAAATTATTGGAATGTCATTCACAATACTATATGATATTGATGGACTTGTTAAATATCAAGAAAGATTAGTCTATCTAATAAAATGAAAACCCCAAAACATTTTATTATTTCCTTATGGTTTAAACTTCAGCATCCCATTTAGGGAAAGCAAAAGAAGTACATTTTCCCATTGATTGTAATGAAGTTTTAGAAACTTGAGAGAGTTTTTGGACCCCTCGTGTTGACAAATCTACTTGTAAAAAAATATTTTGAATTAAAGTGCACAATTTTACTTGGAATGTCAAGTGTATGGTTTAGGTATGCTTGAAATGTCAAGTGTACATTATACACTTTTTGGTTCTTATAAATGTAATTTTTCTAGCTTTCTGTGTCTAATAAAAATCAATTTTACATCCATTTTTATCCCTAATCAAATGTTTATAGATATTTATATTGCAATTAGATTGAAATATATCTATTCATAACACACTAATCAATTTATTAAGTGATTTATTCAAATTAATATTTACCCATAACATTTATAAACTCATAATTATAGGAAAACATATTTTTAAAAAATTATTAGAAAATGCGCTTGTATTAATTATATGTTAGAAATATAATGTTATCTATACAGAAAATGAGTGGAATGGAATCAAACCCCTGAATGCGATTCCAATATATTCCAAAATATATTCCTCCTTTAGTTTAATATACAAAATATGAATTTTTAGTATTGTAAGGAATAGATTGTTTTAATACAATGTTTCCAAAAAATAAGTCACTCAGAAACACATGACGTTAACTCATTTAGTGTGTATGTCCCTAGACAGAGTACTAACTCCACTGAATCTCCAATATGAAATCATTAGTAATGAATGAACTCAGTAGAAAATGTTTTAGTGCCTTGTCATATGTTAAATTACATATGGTTGTACTGAAAAAGTCAAATTTGAAGTGTTCATTATGATTTTTTTGTTGTACTTACGATATATGTTTGTCCATTATAAAGGTAAACATGGTTTCCATTTGGAGATTGGAAATTCATGGAGTGTCGAATACCTCTAAAAATATTGCATGTTCATCGTTCATATTATATGACCCTGATGGAAGCAAGATAGTAGAGAGAGGAATAATTGTGGGAAATGCCACTATGACCTTCCACTAGGTTGAGTATAGGGCCTTGATATTGGGTCTTGAGGAAGTGATATGCCATGAAGTTCGGAACATTTGTGTGTTTTCTCATGATATGCTTGTTGTGAAATAAATGAATGGTGTATACCAATGTAACAATGTAAATCTTTCTATTCTTCAAGTTCAAGCACTAGAGAGTGTATCTTGCTTTGTGAAATGTTCATATGTGCATGTAAAAGTTAATAGAGGTAGGTTGGATGTATGTCAAGTGTCTAGGGACACTATAAACCAAGAAGTGGCAACTTTGTTAGCACTTGCCATGGATGGCATTTCAATATGATATATGTACACACTTTGTATTTCTTTTTTATAATGGTAGACATACCTTTTTTATTAGATTATGAATAACTAATATTATGTGAATTGTCTCCAACGCATATATTATATATTTTGTGGATAATATGATGATACATCATATAGTGTAGATTAATAAACCAAGCATTGTGGATAAAATGGAAGGATTCTAGAGATATGGGAAGGATGTGGAAGCTAGGAAGTATTAATAATAGTACATTCTAGAACCTATGAACATGTCTTGGGAATGAAAAAAAGGATTTAGACAATGATAAGTTCATACATATTCAATGGCTCCTCATATTACCATGTCAATCCATTTCATTTCTCCTCATAATACCATGTCCATCTGTGTCATTGATCTTCATAATACCATGTTTCGTTCTATTCCTCATAATAATATGGATATTTTGATACATATTATGCAGATGGATGATTGGAAAAGTTGAGTATGGACACTCTTAAGAAGAATCCCAATGATGGAAGCTGATGAGGTTCATAATGCTTGCATAACGTTGTTAAATTATGCAATGTGTCTACCCCCTTTTGATATTGGACCAAATAGGGCTAAACGGTTGAATTTTCGTATTCTGAATGGAGAATGGTCCTAGAAAAATATGGAGTTAGTAGACATGGTTATCATGTCGGGGATGGTCATTCATTTTCTGTTCGACCCTTGGCTCATAAGGACAGATACAATCACTAGAAGATGGATCAATGAAAAAATCCCTACAGTAGATTGATGACAATACCTTGGGTGGTACCATGACATCACACTGGTCATACATCCACCTCTAGATGGAAAATGGCCTGGCTTATCAACAAATGTTCTTGATTGGTGGGATGATGTTGATCATCATCTAGAAGAGTTTGATGAGTGGAGGTTTGAAAAATGGAGAGAAATACATCGTGACTCGGATGAGTGTGACAATGATTGCAGTGGGGATGCATGCACTGACCTTTGTCACGTGCACCGAGTGATTATGTATTCTGTAAAAGTGTAATGCACTTATTTTAAAAATGTTACTTCTTCCATTGTTTGGGTTGATGTTTCATTTTGTATTACAAACACAATTATGAAAAACCAAACACATAATATAATTGCATGGGATGATACTTGGATGTTCAAATTTCTTTTCAAAATGTAATGTTATTGTTTTGATGCTTTAATCCTATATTGTCTTGTAACACACTTGTAATTCACATTTCATGTTTACTTCGGAAACATCTAGAGTTGAGTATCCAATTTTGAAAAATAATGTGTGCAGCTAACTTCATCACAAATGGTTTATTATGCATGATTTTCTCAATATGAATGCAAAATACGAATAAATAAGTTCATGCACTATTTGTTTCAGTTTATCTTATTTTACAATGTGTCACTTCAATGATGGTTATGACAATGCACTTGACCAAAACATGTGGAAGTTCTGCGACATGGGCCCATCCATGTTCACAATCCAGTTCTTATGTTTTCAGGGGAAGACATAAATAATGAGACAATAATATAAAACTTTGTGAACATTAATTATTTGTCATAACAATGTACCTAGTGTCATTTTTTGGGATAATAAATATGATTTTTTTCTTTTCACACAGGTTTCTTCACATTCCATGATGGTAATATTCAAATATGTGAACATTAATTATTTTTCATAATACCTAATATTTTATGTTGGGCTAATATTTATGTATTTGTACACCTAAATACAGGCACCTTCACATCACATGGCACGTATGCGTTCCACAAGTGTCAGAGAGGATGCAAAGGGATATGTTCCTCCAACAGTTGATGGTATTATGTCGATGGTCCTTCCGAGCCCATTCGCTCGGATATTAGTGAGCCACCCGTAGAGTACAAAACCGAACATGTTAATGGTTGTATTCATTATTTATGCCTGCATGGATCATGTGTTGTTAGTGGGGATGTTAGGTTTTAGGAGTTGCATAGACTTAATCAACATCGCTAGGTAGCACACAATATGCCCTTCGTGGAACCCCGTAATCATGGTTGTAAGTATATGGGAAAACGGTCACATATCCCTCAAGATGGGAGAAGGGTATACATGCAAAAGATAGGGGATGTGAACTGTCTTGAGACAACAATTCTACTGCAGAGGGAGGGTTATCGATAGAGTTTGCAAAAAAAATGCAAAAATTGATTTGAGGAGTTGAGCCAGGAAGGAAAGAGGGAGGTGGATGTTGAAATGCACACCTATGATTCAAAGAAGATGCGACAGGCGAGAGAGGAGAAGTGGTTGAGAGCGAGAGAAAAAATTAACTCAAATATTGGAACAAAGGTAAATTTAAGATTAGTATAATATATTATATATTATGTTTGGTTGGAAATCAAAAACTTAATATTATGTCATGAACAGGAAGATAGAGAAGAGGGTGGAACAACTAGCGGGAATGTTGACCCCCCTATGAATGATAACGTAAGTAATTATTGGTCTTTTGTTGCTATATAGAATATAGTTTTTGTTTATTTTTGTATATACTAATTGTAGGTGTGTGTAGGATTATGACATTCCCTTGTGTCACTCCTACGCCAACAGAGAGACTTAACTCGTAGTGCGAAAGGGAGAAAGGTAAAAACCAATTAACATGCACTTGAAAATTAAATGTTGCCTTATGTTGTTGATATTTAAATTATCTTGATGACTCGATTGTTGTAGGTGGATGTTTGCAATAATACGCCCCCTTCACAATTATCATGTGGTCTCGATATTATTGCTTTGAGATAGTTTCACGAGAGGTCAAAGAGGCTGAGATGAATATTTACTGAGCCAATCGATGAGAGAGATGGTGATGAGGGAGGCACGAGGAGAGGGGAAAAATGAAGTTTGACAATATGAGAGAGTGTGGTTCTATACTTGGTAAGTTATCGAATGTTCATATTTGATTTTACGTAATATTTTTGGTGAAATTAAGATAAATTTATTAATGCAATTGAGATTTTTGTTGTTCCAAGATTTTCCTCATGGGGTCGAAGTCAAGTTAATGTCGATGATATAGTTGTTTCGAGAGGAGTGGTTTGTGATAGTAGCCCATATGAGAAGTTTTATGGCATCACACTCTGTAGTGCCCACATTTTACACACACAATTACAACAATAAAACTACCAGGATAAAAAAAAATTTACTTACATTGCTCATTACACACAAAATAGCAAGGGCTCTAAGTACGAAACTTGACTCGCATACGACAACCACATAAGTCATCGACTCACATAAACACATAGATTCGAAATAGTTTTTTTTTCTCTTCTATACTTTACTTTTACATCACAATATGGTCGCATTATAACCATAATTTTATAACAAAAGAGTTACGAAAGCACTTATCTGACATCTTAAGGAAGTACATGGCTAGGAGCATTATAAACTACACATGAACACAAGTGATCTATGTTCACGAAGATCCCATATCTTTTCATTGCACGATTCCGCATAAGAAATATTATTTATTCCTTAATGCCATAAAATGACATAACAAGGGATTTTGGGACAAGATTTCATTTTCTAAGGTTCTCTAAAATCAACATCTTTCAAAACAATTTTGTATGCAAGGAGTTAAATTATAGTTTTCTACCCACAAGTTAACATCCTAATCAACTAGGGTTTAGTTTAATTCCAATTTTCACTTAGGGCTTTACGCTCTATTATAGATTAGATTAAGGTTCAAAACATATTCACCCTATAAACCCTCCGTAAAGATCAAAGCACTATATTATCACTAGCCAAAGATAGCACCTATAGCTAAGAGGATCTATTCATTAGCAAAATTTTAAGTGATAGAACCACTATTTCACTAGCTCCATGATGTCATCTGGATCCCACAAGAAATTCATTCGATGCAGAAGATTTATTTGACTGTGTTGCTCCTATATGTCTGGTTTATGTCGATGTCACCTAAACGTACCTACTAGACGATAAACCCCTTTCTTGGAATCGCACGTGCCTAGAACTAGGATGTTCCATCGAGTGTAAAGGTTCATTTGAAGGTCATAGTTTTCTATGCTAAGGGATTAACATCTGCAGGTTAGTTATATATACAAATTTTGAACTAGGGTTAACTGTTGTGGTTAGGTTCCTTTATTACATTTTCAAGGTAAGAAGTGCAACACCAATTATTAAACCAATAATTGCACAATGAAAGTTCACTACAAGGTAATAATTTCAATTCCTTTTGACATTTGTATTCCACTTTGCCATAACAATTTTTGGGATAAAAATAACATCCATGAAAGAAATACCAATTTCTCGAGCACTTAATAATCTAACGAATTTTACATACTACCAATTTCCACAATAAGTCTTTCAATATATTACCAAAAATAAACAAAGAATTACTCAACGCCTTTACATCATCATTCTTTCATCCTGCAAAAACCACGTGAGCATGATATCAGTGATAATTCGCTGGCATGGCATCCACCCTAACCTAACATAAGTATCATTTTTCAGTTTCCCATTTACATATGATAATGATTACAATTTGCAAACGAAAGAAAAGAGTTTAGAGACATGTATTCAATGCATTTCATTTCACTTCACTTTGTAACCCAAGAGAGAGAAAGAGAAGGGAGGAGAGAGGAAACACCATTTTGTCAAAAGTTCTATTTCACACAACAGATACACTAAAAGGGTTTTAAACAGCTTATTTTCATGTGTTAAAAGTTTCGGGGTGTTTGGAACCCTACGAGGGTCCGCACTTTCTATTTTTACATTTTCTTGCTACAAAATGTTCAAAAACAAAGTCGGAGGCTAAGAAACCTCTTCCAAAAGTTATCTTCCGATGAGAATGCACACCACGATTAACTTTCTACATGTCCCCAGATATACCAATAATTCATAGCAACTTACGTAATGGGAAAAAGCAAACTGTTTGCATTTGGCGGCTAGTTTTCCGGGCCACCGGTCGTAGTTCACCCGGTTGTAAAATGTCAAAAGTTAGCTCGAGGGCCAAAAAAACCGCGTCCATAACTAACATTCGATGGAGGATCACGCAACGATACATCTCCTACTAGTTCCCCTATATAAGGAGAATTCATCGAGTCGATGCAACTAAGAACTAGAAAACCATTTTCAAACGGCGACAATTTTTCTATAAAGAATAAGACGAAATTGGTCTAGTTTGACCTCGTCAAACCGTGACCGAGGCCTACAAAATGGCTTCGCCAAAATATCCCGAAAAGTGATATTTCCTATACTTGAATGTTCCATCATTTTTCTAGTATAAACACTAGAGGTTTGCGATGACGGGAAGTAATTTCTCCATCCGGGTTTCAAATGGTGGTTCAAAACGAAAGCCAACTTTCTAGATTTAACAAATGACTTTCTCTTGTTGTAAACCGAAAGGTAACAGAGCTCCTATAAGAGCGTCAAAAAGGATGTCATATGTTCTTTTCGGGTCAAACCAAAGGTTGAGGTGACTCCTCGTATACCAAAGTACATGAATGAAACTTCACATCTCGTTTCCAGAGTTACGAAGGGTACTTAGTGAGTCTCCAAAAAATGCAAAATTTAACTATTTAAGACATGGAGAAGGTCAACTTTATCAATGGGGAGTCAAATTCGTCCGTCGATAAAAAAATATTGGAGCGATCAAGATGGGTAAGAGTTTTCTAAATCATCTCGAAGTGAGGGTGATAGTTCATGGTTTAAAGTAGACGAGTTAAATATTCTCTATATGGGTTAAGTTTTACGCTCATTATACCCACATTGGATGTATCCTATATATATTTTTCGTACATCATTTCCATGGTGACACCCATCAATAAAAGACTCTCGATATAAGATTTGCATTCATTTGATAAGTATGGGCCAACAAAGGTGATGTGAGGATCGTTAATGGTATTTTCGTTCTTACCATGACAACACTCACCATTTACATCACAATGGAATGAATTTTTGTATAATATTATCACCATTTTCGGTCTCCCATAAAAAACCTTCACATTGAAATGACATTGGCAACCCCTTTTAATTTGACACCTACTCACTTTTTCACTGTTTCTAGCTTATTTCTATTGTCGTCTGACCATATGAACACCAGTAGCTGTAATTAAAAATGGTATCATCAAATGTTATACAAATGTTTATGAAAAGAACGCACAAAAAATAATTGTTAGAAAAGGTCTGAATGTAGTATATGACTTCGTTGTATGAGGTTTAGGGTTTGCTATATTTTTGACTTGTGATTTGTGTGGGTGAATGTAGTCTCAAAAATTTCGTTAGAACCTCCCCCTTTACAAATGCCTCTAGTCTTACAAGCGGTATGATGACACAAATGTCGATGTTCGGATCATCCCCGATTTGTGTCCATTATAGGTCTTCATACAAATACTTGAATCTTTCCTTTGTTACCTCTTGGACATAAAGATCGATCATGTTATGCCATTTGGGTCTCCTTCCCATTCTAAAAATTATTACATGTAGTTTTGCATCGTTAATGAATCAATTATTTCATACTTTCTGAAATAAATTTTGAGTTGTGATTGATCATCATCAACATGAATACCATCTTAAAACATTGGAAGCATTTGAATATTTGGCTAATTCAAAATCCACTTGTATAAAAGACAGATTTGAAATGCAAGGAAAACAAAATGTATAGGACTACCTACTAATTCTAGTGCACAAATATATCACAATATGGTCATCTATAATGTGACAAAGAATGTGACATAATAAATATAATTTGACAAAGATTGTTACAAAATTAATATTATTTTAATTACATTTTTTATAAATGGTGAAAAAAGGGTTAAGGGGACCCTACCTCGTACAATAGGAGGAGAAAAAGATGAAACAATTTAGACCAAATGGATCTCCTCTACCAAATGGAAAAAGATAAACCAACAGAGAACCACAAAAAAAAACTAAAAGCAAAAACATAAAAACCAACAACTTTTAATTACATTTTTTCAATGTTGAGAGAAACTTCCATAAAAAAATTTATAACTAAACTTATAAATTTACTATTGGAACCACCTTTATATTATATTATAGACAAAATAATACAAAGTGTTACATAGTAAGGGGGCGGCCGGCATTGGTCACAACCTCAAAAAAGGAATGAACAAACAAATGCCACGCAGGAAAACAAAAACAAGCCACGAGGGCGATCAAAAACATGCCACGAGGGCTACAAAAACGTCCAATAGAAGAGAACAAGGCACCAAAAAACTATATCATAATAGAACTAGGCATAAGGAGCTGCAACACTTGGAGGAGGAGGTGGATCATCCCAGTAGTGGAAAGAAGCCGAGAGAGCATGACTCATCAAAGATGAGGGTTGAGCAGCCACCATCTTAGTTAGGCATCCGAACACTAAGTGGCTCCATGATTCCCCATCCTGGGGTTAAAATCCACCAAACCGACAAGACCCGCTGGGTAGAGAGCCCCAGTTAGAAGAGCTAGCCAGTGCCTTGCCAAGAGCCGCAGTGAGCTCCAGCCAGGTCCAAAAGAAGATGGTCCTAGGCAAGCCGACAATGGAGATGGTCGGGTGCTTTCGGAGTGACTACGGGATCGTCCATGACATCTAGGAGGTGGCTGAGGTAGCGGGGATGTTGATTATCATCCGACGGAACACGGCTCATGGTACATGGTGTGCGCCCAGTGATCGAGCAAATCGCTAAATATGAGTAAACTCCAAAGTTGCCTTACGTGGCTTGATCCTGGATCTCGTATGCAAACAAAAGACAATATTGTCAACTTCTCGTTAATGGTTATCTCTGCAGAAATATTACAATGTTGAAATAAGGTAGTATTTCTAGCCTTCCAGAGTTGGAACAGAATAACATAACGAAAAAATTCCAAAGGGAAGCAATATACGAAGGTCAATTAGCATAGTCACCAAACAAAGTAACTTTCCAATCAAAAAAATCAGGATGGAAAGGGAAAAAGAGAGAGAATCCAATGCCAAGCATGTTGGGCATGTAGGCAGAACCAGAAAACATGTTTGAAGGACTCAGGGTGACCACAACAACTACAAATAGGGTTAGGAATGCCAATATGACTTAATATTTCCCCTAAAGGAAGACCTTGATAAATCAAACACCAGAGAAAAAAATTGAGCTTCGGATCAAAGAGAGGATTCCAGGCCCATTGGAGACACTTGAGCCAGGTTGTAGGAGAGGATTACAAGGACCATCTAGAGTTAATATTAGTTAAGACGTAGGTGAGATAGGAGATAAAAGAGAGTAGATGACTCTGAATTATAGTGTAACAAGGGAATATCCACATTCCATCGTCAGTATTTCCACCAAGCCCAAGGAGGGTGGAGACCTAGTTTATGCAACATAAGGTCTGGCATAAAAGACTGAATGGCCAAGATTGAAGTCAGGTCAGAATTGGCAAGGTGATACTTTTTTTTCATCACCATCCAAGGGAGCCAATCCCGACAAGAAACCAGATTCTGAATAGTGGAGATGCCTTTGCGAGCCAATCTTATTGCTTTAATGTTGGGCCTTTCCGCCAGCAGGAGATCATCTGGAGAGAAGATAGGTGACCACCAGATATTATGCACATTGAAAGAGAGACCTATTCTGAAGCCATCACCGACCCACCACATTAGAGGCTTAACCATCTCAAAGGCCTTCCAAATGCTTTTAACCACAAAGGTGTCAAGTATTTTAACTAGAACTCTAGTAATTAGAATAGTATGAAACCCAATGTTTTTCCAACATTTTTTACCATATGGCGCTCCTGAAGAAATGCAATTCCATAACAAAATTTTCCAAGCTTGGTTTCCCTAGATACAACTAACAACCCATTCAACACACACATGTAAATACTCGCTCTTTGCCAACATCAACAATGCCCATACCACCCTGATCACGGGGAAGAAAGCAAACCTCCCAAGAAACTCTATGAAATCCACCCTGCTTATAGCTAGACCAAAGAAAATCCCGTAAGAGTTTAGCCATCTTATCAAAAGAATCCCATGATGGACACCAACATGTTACATAATAGACTTGGGTAACAACAATAATTTTAGTGCAAACCTTGAACTTCCCGACCAAAGACAATGGATGAGAGACCCATTTCTGCACTTTCTGCTCAACCCAGTCAACCACAAATTGCCACAAAGTGGAGGATTCACTATCAAACGCAAAAGGAATTCCCAGAAAGTGGAAAAATTCTCCTCGCTAAATCCATTGCCAAGGATAGGCCACCAACCAGTTAGGCATAGGCCACGACTTTGGTGAAAACCCAACGACTTGGCAAACTGAACCTTGGAGCCAGACAATTTACAAAATATATCCAAGCAAGATAACGCTTCCTGAATATTTTACTCCAATTCAGCCAGAGTGAGGAAAGAATCATCTGCAAAGTGGTCATTGATGAGTTGGGTTTGATGATCAGGTAGATAAATGCCTCTTAATTGACCTTGTGCAGCTCTGTTGGAGAGAAGGTAACCAAAAGCATCAACAAAGAAGAACAAAGAGACTAGGAGCGTGAGGGAACCCCTTCCGTATTGATTGAAACAAACCAACAATAGACGATCGGTGTCTCGTTAATGGTGAGATAGGACGAGGTATCAACAAAAATAGTGTGAACTGTATTAAGGAAGAATTCCCCGAAACCTAATGCTTTAAGCATGGCAAGAATAAAAGGCCACTCAATACGATCATAGGATTTCTCAAAATCGATTTTGAGAAAAACCACTTTGGCTTGAAAAACTAGGGTATAATGATCCACAAAAGTAGAAGAAATCTCACGTAGGGAAGTGACACGAGAGTGAGCCAACTGAATAGCTTTGATTTGTTCCTTGACATTCCTAGCCCTGAGAATTTTGAAGAAACTTTTGGAGGCCCTGTCACCAGTCTTTAACCAGTGCAACCGAGCCCGAATCTGAACACCTTTGGTTGTGTTGTTCAATCACCTTGAGTTGGTGTCTAAGTTAGACTAGCGATGTTAAACGGCTAGGACTTGAGCAATTGAGTCATGCATTGTAACTCCTCGTTAGACAACCTCATCAACATGTTTCCGGACCCTACCCACATGTTTTCCAAAGTGGCGAAGGAACTTGGCTGTACGTTGAATCACATCATTCCACCATGAAATCCATCTAGCGGAAAAGGGGGGACATGGCACCATATTCCAAACTTGGGAAATGAATGCCAAGACCCCGGATGACTCAATAAAGAGACATTCATGTAGAATTGTGTGTTTGGCATTTTAATAGAGGCTCCATCCTAGGTAAGCATAAAAGAGATCAGACTGTGATCTGATAAGAGAATTTTAGGCCACGTGGTGACAAGATACTGACCATTGGAAGCCATCTCAAAACCTCAGGTGTTGAGATAACATGACATGATCAAGTCGTTTGAAGACACACACCGAGCCTTCTCAAAAATTGGACCAAGTAAACCAATTTTGAGAAGTAAAGTCCGCCGCCTTTTTAAAAGAGGTTCTTTAATACCCCACCTTCTTTTGAAATAAAACCAAGCTTCACGCTCTCCAACGCACCATCACATCCACAGAAGACCCACTTTTTCATCGGGATGTTCCACCATATTAAAATATCCGTAGAACAACCAATAGGAAAAAGGAAAATTATCTCCTAACCATCACCATAACACCATCCTTTCCAGTCATTATTAGAGGCATAAAGATTAACAATTCCAAATGAAAAACCATTATCATTAAAAAGCACCCATACTGCCCTCGTTGCCAGGATCATAACCTGTGGCAGAGATCATGGCAGAAAATCTCGGTGACACAGAAATAGAAACACCACCTTTTCCTTCCAAATGAGAAGAATAAAAATGCAGAAAATTCGGCGCAATGCAAGATAAGGAAGTCTGAAGAAAAAACCCAATAACCTTCACCTCTTGTAAACAAACAATATCAATATTACCAATAATTTAACAAGCATGTTTCACAAAATATTTTTGAGATGATTCTTGTGAGACCTCTAACATTCCACGAGAGACAATTCATGAGAAGATAGACATGGAATGTTCCTCCCCCTGTCCATCATGCAACATATCCTCCAAATTTAAAATGTTGAAACTATTTGATAGAAAAATAGACTAGTTTGAATCAAGTGGCTCCATCAGCATGGAACGAGCTTAGGCCCGTTCAATCCAATGTTCCTCGTAGGGTCCCGAGGGGGACTCTAGGAGCGACGTTGAGAAGATGACGACACCGCCATCTTCCTAGAATTTTGTTGTAACAGAGTGATTTGGCTATGCATGGCGGGGTGGGTTGAACAGGATGAGTAGGAACATAAATGAAAGGTTGAGGAGACGTAGGTTGCTTAGGAGGAGGCAAAGTGGTTTCCGAGGTAATCTTACCCGCCACCTTCATTAGCAACATGGGTCCAACCCTCAACATTTTCTGCCTACGAAACATACGCATTTTGCACATTGGAAGGCTTATCACGTTGGGTTAGCAGACAATCACGAATATGGTGATCAGACGCTTGACAATGGAAGCAAGTGTTGGGTAAGTATTTAATTCACATTGTATAATAATATATTTTATGGTGCTTATTTTATTTATAAAATAATATTTTTCAAAAATGATGTATATAAAATAGAAATTATTACATTTAGCTAAAAACAATAAAAACTAACAAAACAAAACATATTTATTTAAAACAGAAGTTACAAATTAGAAAATTAAAATATTAAAATATTAATAACATCTTTAAAATACACACACACACACAATTATGCATGCCAAAACATAATAATTAAACAACAATAAAATAATAATCTTCGCAACACCCATGTACCCTACTTTTTGAAAATGGTGAACTTACAAACTAAAATTGAAGAATATAGATATTTCAAAAAAAATAAATTAAAAATGTGATTTCTCCACAATGAAATTTATAAAATATGGATATTCAAAAATTATTTTGTCATGTATGAAATTATGAATATTATTCATGATTGAAAATTTTTACCTTGTTTAAGGATTTACCATCCGTGGGTAAATTATAATAGCGTAGACTATCTACATCTATAGTTTTACTTATATTTTGTTAGTGTATATTATTAAAAAATAGAAATCACTAGCATATTAAATTTCCCACAATGTAGGTATTTCAAATTTTGTGGATAATACAAACTCAATATTATAATGTGTAGAATTTTCACACTTTTATTTGAAATTTAGAAATGGTGTTAAACTTTTGAATTGTAATAAACATTATTTACCATACATTCTGAACAACTAGTATTCAATGGCATACTAAATGTCTATAATATACATATAATTTATAAATTGTTAATAAATTGAGGACTATTTTTAGGAACTCTTGCAATTTACTGAACTTTCTATGTGAACTCCCTTCATCTTCAGTTTACGTGTAGGCTCGTATTTTTGTATGTCTTCATTTTACAAACAGGATCAAGATAAATTAGGCTCATGGTATTCATATTCACTACACAAAAGAGTAACTAGTACACAAAAGAAGCATATAATTAATGTTAGTATGATACATGACAAAACTAATATACATCATCCAATATGATTAAAAAAATCACAATTTCAGAAAGCTAATATCCATGACAAATTCAGGTATGAATAAATGCCAATGGCTATCCTTCACTCAAAATGCACCCTCCCATAATATCACAACCATCCATTGCAAATGGGACGGTTGTGATATTATGGGAGGGTGTATTTTGAGTGAAGGGTAGCCTTCACCTGAAAAATTCTCTTCAACAATCGGCTTTAAAAACCTCTATGCAAAGATAGTTTACCACCCAACTATCAATGTAGAATCCTAAGGGGCAAGCCCCTTCAGCACATAATGATAGTTGGGCGTATCAATGTGGCATCCTAAGGGCAAGCCTATTCAACACGCACCGATACTTATCTTTGCCAAGGTAGTTGCTCCCATATGCCGAATTGAGAGTGAGAGTATGACAACACATAATTTTATAGCTTCAACTTACATAAAACATTCACAACCTTACAATTACCAATATTTAACAACTAATAAAAAATTATACATACAAATGATCTACACATTAGCAATATTTACAACTATAATGAATCCAAAAAATCAAACTTTTCCTAATGTATTCCATTGAACACAGCTAAGAGCAATGAAATTACAACTAAGAGCTCAAAGATCACATGCATATTTAAATGAAATTTTTATATTTTCTTACGATAGTAACAAATCGACATGCAAATCTAGAAATTATTTATACTTATAGATAATATTAAGAATCATCTCAAACACTTATAACATTAAATGTGTTCAATTTGTTTAACTATAATTGTATTAATGTTTGAGTTATAACTATAATAATGTTTGAGTTCGATTTCAAGACATTTATTATTAAGGTTCTTGTTAACAAATATGAATTCAAATATTAAGGTCATACTAGTGTGACTTCAAAAAATTTAATTTTGTAAATGAAAACGTGTGGAAAACCGTTGTGTTTTTCAACGTGCTGAAAAACACATTGAGTTTTTCAGCATGTTGAAAAACACATTGCGTTTTTCAAGCATGTTGAAAAACACATTGTGTTTTTCATCAAGATGAAGAACATGCTGTGATTTCCTCATGTTAATCACCAAACATTAATTACCTGGTTGTTACATGGTTGTAGAAGTTTTAACCACTACTTTTTGTTATCATAAGTAATTTGTACTTACATGAATTTGGAGCCCATGAAAACAAACGTCTGGATATATTTTTAGAAGCCCGAATATGAGGAGGTTATTGCATGGTTGTTGAAATTTATTAGTAAATTCTAAAAGTGCAAATGGATTTGAAATCTCTAATGAAATCCATAGATAGAGAACATAAATTCATGTGAAAAATTTAGTGTATGATATAACATAGATCCGTGAGCATTGGGATCTAATTTTAGATACATGCAAATAGAATTACGAGACTTCATAAATTAGAATTTTCCTTGAACTATAGTATGGCATAAGAATCAAATTGGGAGTTTCTATTTCTAAACATTTCATATATGGATCGAGAAAGGGAATCCCCTATAGTGGAGTATGCACTCACCTTGGAGGTATATAAGGGAATCATCTAAGAATGTTCATCCTTTTCCCTTTTCTTGAGATCTATTAAGAGGTTCAATTCTACTTCTTAATACCCTAACATGTTATATTACATATACTTCTACCTTGGATATGAATACGATAGAAATTTATGGTTCTCTATATTATTACTTACACATGGTTATATGCATTTGTAGATAAGTTGTTCATGTGTATAGGTACATACTCATGAAGTTTCCAATGTATCTTGATTGTTCCTTTTGTATAAGGTTGTGGATGTGCTCTAGTATTGCTATTAGGTGTGCATTTTGAGTGGATGTGTTCTACAATTATTATATGTTATATATGACATGAATACATCTCAATTATTTTGAGATGAGATATCTATAGTATATCTCACTCACCTCAAAAAAGGGGAATTCAATGTGGTTATCACAAAGCATAGAAATGCAATTTAGAGACACATAAAGATTACAAACTTTAGAATACAATAGAATATGTTATAGGGACATACTTACATGTACAAATAAAAACCGTTCATAGATCTTTGATCTAGATGGAATCATCCAATAGAGGGTGAGACCATTGGATTTTTTTGTCCCAAATATATTTTATTTTCCTAAGTTGCTGCAAACATCCAGAATGTCTGCAAAAATATGGGTTTCTAAAGGTCTCTAATATAGCTTTAGGGATAGATACATAATTTCAACGTAGATTTTACTACATCTTATGATAGAATGTAAGATTCATACTGCAAGAGGATTTTTCAAGATATTTACAATACATCTTATGAAAGTTCTAGGTGAGTTATGAAGAGATATTGACTAGCTTATGTAGGCTTCCATAGGTAAAATGTCAGTTCAAGAATGCCCCTTAGAAGATTAAATGACACATATAAGATAATCAAATTGAAAATATAGTCATTGGAAAAAGGGGTCAAGACCATAGTCCTCTATGACATGCATATATGTATCAAATATCAAGTGGCAACTATTTGTTTCCATGTTTTCAATATGTATCAATTACTCTTTGTTTCCACTTCTTCTATCATTTATTACAAGACTTTTATACCTTTAACTTTTTTATCTATACCAAATGAATATACATTTTTATTTCCCATATTTATACATTGTATAATATTATATACTCTATCCTCTATCGAACAATCTATTGTAATTAACATTTTGTTTCATCCCACAAAAAAGAATTTTTTATCCTGAAAATGCCTATCAGTTTCCTTCCTTTACATGAAGGTGCATTCCTTTATTTGAGGGTTCATTACTTTACCATAATCTACATAGCTCTTAGAATTTATATAAATTTAATTTCATCAAACATTTTAATGATTTTGATTTACATCAATTTGGTGTAATAACTTAGGTGTTGGCAATATATGTTTCATAACCCATTTTAGGCATCCGAGATTATGGTGTTTGAACAACCATGTAAGAATATATTGTTGATATATAATATGTTCCACGAATATTATCCCATGGGCACAAAGGACACATTAGACCCCTAGTGTGGGTAAGAAACATGTAAAGCAAGCACTTGATAACAACCTAAACTCTTCTCAACCAACCCTAAATTTTATTCCTAAGCGACTAAAATTTTCCTACAGGCACATTACTTTGCGTGAATTTAATTATTCAAAGGTTTCAATTTTGAATAATCCGTTGGGATTTCCACATGTTAATCTCTAAACATTAATTACCATTCAAATTTGAGAACTTGATTTTTGTGTGTAGAAGCTTAGTTGTCATTGATGAGTCAATATGAAATTGATCTTGTCATATAGACATTTAGTTGTTAGTCAATGGAAATAGGACTTTTCTTGTCTATATACGGAAAAGGTCTCTATGACCATGATAGGAACCAATAACCACGATAAAACATGTTAAAGAAGAACTACTTTCAAAATAAAATGGCATAAAGAGGAGTTCAATTTAAATTAGTAATAGTGTTTAATGGTCAATCACAACTTGTCACATAGGTTGTAAGTTAATGAGACACCATTCATATATTTTACGATGTTATAAGTCATTTAATTGGTACTAAGTAAATTCAAAATATACTTTTCACTGTAATAGAAGAGTTCCAAAATAATAAATTAATGATTCAATACTCATATTATTTGATTTTTTAGTACAACATATAAGTATTATTTAAAAAATTTACGAATCCATTGTGTTTTTCAACGTGTTGAAATACACGGTGTGTTTTTCAACGTGTTGAAATACACGGTGTGTTTTTCAACACATTAAAACCACCAATGTGTTTTGTAATAGTGTTTAAAAACACTGAAATTTTCCACACAATATACACAGTAGTAGTTATGTAATTACCTGTGAGGCAGAGTTTTGGGTGAATTAGCGTTTGAAGGAGATATTGTAAGTATTGCTAACCTAAACTCTCGCTAACTGGTAAACTCCTGAATCCACTTGGATATATTTTTCCTCCACATAAACTCCTGTGTTTAATCCCGAGGGCGGGCTAGGCGGAGTGTTGGCCTTTGTGAAATGGATAAGTTTTCTTCAGCTCTGTGAAAAATGGTAGCCGTTGGTTGTCAATGTTTACATATTATTTGCTAAGCCGCGCCAGGGGAACCGGATGGCCAACCGGATGAACCAGTTTACGTGGGTAAGTTCTCACCTCCCGAAACGACGTTAATGCGAACTAGTAATGCGCGCGGCAATCGAGCGATTAGGCGTAAGATTTGGCACCAAATAAGTGACTCCTCCACCATCGGCAACAAATTTCACATGTCCTTTCCTACCACATATGACCCAAATGTATGTGTTGCATGCAAGTTTTATGGGAGGTGCAACATACATAGGTGCAAAATGAGTGAAGGGTAGTCACTTCCTGTTGGGTGACTACTTAACTAGTAATCATAAGTGAGGTGTGCAATGTGAACGCCGAAAGGGAAGTGGGGGTTTTATATGAAATGTTAAATTAAAAGTTTTGAATGTGTAAAATGGAAGAGGAAAGAAGTAAAAGAAACAAATCTAGAATAACAAGAAAGCATATGCGAGAAACGATAGTACAACGCAGGGACAACAGAAGATAATTTTATTTATCACAACAAAATAAAGGTGAACAGTGGATCATTTTATAGAAGAAGAAGAGGAAGGAAAGGGGGAGTGTTAGTAAACATGAAAGGGGAGTCTAACAAATCAAGGGGAAATGGTCAGGGGTGGAGTGGGGGAAGGCTAGAGATTACGGATGATGAAGAAGAAAAGGAGGCAGGTATTAGGAGGCGGGGGAGGGAGGAAGTGATTGGAGACGAAATTCTTCATTTTTATGGAATTGAGGACGGGGCGAGAACATTTTGGAGTAATGGTCGAAGGAGAAAGCTGGGAAGATACAAATGTTATCCAAGGAAGGAACTCTTGAAAGAGCAGTAAAATTAAGTCTAGGTCTCTTAGTGGATCCAATGTCAATGGTAGCACGAGGAAGGGTGAGCCCTTGGGATTTGTGAATAGATAAAGCCCAAGACATTTTTAAAGGCAATTGTCTCGCTAGAACCTCTTGAAATGGGGGGAATTGGGACATGGAAGGGATTAGATGGATTCCACGGAGGACCAGTATATCGATCGAAGTTGATAACAACGAAAGAAGGAAAAGAAGGTGGAGCGGAGGAAGGGCAATAGACAATGTCAATGATAGTGCCAGATGCGCCATTAACAAGGCCTGCAACAATCCATAAATTAACAGTGAGCATGATTTTTTTATTTTTTCAAAGGAGCACTATTTTTTCAATCTGGTCATCATCGGGATCATGGGAGTCACTCCTCCTTATATTCTAGCAATGGACAAGGCAATTGGAGAATTGAGTTCCTTCAACATCTGCAAATTATGGTTTTTAACAAGAATATTTGTTGAGAAAAGGTGGGGGAAATGTGTAATTTTATAAGTGTTATCCAAAATTCACCCCCAAGGTAAATTTTGATAACATGCATCAAATTCTTTAGTCCCAAGCAATTATATTGATTCAAGGCAAAGCATCATGTTGCTGGGGTCCCCTCAGATTTTTTCTAACTCCCCTGGCCAAGAAAGAAAGAGCAAGCTCTGAAAAAATGTGGAAAGGTTGCAGAAGACAGGCTCGGGCCAGGAAAAATCACGAAAAATGGCTAAGTCTTAGTCTCCGGGACAGCCGGGACAAAAGTACGCGAGGGACGCGTGGGACGCGAAAGCGCGAAATGGGCGAAGGTTCGTCCGGGACAGCCGGACAAAAGTACGTGAGGGACGCGTGGGACGCGAAAGCGCGAAATGGGCGAAGGTTCGTCCGGGACAGCCGGGACAAAAGTACGCGAGGGACGCGTGGGACGCGAAAGCGCGAAATGGGCGAAGGTTCGTCCGGGACAGCCGGGACAAAAGTACGCGAGGGACGCGTGGGACGCGAAAGCGCGGATCGCCCGAAGGAAGAGTTTTTCGTCCGGGACAGCCGGGACAAAAGTACGCGAGGGACGCGAAAGCACGAAATGGGCGAAGACAGAAGAGGAAAAGTCAACGTTTGACCTGCGAAACTTCAAACGGCCATAACTTTTGACTCCGAGCTCCGATTTTCACAAAATTGGACTTTCTGGAACGAGCACGACGTCCTCTACGCCACAAAAACTGGATTTCTTATTTTTGATGAGGGTAGATATATTTAAATAAAAGAAACATATTCGGCTCCAGTCAGTCAATGCTCATTCCCGTCAAATGACAGAAAACGCCTGCCAGACCCAAAATAGCTGCCCGCACTCAGAAGGCCATAACTTTTGCATTTCTCAACGAAATCACACAAAATTTGTACCGTTGGAATCATGGTTCCGATCCCAATGCACGAAATCAATAAATTCCAGATTTGATCAGAAATTGATTTAGATTTTTAAGAAAACGTGGCCAGGTTCGTAATGCAGTTGTTTTATTTGTAGCCGAGAGTGCAATTAAGAGGCATGGTCATCACTCTTTCTCTGCTGCAGCACATGGGACAAGATGGGGAGCCTTTTGCAAGTAATGGACAACCTTTTCACTCAATTTAATGCCTCTTACAGTGGTTGAAGGACAGATTTCGGGATTTCCATTTTTCCCTTCTCTTTTCCTTCTCTTTTCTATAAATTGGAGTGTTGGGCTCATTGTTAAGGAGAGAGTTTTGGGTAGCAAAGCTCGCAAAAATTGCTTTGTGAAGCCGCAGTGTCAGCAGCCCTCAGTGGACTCCTTGCATGGTGATCCAGTGCCCTTATCTTGTAATAGATCGAATCAGCATACCAGAAGCAATAAAATACAAGTTTGTGGATGTATCTTCCCCGCCGTGTTTTCTTGCATTCTTCTTGCCCTTTTATCTTTCCACAAGAATATTGTGTCTATTATTATGTTCTTGCAGGAATTCGTTATCATTGTGTGTGCTTGGAATATCGCTGTGAATGCATTTTGCTAGATCATGGAGAACTGTCATCACCTTTTCTAGTGTGCACTTTGCCTTTGTATTTCACACATTTGGAGACTACTCTCACACCCTCCTTTTCTGGTGTATCACCGCTTTAGTGTAGGCTTTCATTTTATGTATTCTCTTTCCCTGGTCCCTTGGAAATTTAGATTAGAAATGGCTTAGCTTATCCCGCATTAGAGTAGATTGTGGCAAGTAGTTTAGGAGCAAGAACCAGATTTCTCTGGAGGTCTATCTCAAGTAGCAAGTCCCACAACTTGGAGATAGTACCCATGTTATCCAATCACACTGTGAGTTCAGGTATATGCACAGGGGTGCGGTGATTCGGTGATAACAATAAGTTCTTGTTGTGAGAGGCAATAATCTATGCGGGACATCAATGTATCCAAATCTGGAAGGGTGGGAACATTGTTTGATGTTGAGAAGCAAGTTGCGAAAGGAAACTTGAGTCGAGTAGAGCCTTGTTGTCTGAATACAGATCTCAAGGATATTGAATTAGGAAATGTGTGCCAAAGGGATGCACCGTAGGAAATGCTAGCATATAGTGGAATGTCCATAATGGGTGGAAGTTGACCAAGGTCTCCAACTAGAATCATCGATCTATTTCCAAATGGGAAGTCCGAAAAACTGGAAAGGCCTCACGAAGGCGGAAGTCAATTTTTGCAAGAATTTTAGGGCCAATGAAGCTCATTTCATCAATCAAAATGTATCTAATATATTTTAATGAGTCTTGGAAGGAGGCCAAAGCTTTTCCTTTAAGGGGTTTTAAATCTCTAATGGGAATTCGGAGGCAAGAATGAACGGTTGATGCAGAAATGTTAAAAGCAACCACACCAGTAGGGGCTAGTAAAAGAAGGGGAAAAATGTCAGGGCTTGCGAGGAAGGAGAAGGAAGATTTGAGAGATTGGATGAGGAATGACTTTCCTGTTCCTACAGCGCTTGAATAATGAGATGAAGGGTGACAGGTTTTCCTTAGAGGAAAAGTGGTAGAGAATTGTGTCGAAAGCTAGTTGTTGGTCATCACTGAAAGTAGATGGTGAGGAGGAGGTGGAGGGACTTGTATGGGGAGGGAAAAATTGGCCTTATTTGTTTCAATAAAAGAAGGTGCGACGTCGACAAGTTAACCGAGCACTCGTTGCAGTCCAATTATAAAGGGAGTCAAATTCTCGGAGGCCAAGCATATGGAGGTGGTCAAGACCTTCTATTTGTCTTGGATGGAGTCCCACCAAAAGTTTCCATTCATGTAGATTCACTATGTTTCTTGCATGGTGTCTGTGTCCGATTCGGATGAGGCATCTATAATAAAGATTAGGTTCTGTGTCTGTTCTTCTAACATGTCATGGCTTGTATGAATTTTTGAATAGGTGCCAATTAGAAGAAACAATATCTGGTGAAGAACCAATATCTGAAGGAATGTTGTGGAAAGGCTTGTACAGTAGGAGCTCAGACCAACGAAAAAGGTGGAAAGCATCTGTATTAGTTGGTGGAATGATGGAAAACCTTGGGTACACTGACAATTGCTAGTGGAGTTCGTTGTTTCCATTTTTCATTCTTTCGGTATTTGTTGTAACTCAAATCTTGAGCAATCTGGATAAGGGAAAGGGGCTCCATTGATGGAGGGCGGACAAGGTATGCATCAAAAATTTGTGATGTATCTTGTTCTTGAGTATCTGATGCAGAAAGGCGTCGAAGTATTTTCTTCCCCACATTCAAATAGATGGTCTAGCGGCTGGACACAACAAGAGGAAGTTTGAGAAGCATGTGACAAGATTCTTGTGCACTGATGTCATGTTCAACAACACTCTCTGTGAGCATCTTTCATATTGCAAAAGATGCTTTGGGAAATCGGGGTTTACATGTGAACAAAGTCTAGAGAGCATCTGGTGGTATGTCTCTGAACAATGCTCTGCTTTGGAGGCATACTTTGCAATGTATTTAAGAACAAATGTGTCATGACAATAAAGATGACGATCAATGTTGGCTCTCTATATAGCTAGCATGGCTTTGTTGTGAATGTTTAATCTGTCATCATTCCTTGAAGGAAGGTATTTAACAATTTTCTTGGCATCAATGGTCAAGGAAGAAAAAGGTTGTGTTTCCCAAGGTGCATTGTATCGGCATATAGCTCTAGAACCTTTTTTTCGTAGACATGTTTCTTCAAAACATTTGGTGTGGCGTGAACTCGGTTTATAAGTTCCTCTAGGTCATGTAGAGGGCTGGAAGTCAGAAGCTCCACAGAGGAAAGCAAGTAGGGATCATCCTCGAGAGATCTTTGTAAGAATGTTGGCCTGCGCTCAGGAGCTCGAGGGTTTCAGGTGGAAACGTATTGATCAAAGTACAACCTTGTTGCATTGACAGAAGCATCGTCATTCCAATCTATCGCCTCAACATCGGGGACCTTCGAGCCAAAGGAAACCGTGAACATGTGCGGACCCTCTATGTTGTCATTCGTACCTATAGGAAGAAGGCAGTTAGAAAGGAAGAGAAAGATTAGAATGGAAAATGAGTGATTTGAATTTTTTTACCTGTACCAGTAGTCCTTGGCCCTAAGGTGTTTCTGCAGCACCTCCTCGTAGAATATTTTGAACCTCTGGTGCAAGTAAGAAGCAACACGGTGGGGGTGGTTGATAATGTTGAGCATTTTGAATCTTTGTGTGAATCAAGGATCAAGGGGTGGAGCACCCGACATGCATTTATGAAGATCAAGCCATTTAGTATCTGCAGCACTAAGAGTGAAGAAGAATGTTGGTGCGCCTAAGTGTTCAACCATGTCTGAGATTTCCCCTCTATTTTTTTACTAGAAGGAATGTGTTCTGCGGAGGTTATTTCCAAAGTGCATCAAGGTATCTGGAAGGGAATATGTAGGGTTTTCCAGTAGTTTTTTTTGGAGGTTTGCTATAGTTGGCGGTATGTCATTTTCTAGGTTTTGTTGCATGAAAATGGTGGTTGTAGATTGGCTCCTATGGCGCATGATGAGGTTAAGAAAAAAATAGCAAAACTGGGGGTGGGAACCGAATCGGTTATCATGGTAATGGATCAAATGGAGGGCGTATTCATGAAAAAGGACTTCTTTCATGCGAGACTGCCTAAACATAGCCTTACCTTTAGGAAACAAAGTTGGAAATGCCATGGAAAATAGACCCTCAGTGGTGTATTCATTTATGGGAGAAAGACCTATGTTTGGCCAAGGCATGGTGGAAGGCATGTTTTGGTAATTGAGAGAAGGGATTGTAAGATTTCCTCGTCTTCGCCTCCTAAGTTGTGGGTAGAAGGGATGAAAGAAGAAGTATGGGTACCAGTTAAAGTGCAGAGTGAAGGATCGTCACTGAAATCATGTGTGGTAGTGTCTAAAGAGGCAGGGATGTCCATTGTTATGGAGTTAAGGGAGGAGGCAATATATTTTTGTTGTACGGGAAGAGATTCAAGGGCTTCACTGTCAATAAGAACGTCTTTGTAGTAAGGGTCATGCAAAATTTTGTATTGAAGTGCATGCCATACACGAGATCTACTAACATAGAAATCGTATTTTGTTTGTTGGGAGCCTACCTTTTGCAGCAAGAAGTAGATCCAAATCACCGAGACATCGAGGGAGGTACTTTGCATGGAAGAGATTTTTTAGGGAAGCTTATAGTGTGGCCAGAGTATTTGTATTTTCCACCACGTGCATGGGTTACTTGGAGAATTGGGTTAACTCTAGCTATCAACATTTCTTCAACTTGTGTCAAAGATTTAAGTACGGATGGTTGGATACCTGTCCCATGTTGTTCCACGAAGAAAAGCGGTGTCCTTGTTTCTCTAACTTGCACCTGGAGCAAAGGAAAAATCCTGAATAACACTTAGTTTGAATGTCAGGGTAATTCTCCAAATAGATAGTGCATGTGCTTGTAATGGAAAGGGAATCTATCCTTTTGTGGAAATGCCTTTGTGCTTCTGCAAATGAGGATGAAGAAGAGGTGGATGGATCAAAAGGGATCATGGTAGTAGAACAAAAATCGTCAACAGTTGACATTGATTGGGCAAATAGGGGAAGGAAACACAAACGAATGTGAAGAGGTTGACAGAGTATCGATAGGAAGGGAGAAAGAAGAGGACATTGGAGAATACGTGGATGGTGGGGGGGAAGAGGAATGAGTCGAATGAGTAGGGAAGTGGTGTGTCTCCAAGGGTGCATGGGCCTCGAAGAAGGAATGGGTGGAAGTGTTTTGTGTAAGGAATGGGGTAAGAGGAGTAGAAAATGGAGACTGAAAAACACGTGTAGCCATGGGCGGGGAGGTAACTCGAGAGGTAGAACCCGAGGAAGGAAGGGTAGGGGTCGAGGACCGGAAAGGTGTGAGATGGGATAAAAATATGTGCATGGTGTGTTTTTTCTTGCATGGTAATGGCGGCGTTGATCCGCATTTATCTGTTCTTTGTTTCTTGCGTAGAGTTCTCTTCTTCGAGCTAGTCTTTGCTCTACGCAGACATGGGGAATGTTGCAATGCTCTGCGGAAGGAACACAAGTATGAGACAAGGAAATAAAAACTTGTATATAGTCATGCATGGAGTAAAACAAAAGAATAAGAAATTTGTAGTGTGCATGTATATTAAAAGTCAAGGAACATTGCACTAGCAAAGCACATTCAACGAAATTTATAAATACAGTAAAGTGTCTCGAAGGAAATAACATGTCCATACGATATAAATGGCCATTACAACTATTTATTTTTCAAGCAACAAGGGTTAGGAGTTCCAATTATTGATATTCAATAACGTAGAGATTTTGTCAACAAACAAAAACAAAAAGCTATATATATTGATATTCATTAAAGCCGAGTTTCCATAAACAAACACAGAGCAAAAAGGTACAAGTAACTATTCGATTGTGCAAGAAAGAGTTCCTTGAAAGGGGGCTAGCACATAAGGAGACCAGGAGAGGTTAAAATGGGGAGAACATCAACGCAGGGAAGCTTGTATACTTTTACATAAACATCATTTAGGGATGGGAAACTCGTAGCTTCAAGTTTTTTGAATTAATAATGACACATTTAAACTGTTTGTTCCCACTGGTATGTTTCAATTTTGATGGAAAGTGTAAATTGAAATTCTTTTCCTATAATTTGGTCTGTAATCTCGCCAAGACCGTTATTAATGCTAAAAAATTGTAAGTCTTCAACTTTGATGCCCATTATATTCTCTGCGGTCTCATCAAATGCAGTTACGGATTGAAGTTCCCTTGTGTCGTCTTTTAAAGTGACATGGAGTGCATACCTGTAGTCACATTTTTGGATAACAACATTACATTTCCCACAAAACCAGGACCCGTTTTCCAATTCTTGCACTTTCTTGCGACATTGTGTACCATTTTTCACTGTAGGGCAGGCCAAGTAATAAAAATTGTCCAATGCAATGTCTGTGATTTTTGTCTGTGATGCTTTCATTTTTTTGTGTTACCCATTTGCAGAACCTGATCTATTATTTCTAGAGAGGACAAGGCAGGTGGAGGCCCTAGAGCCCTATTTTTGATAGATGGTGTGGGGACATTGAAAGCATTAGATGCAACCCATTCTTGCAGAGAGATAATTTCGTGGATAATCGGGTTGTCGACAACCCTTTTTGTAGTGGATATAGTATCAAGAGATGTTCCGTTGAAGATGGAAACACGTGTAATTTTAATAGCATGCATTGGTTTCTACGGAATGGAAAGGAAGTCTTCCAGCTCTTCTCCAAGTGCAATTGAATGTTGACCCCACAAAGTGATGGAAACACTAAACACCGACATGTCTTTAACTTACATTGTCCTCTTCACCGTTTCTGTTTGATCATGTCTGCGAATGGTGGATCACGGAGAAATAGCAAGAACAACACCAATAATGTCGACAAAAGAACCTAAGCAGTCTTCCAGCTATTTCTTTGATGGGGAGAAAGTGGAAGTGGTGCAAAGGTATGATTTCATTGTTCACATGCAGAGGGCGAACACTGGACGTTGCCAACAAGAAAATTTCCAGCGAGCTGTTCAGGTTGTTGAACTTTTCTTTTGCTTTTCCAATTCTTCCGTTAGAGATGGTGTACAATTTTTCATTTTCTATCTTGTCATAGAACTTTTCTGCAATCTCATTGAAACAAGTGACATAGATTTTGCCACCTTTGTTGTCCATGAAATCAAAGCCAAAGAAACAACCACTTGTTGTTATCATTACTATATGTTCGCATGGAGTTTTTGCCAGCGCTCTGCCCTCAATGGACCAAACCCGCATGGTCGTGTTCAAGTCGTTTATGAAGATGACCTTTGACGAAGATTTTGAGGAAGCATATATCTTCTGAGGCGGTGTTTGCGAAAATAAAGTCTTGGTCACACCCTCGCCTTGGTCAACATGTGCATGCTTGCATTGCGAATAATATGATCGGCAAGACCATTTTAATTACCGATATGCCTTTATTATAGTCTCAAGAATATAAGGATTGCTAACTATGCCATTGTGCCCAACTCATTCCGTTTTAGCTAATGAACTCTGATTGAAATTTATTATTTAACTATAGGGTTGGGGATTCATGATGGTGAAAGAGATCAATTTCTTCATCAAGGACTAAATCTGAATAGTAGGATGGGAAGAGAACAACATTAGAGACGTTGTAATTCCCTTGCAGTTCATTAATTTTTTTAATTTTTTAAAATCACATTGGCCAACTGATTAGTTGAACAAAACCATTAAATACAAAAATGCTCATCTCTCTGTTTCTCTCAAGTTTATGTTTTTCATCCCCACATTTTTTTATTGAACGCATCTTCTAATAAAAGTAAAGGAAAATCTGCTTTTTGAACAGAGAATTCAACTGTAATCTTGATGGTGAGATATAAAACATATATTCCTCACTCAAACACACCTAAGCTTTGTACGATATTGAAAAAGAATGAAAGGGAAAACAAAGTATTTAATTGAAGGAAGCACATAGTTACCCAAGCTTTGTATGATATTGAAAAAAAACGAAAGGGAAAACAAAGTATTTAATGGAAGGAAGCACATAGTTTCCAAACCAGAGCAAGGTAGATAAAATAAACATATATATATTTGACCATCGTATGTACTTACAAAATAGGGTTTAAGTTCAACAACACCCACAACAAACCAAAGTACAAGTTGTTAGATAAAGCAAACTAGTATATTCGGGCCAATATTTGCAGATCCAAAATATGGTTTAGCGTAACATGTATACTTGTAGAAAAAGCCTTACAAAAATTCCTATAACTATATACAGTCTACAACTTTATTCTCCTTTACAAGGTGTTTGGGGAGGAGGCTATCATTTTTTTCTCAAATATTTTCTTGCTAGCACCAACAATTTTCTTTGCAGCTTTGTTTTTCTTTTTTCCGCTTTCTTTTTCGCAACAACCACACTCATTTTTTTAATTTATAGGAAGGTTCACATTTCATTGCAACCTCCTTAGAATCATAAGCCGTGCCAAATCTGTGGGACTGAGGTCCAACAGTATGAAATTTGGACAGATACAAAGGGCTTTGTGGCAAAAGGCGAAGACGCTCTCTAACCAATTCTACTATAACCAGTTTAGGCGGTTTTGGTTTCTGCAGTGTAAAACGCTTTACAACAAACCAAATCCTCTTAAACCGCTCTTCTCTTTACGAGTGCAAGTGTTAGAATGATACACCAACCGGGCAGAGACAATTGTGTTTCTAGTCCTCATTCTTTTAAACTGAAAAGGAAAACAACCAAACATTAGGGAAAGCAACACCAGAAGCAAAATGTACGATGAGTTGAACGAAGGTTTCTTTGTTGGCAGCAGCTTTAAAAGCCTCCCCGTTGAACAATCTAACGCTCCACAAGGGTCGCCATGGATGCTTCAAATTGGCTTCCTAGGGAGATAACTCTCTCAAAGACATTAGGAATCATGCTAACAGGAAAGGCACGTGCTCCTTCATGCCATTATTAATCAGGGCGATATTGTTTGCATCTTCATAAAGCATAAGAAAAGCCTCACATAAAATAATTTCTGAATGGAAAAGATACCTAACCATAACAACAACAACACATAATGTAAGTTTCATTTACTATTTCCACCTATCGAACAAGTTGTATACAACATCTAACTTGCAGCCAGAGATATGTAGCATGCACAATAAAACATTAACTTGTATGCAAATAAAGCACAAAAATGATTGGATTGTTTTTTTTTTCCATTTGTCTGATTGCTCAAGCAAGGAACTATTGATTACACAAGAATATGAAGGCTACCAACAAACAACAAACATGCTTACATTTTTTTAAAGTTCATCAAATGCTTAAATGTACAACAAACAGAGGGCTGAAGTATCAAGAGAAACCAAGACGGGCTTACCTTTTTTTCCTTCCAAAAACCTTTGTTTTCCCGCTGCCTGAAAAAGCCTCAGAATAAGTTGTTGTGCATCCAAACAAGGGAAATGACAGCTTGTTATTCTCCACCAATTTTCCTGCTTCTAGCATCAAAAGAAATGCAAACCTCACATAAAAAAGGACACAATAACAATTTGTTTCCTGATTCGCAAGGGTGCCAAGCAACTGTAAAACAAACAAACGTAAATGAGGGTATCCTGAAATGATACAACGGATAAATAAGTAAATGAGGGTACCAACAGATCGAAAATCGAATATAAAAATAACAACAAATATAAAAAATACATCACCCGTAATAAAACATCTAAGTATACTTTATTATCAATAATTCAGAAAACATCGTATAGATGAAAATTTGGGACACCCTTAACTTTCTCTAAATAACCAGGAGTTGGGACCAATGAGGGAAATCATTGTCCAGACTATTATTACATTAAGCATAAAGCAAAACAACCTTTTCCACAGCCATAACAATGTTTGAAGAAAACAATAAAATAAAACTTCCTCAAACAAGTAAGTTTAGGCACTAAACGAAGCAAGCAATGGAATAAATGAAATAAATCAGAAAAACAAACAGTTATGTTTAGTCCTTTTGTATACAACTAAGACTTCTCCCCATAAGAATAAGAATATATATGAAAGGAAAAAACGAAAAAAAATGTCGCGGTAGTATATATATGCAAAACATGATTTTTAAGAAAAGTAAGAACCATTTGTAACATGTAAATTATTAACAATTTGTTGTCCATGTAGACCAACATTATCACGCAAGTCCAACTGTGCAACAATAATTTAAAAGAAAAGCGAAAATAATTCTTCATCATGGCCATGGTGCAAAGCTCAAACATTAGTAGATAACATAGCGATAAGTCTGGTTTGGGAGCACAACAATACCCAGTCGGTGTTAGAAGGAAGAACAGAATAACATAAATTATAAAATAACCATTATTCCAAACCGTCTTTAAAAAACACCACATTAAACTACACTAAAAACACCCAATCTTTGGCCCACGAAAGCCAGAATAAAACAAGGACAAAAAGAAACCCAGAAACATACATCGGCGCAGATACAGTTCCCAAGAGGATGTGTTCCAATGGCGCCAGCAAGGTTGCATGTGTTTTCACTCAGCAAGGGCGTGAAGCGGGATGCCATGGTGGTTTGGGAGGTGGGTTAGTTTTTCCCCATTTTTCAGAACAATTGCAGTTAATTTTAAAAGGAGAGTTATGCCTGAAAATGAGCATTAGAATGACATGATTATTGTTGTGATACTTCGGTTATTTCATCCTTGTAGCTCAAACCCACTTGGGAATATAATGCAATGTCCTAAATTTTCCCATAGACAACATTTCCAACGTTTTTCCATCCATTCTATCCAACATTTTGGATGGACTAAGTTGCCAACAGTGGAGTGTTCCATTCAGTAGCGAAATGTGTTCTATTAGCCCATAGACACCAGTCCCAATAATTTTGAGCCCTTTCCTCTGATAAGCCCATTTCATGTTCAGCCCTCTCCTCTGTTGAGCCCGTTTCATGTTGAGTCCGTTCTCATGCTTTTGGAATCACGTGTTTTGTTTAGTTTCAGATAATATGAAAACACTGGGAGTGGTGCCAACCAGTCAATAAAGGTGCTGATTAATTTGAAATTATATGGGTGTGGATTAGTTTTAGGAGAAAGCCCAATTGGATGGAATGCATATGATGAATTGGGTTTTTAATTCATTGTAGTGTTTTGTTTTATCTGTCGATGATGCTGGTGTTGAGATGATTTTCCAAGGAAGTCATTTATGCACTCAAGCTACCATTTGATGGTGCCATGTCAGAATCCTGCCTTAAATTTTCCCACAGTCAACATTGCCAATGCTTTTTACATCCACGTATTTTAGTTGAGTATTAGGCAACTGTCTATCCAGCATCTTGGTGTTTATTTGGACCATTCCATTTACTAGTGTCATGTGCTGAGCATTAGTCCATAGACAACATGTGACCATTCGCAATAGTTTTGAGCCCATTTCCATGTTTTTGGATTCATGTTTTTAATTTAGTATCGGATAATATGAAAGCATTGGGAGTGGTGCTATTAAGTAAGTAACATATTTTAAATTATATGGGTGTAAACTAAGAGAAAGTCCAAATTGGTTGGGAGGATTTGGTGTGTGAATGTATATTAAGGAGGTTATTTATCTACTTTAATTATTAATAAACACTATTTGGGATATAGTGCCGCATCCGAATTTTATCTTAAATTTTTTTATAGACAACATTGTCAATGTTTTTATATCTATATGACATATTGAGATCGCTTGCAGGGTGAATACAGTTCATGTTGGGTGACTACTTCATAAGAGTCTTCATATCACCCGAACTTGCTAAAATTTACACAGCAAGTTCGCCCGAGTGCTAAACCAAAGTGACATGAAGACCTACGATGTTGTGCTCACGTTGATGTTTTGCTCACCGTCCCTAGTTGTCATGTCGTTGAAGCTTTAATAGTGTAGGGGACTAGTGGCTTTACGCCATTCCTCTCTTTCGAGAAGGATGGCATTGTTTTGGTCTAACCAGTTTGTGTTGTGGTGGTTGCTTGGTTGAGTCTGGGGGCTTACACGTGGTTGCAACTATCATTCCCAACTAGCCCTAACCACAAGCTATTGCATGTTTCGAGCGACCTCACAGGCGTTAAGAAGCACTTCTTCCACAAGCACGAATGGAAGTGGAACCAGAAGACCCGTTCCAAGACCTTCCCTTTCCCCAAGTAAGAGTAAAAAAATTAGCGTTGCTATAGCGGAATCCTTTTCCCCAATTAAGGAAATGATATAGCGACTGTTATGAAGTGAAGTTAGTATTTCCAATTGTTTTCGTATGTCAATATTTTATTGGTTTTCTGTTTCTATTAAAGATTATAAGAGGGTGTAAAATGATGCGCAAGTGGTATAACTTTGTAATGCGTGAGGTTTTCTGTACGATGCACTTCTAATGCTCTTTTATTTCTTCATCACAACCTCTTTTTACATCCCAGTTGGGGACAAGCACAGATTTTGGATGGAAGAAACGACAGATAAGGCTCCCATTATGGCTTAGATTAGGACCCAGGCCAACACTAGATTCATCCATTTCATTAACATCATCATTATTCGATGCTCCTTACAGGAGCTATTCATTTCCCTTATTAATGTGCTAGCACAATTATTGTTTTTTTGTGGCAATGATAGTGCGTTCTGTGGCCACGTGTGAGCTACCATAGTTATTGTTTTCCTGAGTAACAGAAATGCGAGACGTTATGGTTGTTTTATCAAATCATTCGTGTTTTTGGTAAGACATTGTTTCTTTTGCTTGAAAGTTAAAGTTGTAAGTGCGGCCATGTTTAACTAGCTAACATGACAAATTAGAGATTTCCATCTGTTAGAACAAGGAGGGGTGTAGTCTATAAAATGTCCTAATATATGTGCAATTATAAGTATATTGTATATATTTACATACTCAAGTGGCTACCAATTGGATGTGTCTATTTTACCATTCTCCAACACATTTTACCAGAAGGGTTGTGGTTTGTTTCTGATGTAAGTGCATGTCAATAATGATGGCCACCCATGATTAACACTTGTCATTTTTATTAATAATAACATAACATTATTTACTTATTAGCATTAAAAACATTGGAGTGGGGACGTTGTTGTAATAGTTCAACACTTATATTTAAGTAATAATAATGGTTCTATTCATTTATGAAATAGCAAGTTTTTTTTAGGTTCTTTCACACGTGTGTGATTTATGATTTTTAAGAATGACAACATTAATTATTTTATTTCTAAGGACTTCTAAATTAATTTGAAGTTTTTATTTCTCAAGCAATTTTTTTTTTGACTAATTAAAATACTTTGTTTTCTATAAAGTTGTTTTGATAAGGTTTGGGTTAGGTCATCAAAAGCCTTTTATGCTCCCTATGATAAGCATAAAGAATTGGAAATGTGACAATATTTAATTTATTTCTGTATTTAAATTTTTGGTTTGTTTGGATTAAATATATCATTGATTATCTGCCGCGAATTTGATAATTCTTGATATGATATTTAGATGTTAGATATCAGCCCTGTTTTTAATTTTTCTTTTTATGTTTTAAAAATGTTGATTTTGCGTTTTGTCATAAGGTATGAGATTAGATACATGAGATTAAGAATGATGAATTTCTTCCATTCTTTTTTAGTAAACTTTTACTTTATTTTTTAAGTGGTAAATTATTTACTTTAGTTAAAATTATAAAGTCCATTCTCTTACCTGAAGTATATATCCATTCAATAAAAAAATGGGAATAAAATATTCTTGCGAATAAAAGATTAATGGGTGAACATTGGTTGTAGCTTTTATTATTTTGATGTAAATTTTTAAAAAACCAATAATTTATTTAAATTATAATTTTTGGGTTTTTTAGTTAGCATCTAACTTTTAGACATTTCAAGATGACCATCATAGACATAAATAGTCATTAGTAAATAGAAATGTTATAATGATATCTTTTTGACATCAATAATAAGAAAAATGGATCCATCCAACATGTAGGGAACATCAACAACATAATAAGGAAAGGAACTATCGTATGTAATCTTAATGCCATATAAGACTTTCACCTATCAAGATTTTTTTTGTTTTCTTCAAAGGCTTTTGGGTATGCAGGGGAGCATCAATAGTGATACACTATTGTGGTTCCATTCATTGCAATATTTTGGGGAGGAGAGACATGTTTGAACTTGCACAACACGAGAGCTTAAGAATAATATTGGATTGCAATTTAGTGGCCATATAGAGGGGCCGGTCACTCAATCAACACAATAAACTTGTCTGTCATTTGTAGGCCACCGAAAACAAGAAAGATGTCTGATGGAAATGACGATTCTTTGTTTCATGACAATTATAATATTGATTCTTTGATTCATTTCTTGTTCGATAGTAATTTTACCATCATTCCTTCTACAACGTGGGAGGGATGTGCTCAGATTGTGTTGAAGAAACTTGTAAATATTATAAAAATGTTTAAGTAAGCAAAGGGAAGTCAAAGTGCTATGTGCTCGCATGGTAATTCTCGGTAATGGATTGGGTGAGGTTACTTTTGAAAAGAGAGTTAGAGAAGCTCTAGATTTACCTTAATACAAATGTAAAAAATATCAATTACCTTTCAACATGTGTGGCCATCGAGGAAAGAAGGAATTATCACTGTGTGGATGTGGGCACACATCTATATGGGTTCAACATCGCCAATTGGTTCAAAAAAACATATCTATACCAAAACCACACTTTCAACGTCTATGTAATTGAAGAACACAAGTCCTTTTATGGATATTACTAGAAACTAAATAAGGTTAATATTTTCCCTATTAAGTGTAGTTATAAGCCGAGAACCTTATTTTTGAGATTAACAAGGACACGAGCTATTTCTTGAGAGCCATCATAATCTACAGGGAATGGATATTATAATCTCATAGAGAGGATTGAATTTGATTTGTTTCCATGGATGATGGATGGAAACATAGGCTATTTGCATAATTTTTGTTGGAATCTAGAATGCCATAAATCGGGAAATATTTTTTCTATCAACATTAATGTTTCAATTATTATTTTTCATTTTTTCGTATAATAAATATTTCTCTCAGTGTTTGTGCTTCACTGCGATTAGTGGGCACCATGTATCTTTATAAATTTGTAACAAAAGTCCATCTTTTCCCTTTTTTACAATTCCTTCGACTTTTGAAACATATTCTTCATGTCTAAGTCCATGTAGATGTCTTGTGTGGTGGTGATCCGCATCTCGTTGTTCCCCTAATAAGGCTTCTACTCGATCTTGTGCTATTTTTCTTTTTTGTTTGTAGTATGGAAGGATATACATATATCTGTAATGATTGTCTAAAACAATATTTATGTATCCTTTTGGGTAGTGAATATGTATACATAATTTTTCGTTAATAATCTTTGAGTGACTTTAAACATTCAATATTGTAAATATTGCAATTCTAACAATTTTTTTGATTGGTTGTCTCTAGATTTTTGTCCCCTATGTAATGATGCTACTAACATATATTTTAGAAAGAATATTCTAAGTTATGAAATTTGATGCAATCCTTAAAAATACTATATGTGATTTTTTTTTTAATATAATTTTTTTGTCACTATTTGATGTTTTTATTGTTCTTGTTCATTCATATGGTTAAGTGTCTATTAAATTGAAATTATATTTAGGTTTATTATAATAAGATTAAGACATTATATCGACCGTGAAGATCAAGTCATGTCTTTGTCTTATATAACAAATTAATTGTTATCTAATTGAAAACCTTAACACCATAGAAAATAAAATTTAAAAAATTAGCAAAGCCCAATTTCCTCATATTTTCTCAAAATTTACACTTCTTTCAGTAGTGTAAGGGTCAGTTATCAGTGCCCTAGATTGGACAATTTTTTTGTTGAATTAGCAACCCCTCTAGATCACTTAAATTAAATATAATACAACATTATTCTCATGATAGACACCATTTTTTTTATCAAGTTAACTCAGCTTACCAATACTTGTTTCATCATATTTCTGCACTGGCCTAAAAAGTGACGACTATAGTAAAAAAGGAAATGCCATATATTAATATATTTCATACATTTTGGTGTTTATCTTTCCCATCTCATATTTCTAATGTGTGGAAATTGTTTCCTATTTGGTGCTACATCGATATCTCCTGAACTACTTTATTATTAACTTTCTAATATAACTAGCAATCGCCTGTATGCAATTGATGACATAAAAAACCATAAATGTGGAGTTTACATTTCTAACATATGCAGAGTTTCATATTCAAACATTTACAAGTTTCCCTTGAAATTTCTCATCGCCCACACCTTACTTTATGAGATATCTCCAAACTACATTGCCTAAACGACCTAAACAATGCACCTCATTTCATCTACAAATGATTGACAAATGGAACACATTCCATATATACATGGTCGTAAGATCGAATAGTCATTCATTTCTTCCCCATCATTATCCCCACTCTTTGATTTATCCTCCCCAAATTTCTTCTTCATCGCTCCTCTTCCTTAGCTAAAATTTTCCTCCCTCCATTTTTACTTCAACGACACATCCCCTTTGGTGTTTCCATCACACAATTCACGTGTGATTGCTAGTTTAAGTTAGTCTTGTCTTTTGTGTTGTGTTTTTGTTAGTTATAGGGAGGAACACACATGTGCGTGTGCACATGCCCCACACATACACATATGTACGCATGTGCATGCACGCACATGCATGCACACATATACATGTACACCCCCGACACATATGCACATGCACACAAACTACTTTTTCTATAACAATACTTATGTAAGTTGTTAGGGCGATGAATATACACACACATGCTTTTCCCTCTTAATCTTTGAGCAACACTGATAATTCATTTTGTAGATATTGTTCTGCCATTTTTGCTTTAGCAAGATCAAGAGCTTATTTTTATTGGTTGCATGTCAAAAATTAATGTCCCCTATGTTTTGATGTATGTGTCCTATATTTTAATAATAATTTCTAAATTTATCGAATTTATTGTGACCCTTACGATGTGTCGAATTTTATTCTTAGTATACCATGTTTTTCCTATTTTAAAGTATTTTCTATTTTCATTACATTATAATTGTTGTTTATATTCGTTTGATGCTTGTATTATTGAAACACATAATAATGTAACTATATTAATCTCAAAAGGGTACAAAGTCATTAAAGAGGCAAGCTTTCTAGGTAGGCAGAAATTAAGATAGATTTAATACTCAACAAACATTGCATTAAATAGGACAATTATTTGTATTAATTATTAATATCTAAATTTTTATGGTATAATTATGATTTAATTTAATATAAATATTAGGGTGCTCATGAGGCCAAATATGGCTAATCAAAATGGAAATGTTAAAAAGGAAATAAATAATTTAAATTAAATAAAAATAAATGTGTTTTGCTTACAAACTTTAAAGATAACTTTTTGATTGTTAAGTGTGCATATGTCTAGACATCCTTGCAACTCATGTTTATATGTTTACACATTGATGTAATGTCATTGGGATGACCATCTCCCCTTCTTTTGCCTACTAGGACCCCCTTTGAATCAACTCGTGTTGTGACTGCCTTGTGCCACACGTGAGAGGCACACTTTGAGGTCCCACATTGAAATGTCACCTCCATACAATTTTAAGTCCCTTATCAAAAATAGTTCCAAACAATTTTAGGTACCATGTTTGAATGACAACCGGTATCATGAATAGCCACAATAATAGTGAATCCATTTTTGTCATTAATTGTTGAAGGAAGAGTAATGGTATATAGGATATGGACCGTTGATCTCAATGTCAACAACTTTTCTCTTGTATCCTTCACGTAGTCCACACCCCCTTTCTCCTTTGAGCAATTTACACATATGGCACATAGTTCATATGTGACTTAACAAAAGAAAGAAGAGGATCATAGATGACGAAGGAGGGATTTAAACTATTGGGGCTTTCAATTGGGTTGACCATCTCCCTTGGCTTTCCTGGTTGCATCCCCTTTGAATACACTCACATTGTGTGTGCCTCATGCCGTGCTTTCCATGGCTTCATTTAAAATATAGTCCAAGGTGCAAATTCTCAAGCTTTACACCAACGACTTTATCATCATTTATTGTCAAATGCCCTGAAAAGATGTCACTTCTTTCTTCGACAAATTTATCAAAATTATATGGGGTTGGAAATGAGCCCTTGAGTTTGTTGTGTTCTCACATAATCATAGACCCCCATCTTCATCACTCCTCTTTGTCTTGCATTGTTTCACCTTTGTTCCTTCCGTTCTAACTTACTTGATGCCTCCCTTCCATTGGCCCCATTTTTCTTCCCTTGTTGACTTGCATTTACAAGTGGCTTTCCCCCATCATAAAATGATGTCTTTTGGTAACAAGTTTATCATTCTAATTGGAGACCTAGGCTAATGATTCCCGCCAATGATATACCTTCGTATGTAGTAAATTCGTAAGGAGTGACCCTTGTGAGAAGCTTTCAAGTGTCTCTCACTTTGTGAAAAATCTTCCCCCAACAAGGATCCAACACAATGCGACAATCCACAAAGCTCATCAACTAACATTGCACAAAACAACTATAGAAATTGGATGTGTCGAACGACATGAACTTACTTTCACATTTGTCCCCAGAGTCTTCTTCCTTGATGAATGACACATTTGCTTACCTTTCTCATTCCAATGCTTGACAAAGACGACTTGAGGTCCATATGTCAAATTTGGAAAAATAGAAAAGGTGCACCTACAAGCACCCCAACATTTCTCCACATACTAGACATTTGCAACTCGCCTCTGACGCCCCAACATTTCTCTGCATGCTAGACATTTGCAACTTATGTCCACTCATAAATAAATCCTCTAATTATTCAATGTTTCTTTTCCACATTTTGTTCCCATTCTTAATACTCAGTGCTACCCTTATCGATGTCTTCATTAGACACGTGTACAATTGTTAGTGTGCTATTAAAAAAAGGTACATTTAATAGTAATTATTTTGTTTTACACAAGCTCAATCTTATTATTGCTCATTACACTATGTACCTAAAACAAGGCTATTACATTATTAAAGTAGTCTCGACTCTTGCCTATATCTCTACATGCATTAACATCAAAACACTACAATACCTATCAAAGTAAGATCCATGTAAGAGCACCTGCAAATACTCTATGCATTTCCATATGGGCATCTAAAATGTGGAACTTTGGCTGTCATACATCCCTTCTGATATTGCATTGGTATTGGTATTGCGTACCAAATCTGATATTGTAGTTGTTAAAGTCGAGGACGTTGATGTTGCACTTCCCATGACAATGGTTCTGAGACTCTCCAATGCTCTTCCCACATCTCTCATGGTTGGCCTTTCTGGGGGAGATTCATTTATGCAAAGCAAGCCAACGCGTATGAATGAAATTAGGCATATATTTTGTTCCATATTCAAAGTCCTCCACAACCTGCTGTCAACAATGTCCATTAACCTATTTGGAAAAGCTGAACTCACCCAATTTCGCATGTTCAGATCTCCCACAAACATGGCATCCGTTGGCTTCTTCCTTGTAACCATCTCTAACAACAAAATGCCATAACTGTAAACATCCCCCTCTATAGAAACTCTCCAACCAAATCCATACTCTGCAATCAAGTTGGCTAGAGTTAGTGATTATTTTTGATCCTAATATTGTTAAAGAGAGTGAAATTAATTTTAATTCTATGTAAGAAAATAAAAGTTTACCAGGGGCAATATAACCAATAGATCCCCTCAAGGAAAATGTTGTACTCAAGGAATCCATGGAGTTTGTGGAGCTAGTTAATCTCGATATACCAAAATCAGTTACTAGGGCTGTCATATTGGCATCCAGAAGCACATTGCTGGGTTTCAAATCACAGTGCACAACTTGGACAGGACAATCATGATGCAGATATTCCATGCCATGGGCCACATCTATGGCAATGTTCAAACACTCACTCAGCCCCAGCCTACAAATATCCTCTTCAATACCATCAGGATACAAATATTTTTCCAAGTTCCCATTTGATGCAAACTGCAGAACCAAACCTTTGAAGTCCAGGTAGGAACATGCACTTATGACTCTAACGAGATTGCGGTGTCGAATCCTCCTCAAGACTTTGCACTCTGCCTTAAAGCTATTCTGACCTTCTTCGTTGGGTGAATTGAGAACTTTGATAGCAACTACCTTGTCATCGCTTAAGACACCTTTGTAGACAGATCCAGAGCTGCCCATTCCAAGCAAATTTGACTCATCAAATCCATTTGTTGCTATGGATAGATCCTGATATGTAAACATCGGATACCCAAGTCTTCTAGCCATAATGTTTGTCAGATCAAAATGTTGTCTCAAGACTTTCCGCCTCCACATTATTCCTAAGATCAAAGAACATAGTACAAATGCAAAGACTCCAGCAGCTGACAGAATTACTTTTGTAAGTAGTGTATGCTTTCCGCTGCCCTGTTTCTGACATGCAGGTAACAAGTATTTTTCGGACCACAGAGTCCAGGATTTCCCACCAATAATGCAGTTACAGTTTTATTTGGAAACAATCCCTGTTCTGGAATTACACCTGTCAAATTGTTGAAAGCAAGATTAATGTAGTGAAGGGCTTTTAGTTGTTTAAGGGACATGGGTATTGTACCTGATAGGAAATTGGAAGAGAGATCAACACTCTCTAGATTTTGTAATTTGCTAATTGCATCTGGTATCAGACCTGTAAAAGCATTGTGAGAGAGATTAAGATGCTCTAGTGCGAGGCAGCCTGCTACTACACCTGGAATCGCCCCTTCAAGCTCATTGCCAGAAATGTCTATTGCTTGAGCACTTATAATCTTACTTATCTCTCCGGGTAGGGGTCCATGTAAAAAATTCCATGACAGATTCACATAGAATTGAATGTTTTGAAGACTGGCCATAACATCTCCAGGTATGTTGCCCCTCAATTCATTGTGAGAGAAATCAAGCAGTTCTAAATTGGGACATCTCCTCAAACCAGCAGGTATCTCTCCTGAGAAGTGGTTGTGATGAAGAAAAATCCTCCGGAGCTGTTGGAGTCTACCAAGTGAATCAGGAATGCTTCCAGATAAGTTATTGTGACTAACATTTAACAACCCAAGACTTTGGAGCTGACCAATCTCATTTGGAATGCTTCCTTCTAATCTGTTTCCACTCAAATCTAATCTTTCCAGCTTATGCAATCTTTTAATTCCATATGGAATGTAACCTCTTAAAAGATTGTGGCTTAGGTCCATGTAGGCCAAATTGGTAAGATTGGTAATGTCTTGAGGCATGCTTCCACTTATCTTGTTGTATGCTAATAATAAGATAGATAGATTGGAAGAAAGTTGGCCTATGGATTGGGGGAAAACACCGCTCAGATGATTATGTGACATTTTTATCACTTCCAGATCGGAGCAATTCGTTAGTGCAGTGAGAAAAGCCAATGAGATTTGGCTGCCACTGACAAGTTTATTGCGACTTAAATGAATCATTTTAAGCAAGACCAACTTACCCAATTCCATAGGCACTGTTCCACTTAGCCGGTTATCATTTAGAACAAGCATCTCGAGTTTGGAACAATTTCCAATGGAGTTTGGAATCTTTCCGCTGAGATCATTTCCCCACAGAAAAAGGAATCGCAAATAGGAGAGCCTGGAACAAAGTTCCCATGGCACTGTTCCACTTAGCCGGTTTTCACTTAGTACAAGCTGCTCGAGTTTGGAACAATTTCCAATGGAGTTCGGAATCTTTCCGCTGAGCTCATTTCCCCACAGATAAAGGAATCGCAAATAGGAGAGCCTGGAACAAAGTTCCCATGGAATGTGTCCACTTAGTTGATTCTGGGGCAAATACAACTCCACAACAGCGGTACAGTTCAGGAAGGAAGTTGGGATTTGTCCGGTGAGCTCGTTTTCATCAAGGGAGATATTTTTAGTTTTGTAAGCCTTCCCAATTCAGCAGGAATGGGACCTGTGAGATAATTTCTGACAGCTGCAAGTCAGTCAAGGCAGAGAGGTTTCCTATAGAGGAGGGATGGTGCCTGACAACTGATTAGTATGAAGGTAGAGCGTCTGTAGCTGGGTGAGGCTGCTCAATTCAGCAGGAATGGGGCCTGTGAGAATATTTGTTGACAGCTCCAAGTCAGTCAAGGAAGTCAGTTTTCCTATAGAGGAGGGGATGGTGCCTGACAACTGATTAGTATGAAGGTAGAGCGTCTGTAGCTGGGTGAGGCTGCCTAATTCAGCAGGAATGGGGCCTGTGAGATTATTTGTATCCATATCCAAGTCAGTCAATGCAGATAGGTTCCCAAGGGAGGGGGGGAGTGTACCTGTGAGATAGTTTGCTCCCAAGTAAAGGATTCCCAGATGTGGCAACAGCCCGAGCTCCGTTGGAATATTCCCCTTCAGTCGGTTATAAGAAAGTTCCAACTTCACTAAATTGCGGCATCGGCAGAGACTGAATGGAATATTTCCTGTGAGAGTATTTCTATACAGCTGCAAGTCAGTCAAGGCAGAGAGGTTTCCTATAGAGGAGGGATGGTGCCTGACAACTGATTAGTATGAAGGTAGAGCGTCTGTAGCTGGGTGAGGCTGCCCAATTCAGCAGGAATGGGGCCTGTGAGATTATTTGTTGACAGCTCCAAGTCAGTCAAGGAAGTCAGTTTTCCTATAGAGGAGGGGATGGTGCCCGACAACTGATTACTATAAAGGTAGAGCGTCTGTAGCTGGGTGAGGCTGCTCAATTCAGGAGGAATGGGGCCTGTGAGATTATTTACTGCTATCTCCAAGTCAGTCAATGCAGATAGGTTCCCAAGGGAGGGGGAGTGTACCTGTAGGATATAGTTTGCTCCCAAGTAAAGGATTCCCAGATGTGGCAACAGCCCGAGCTCCGTTGGAATATTCCCTTCAGTCGATTATAAGAAAGTTCAACTTCACAAATTGCGGCATCGGCAGAGACTGAATGGAATATTCCTGTGAGAGTATTTCAAAGCTGCAAGTCAGTCAAGGCAGAGATTTGGTCCTATAGAGGACGGGATGGTGCCTGACAACTGATTAGTTGAAGGTAGAGCATCTGTAGCTGGGTGAGGCTGCTCAATTCAGCAGGAATGGGGCCTGTGAGATTATTTGTTGACAGCTCAAGTCAGTCAAGGAAGTCAGTTTTCCTATAGAGGAGGGGATGGTGCCTGACAACTGATTACTATAAAGGTAGAGCGTCTGTAGCTGGGTGAGGCTGCTCAATTCAGGAGGAATGGGGCCTGTGAGATTATTTACTGCTATCTCCAAGTCAGTCAATGCAGATAGGTTCCCAAGGGAGGGGGGAAGTGTACCTGTGAGATAGTTTGCTCCCAAGTAAAGGTTCTCCAGATTTGGCAACAGCCCGAGCTCCGTTGGAATACTCCCCTCCAGTTGGTTGTAAGAGAGTGCCAACTCAACTAATTTGCGGCAGCCGCAGAGAGTGGATGGAATGCTTCCTTGAAATCGGTTGCGATGCAGCAGGAGTTCATGAGCTGTGGAAAGGCGCCCCAGTTGTGGTGGAATATGACCGTGCAGGGCATTATTAGAGAGATCGAGTGTCTGAAGAGCAGAGAGATTCCCAACCAGAGGAGAGATGACGCCCTCCAAACCCGAGTAGGAGAGATTCAACCCAACAACTCTGTAGTGCATATGTGGAGTACTTGAGCAAGTAACGCCAGTCCAGTTGCAAAAGGAGATATTTGGGGACCAATTCCGCAGTGAGTTATTGGGATCAAAAGTGATGCCGGATTTGAACGCCAAGAGCGAATGTTGGTCCAAAGCATTATTACTATTATTCCATGCAGCCGCTGATTTTGAGAATGAAAACAGCACAAGCAGCACCAGCAGTCTTGTGAACACAAAATTTTCCATCTTTTTAAGATCAAGTATTAGCAAAGCCAAAGGATTGTCTAACCTAGTGTATACCAGTAATAATTTCTCAGAGTTCATGGCGAGGAATGGAAGGTTTTGAAAATATTAGTCTTGAGATCTTAGAATTTGTGGGGAAGGACTTTTGGCTAGATGTTTAAGTCAAGTTCAATTGGAAATATATCTACACCTAGCATGGAGTTGGCACGAGACGTGGTGCCATTATATACGACCCACATTTTGATATGATTAAAAAGTTCAATCAAATTCAAGACCTCATTTTTCTGGATGTATTTTACAAGGGGGCTTCCAATTCCTCATGGTGCAGATGTACCTCATGGAGTTGGTATGTGATGGCTTTGAGATTCCACGACCGATATGGCCCACATTTTCATCTACACTATTTAGGATCTCTATGTGAATGCTCAAGTGTGCTTTTTCCAAACATTTGTTATTGCCACTTGCATTCCCTATATTAACCCTAGTCCTTCAACTTGACTGTTACTGTATTTCCTACCTTTATCTTAAGTTGTCCATGCAGCGAGGAAAAAAAATCATAGTTGTCCTTGTTGATGTTGGCATAGGGAAACTTACCTATGACTTGTCGGAAGGTCTTGCTTTAGTCTTAAAGGAGGTGTCTGATTCTTTAAGAGGAGGGAACAATCAGAGTTGAAAGAGGGGAAGTGAAGCATTATAGGAGGATGAGAGGTGATGAAGTTGTAGGGACTCTATTGGAGGGAATGTAATAGGCCTAATTTATATGATATGAATATAGTATAGCCAACGTTACAACTCTCATGTGAAATACAAACCACTGGTCACCGAATGGGCATTTAAACCAATAATAGATTCTCCATGTAATGATAATTATGGGTTTTTAAATTAAATTAATTTAAGTCAAGGAAGAATGTATTAATCTTTTAGGCACCAAAACTTTTTAAGAATTGCCTTAATTTTATTAAGAATAATATTATCACAAATTTTGAAATTTAAAAATAGTAAAATTGTAGGAATAATGTCAATAACACAATTTGCACTTAAAGAGCGCTAAAGACAAAGGAAAATCTAATAGGTTCCAGGTTCGAAACCCAACAACAAGGCTTGCTTTTCTACTATTAGTAGGGCTCCTTTTCAGTTATAAGCTCCAGTAATTGCAAGAAAATATGTTAAAATCACATTTCTATTAGTTAATATGTTAAATTGTTCACATGTCATGTGTGTAAGCTCATATTTCAACATAGTTGTGAGTATGCTAAAAGAGGTGAACAAGTTAAGTGGATCCCTATTGCATGTGTTTGGTGAGACATGAATAATGACATATTATTTTTATCGATCGAATTAACAATAATTACTTTCTACTTGATTTAAAAACAAGTCGTATATTTTAGAAACATACTAAAACTATTTCTAAAATATTTTTTTAGAAGGGAAAAAATTATTTTTGATAAAAATGTATGCCACACTTCAAAATATAAAATATGTTATATAATAATGGGAAAGAACAAAAGAATTAATCATTTTAAGTCAAAACCATATAACCTACCCTAGTTTGGGTAATAAAGAGTTGGCTATTAAAGTTATCCCTCACAATTATGTGTAAAAATTGTGAAAAAAACAAAAGGATGAGTAGGTAAAGGAAAGACTTTGGGATTAAAAACCTTGCTCAAACAAGTTCACTAAAATATTAATTGATTTTGAAATGCACGCAAGTTAATGAACTTGTTAAAGAGCTAGCGGATAAGTTGTATTAGATGTGAGAAAATTCATACTAAATTGTCATTTTCTTATTACGTTGAAAGGCATGTTTTACAAGGAAAGTCCAAGGGGCCACTGACAACTAATTTTAATCACTATCATTCATAAGAAAGACCATATCAACGTCGCTGACAATAATTTGAGTTGTTAATTTAGGGATTTTCATGTACATTGAAGTTGAGCAATGCTCAAGCAAGATAATGTTGAAAAATGTGAACCAGGTTGGAGACTTTTTTAACTTTTCATTTTCCATTTTAGACACTACTTTTTCTAGTTCAACTCATCTGTGAAGATCCATGACTACTATCATGTCTGTACATTGAAGCGTTGATGAAATATATCTGACATTGATCACTTCCCATGGTACAATTTGATGGCACTTTCCTGCCACCGCTGAGTTGTCATCACTATCTCCTTCACTGGTTGTTCATCTTATCCAGTCAAGTGTCATACAAGCCTTTACAAGCCGTGTGAGTTTAGATATCGTCCAGGTGTCTTGTAGCTAATACCAGGGTAGGTGGTTGTCCATAGGCATCAAATAAGGTATCCCAGTCGATGCAAGAACAATATATACCGAATTGTAAAACTTGGTCGATGATAAAATATCCCCACGATTCATGAAGGGCAATTACAAAACTCTCTATACAAACAATATAAGTTTCTAGTGGAATAATTTTAGCTATTTATGTCGAAAGGCGTGTTTACAGGTAGAAATCCTGGGGCTCTGACAACATATTGTAATTTCCACCGTACATATGATAGACTATATAAACGACCCTGAGATTAATTGGAGCCGTGCACTGGGATTCTTTCTATCCACCCAGGCCTGGCATGTAAGAGATCAATTCGTCAAAGGGCATCGTGGGATCATACATTCTGGTCATCAGCGGTAGAGCACATGTTTTGTCTATCTTTTTTCTTTTGTTATGTTCCATTCAATAAATGAACAAAAATTGATTAGACCTAAAAGAAATGATTCAAAAGAAATAAATAAATAACACTCACATGCAGAGCCATGCGATTGTAAACTGTATTCTAGTTTGGCCCCGATTCTTGTCCCCACCCTCCGTGGAGATTATACAAGAAGCTCCTATTTTCATCTATAATTGCTAGCAGAAATGTGGTTAAGCCTCTACAATGTTGTTTTGAATCTCTTCGAGTCTCGGGTGTGTGTGTGGAGCCAAACCAGATGAAATCGAAGTGGCACAATCCTCCCTTCCTACACCACATTATCTGAAAAACAAATTATATCAAATTCTCCTTCTTACATAAACTTTTTAAAACTTTTCAATTTATTAATAGTACAACTAGAATTTTTGGAATATTTATTTATGTGTTTATCTAACTAACCATATAATGTGATGCTTTTTTAACCATAAACTAAGTGAAGTAGCTAAAAATATTGAGGAAATTTGTAAACAACAAGTACACATATAACACAATAGTTGAAAACATAAACAACAACTATTGCCACTTGCAATTTTGATCGACCACTCTTTGTGTTCTTAGATATCTCCAAAATACGTTCCCTCGATCCCTTGCACACCATAAGCAACATTTTTTTACATATTTGAGCTCTAATTTTAATTTGAATATTATTAATATATTATATATTTTTAGTGACCAAATATTTCATGATTATAATTTGCAAGACATGAACTGCACTTAAATGTAGACAAAACACATCATATCTTAAATTAAGAAAACAAGAAACCTCTTTCCACCTATACATTGCATAGTACCCTTTTATGGTTTTATTAGTTCAAATCCCTCTTTTGAATGGAAAATAAAAGCCACCTTTGTCTCATTTGGCCAACCGCTTGAAGAACTTGATTATCAATGATTTTGTGCGTCCTCTATTCTCATGTGTTTGCTTGAGCTTGAAACTAAAAACGGAAGTGGATCACCATGAATTAGATTATTCCCACATTAATAATATTTGTTATGTTCTCCACTTTTTCATCGCAATCTCACTCGCATTATGCACTTGAATGCAATATACGTTTAAAATGGCCAAAAAAGAAAAAATGAAAAACCCAATAAATATTCATTCTTAGTTTCAAGCTCGAGTACTTATAGAGGAATAGGTAATGCAAGAGTAGATTTCTACAAAGTAATTTGTGGAATAAGTGTGGGACATGTAGGTATTTAATTCCCACTTTTTAATATAAAATCCCTCTTTTGAATGGTAAATGAAAAATATCTTTTGCTCAAATTGCATTGATTTGAATAATGTGAACAAGATCGAGATAAAAAGTGGAGTACATAACATTCCTTAAGCATACATTCTCACTTTTTTATTTCTATCCTTCAATTCATGTCTTTGTCTTCCTTGAACATTCATTTTATGTGTCCTGACCGCATGATCCCATAGGAGTAATTTCAGTTGTCAGGTGTCATCGCAACAGACTTCCCTCCCAAACATCTTGCTCACCTAAATCACATTACATCGTCTTTCACACTTCCAAGGTTTCACCTACATTGTCTACACTTAGAATAACTACGTGCCTCACAAATTGAGACAAACCCAATTATTTTCCCTAATGGCTACATAGAAACCCTATTCACAATTGTGTATGAAACTCCTAATCTCATTATTGTATGAAACCTTAATGAAAATAGTGTATAAAGTTGAGAAAGTAACAAATATTATTTTGGTAGGAATAATCTAAGTTGGGGAATAAGTGTGGGACATGCAAGGGTTTAATTCCCATGTTTTTACTAAGTCATGGAGTAGGTGTGGAACATGTAGGTATTTAATTCCAGGGTGTACTTCATCTACATTTTCCACATGTGTAAAATTTGTGTGCTTCATTGTTAGAAGCAAACCCTATTCTTTTCCCTTATAGCTACATAAAACCCTTATCCAATTTTGTATGAAACTCCTAATTGCAATTGTGTTAGAACCCTTTTCAGATTTATGTATATGGTAGAGCACATAACATATATTATTTGGGCATGAAACCCCTAATCGCAATTGTGTATAGAACCATTTTCGCATTTGTGTATAAGGTAGAGCACATAACATATACTATTTGGGTAGGAATAATCTAAACCAAGAAATACATGTGACACATGAAAGGATTTAATTCCAACATTTTTACTAAGTCATAGAATAGGTGTGGTACATGCATGCATTTAATTCCCATATTTTAATTTAAAAGTCCCTCTTTCAAATGACAAATAAAATACATCTTTCGCTCATATGGCCAACCGCTAGAGTGGTTCAATTATCAATGATTGTTTTATCATCACCTATTCAGATAACATCATCTTCTACTTCATATGTCCATCCCTAGATAGCCTCAATTATCAATGATTGCTCCTCCATCAACTACTTCACTATAATTTCTCGAGCTTAAAACTGTAAAAAAACATTCCTACAAAGTTCTACAAGAAGCAAACAATACAGTTGGGTCTTAAATTAGGACACTTGTGAAGTCTCATACATTTCCTCTTATGGGTTTCAAATCTTAAGGATCAACTTGAGAAATAAGAAAAGTGAGGTTTGACGGGCCTCACATGCAACCGAAATGGGAAAAATGGGAAAAATTGGAAAAAGCGTCTTTGGATACACTACTGGTCTCCATTGATCCCCTGGTGCACAAAGAATTCATGAAAAGATAAAAAAATCAATAAAATTTTGGAAAGGAGTTGGAAATAGTCATAGAGCTCCCCAACAGCTCACCGAGTTATTGGGTGAGCTGGTTACACGGGTTGGCAGGCTGCGAAAGTGGGAGGTACTCAAGTAGCTTGCCGAGCTACTCAGCGAGCTAGGTTAAACATGGAACTCGTGCGAAGGATGAAGGTCGGGGTGTGAGGTGACTTAGGTTGCATGAGGGGAGCTCGGTCTGGAGGTGAGTCAAGTTGGTGGTTACAGTGAGGCAGTAGAGCGAGGGCCAAGCTCCCCGAGCTTGGCGAGGTAGAATAAATGGGGGCTGACTCGACGGGGTTGAGCCTAGGGTCGGTGGGATACACAGGAAGGGAGCTCGGTGAGCTCTCCCAGCTCACCGAGTCAAGCTAAACGAATTCAAGAAAGGAACGATGGGAGGAAGTTGGAGCCCATGGCGAAGGTGAGTCAAGCTAATGCATCGTTGAGCAACCAAGTCGTGGGGTTGAGTCGTGTTCGAGTGGGAAGCATCAAATTTCAAGCGGGGCATTACTTAGATGTAATGCCCCCATAATTCAATGAAAAAAAAGTGGTTCCAAAGACCGCAGTAAAGCGAAGTGCGAGGAGGAAGTAACTCGACACTCCCGAGTTACTTCACTTCCCAAAGAACAATGAAGTAGTTCCCCCTTCATTCGATGCAAACATAAGCAATGTCCTTCACTACAAAATAGGGCGAGATCGTGTGACAAGAAGTCATGCAAGGGGAGTGAGCCGAAAAAGGTTGCAGTGTTTTGGGGGGATATTGGTTATAAGTAATGCCCCCCTCAAACGATGAGTTAAAGTAATCCAAAAGCCCAAAAATGAGCAAGTCGAATGGCTACCCCAACAATGAAGCAAGTGGTAAAATGGGGGCCCATCAATTCAAGTAATGGCCACCTCAAACATCGAAGTAAGAGCAATGTAGAGGACCACATAGAAGGAAAATGGGTCAAGCGATGATGACTTAAGAAAAAGGGGTCGCATTCGACACAAGTATAAGTAATGCAAAAGCTCAATAAAGGGTGAGCTGAGGAAAATCCTGAGTTGGGAAATTTTAGTGCTAGGCGGCGTTTGGAAGGGGGATGACTACTCGAGCAAGTAGGAGACATTGCAAACACCGACAAGTAGGGCGAGCCAAATGGTGAGTTGCGGGGATGTTGGAGGAGGAGTCTTGAGTTGCGAAGGGCTCATTCATCGAAGCAAAAGTAAATGAGAAGACCGAGTTGGAGCACGAAGGAAACCCGATGAAATGCAAGGAAAGCTATGTCATGAGCTATAAAGCGAGTTGTGAGGCGAGCTAAGGGGAAAGTTGACCCACACTCCAACATAAGTAATGAACTCCCTAAACACCACAAAGAAGACAAATGAGTAAGAGAAGTAGTGCGGTAAACTGAAATTATTTAACTTCTCAAAACATGAAGTAAAGTAGTTTGAAAGGTCTGATGGGCAAGTAGAAATAATTGGGGGTCGGATTCCCGCAAAGTAGGGAAGTAGTAAGAAATGACCCCCTGGTTTCCCGTAGAACTGGAGATGAAGAAATGACCATAACTTTTGACTGGGAGCTCCATTTTGCACAAAATTGGACTTTCTGGAAAGGTCTCAGAGCCTCTACATAGTAGCAAATCAAATTTTAAATTTTGGTGAGGGAAAAGTGGTGAAAAATGGAAAAACTTCTTTTGTAATCCAATGCATTGTACAACCAGCTACCACCATTAATGGAGCATGGAGACCAATTTCTTCTCCAATAAGCAAGAGTATAAGAGGGATGGGTTGTGCAGGTGTCCCATAATGTTTTCAAATTAATTATTACATTTGGTAGGTGGATAGAGGCATGCATGCAGGAATTTAACTTTCTCTCTCTTATCCTCTCAACTTCTATAAATTGTAAAGCCCCTTCATTTATAGAATGGGGATTCTCATTATAGCGAAGCTCTGCCAAAATTGCTTCATGAAAGCCAATGTCTTGCAGGCATCCATTTTGGACATCTTGCATGATGATCCTGGCCTTTCTCTTATAATGTAATGAACTATGTATATCAATGAAGCAATATATTTGAGTTTTGGATATCTTTCTTCCCTTGCTTTTGTCTTTGCATTCTCCTACCTCTTCATTTCAACTGTAGCTGTATTGTGCCAATTTTATTTGTCTTGTAGGGTATGTTATTGTTGTTCCTTCATGAAAAATGGTGGGTTGAGTGTTGTTGCTAGAATGTGGTGATTATTTCCACCCTCTTTGCTATGCATTTTCTTCCATTTTCACTCATTGGGAGACTCCCTACACCCCTCTCTTGTGCTATCACCTCTTTAGTGTATGTTTTCTTCATTTTCATCCTTGGTCCCTTGGAGCTGATAGGGTAGGATTAGAAAGTAGTTTTCCTTTCATTAGAGGTAGTTGTTGCATTAGTTTAGGAAGAGTAATCGACCTTCTCTGGAGGTCCATCTCAAGTAGCAGGTCCCACAACTTGAGAGATGTTCCAATGTTATCTAATCACACCAAATGCCTTAGTCACAAAAGCTAGCAATTCATGGGGTGCTTTGATTTGGTGATAACAGTGACAACCATTAGGGAGGATACTACACATAACACAAGGGTGGTGATGGATGATGTGCAGGAGGTGTCACATTTGAATGCAACTCGTAATTTATCAAGTACAACATACGAAGTGAGGCCAATGTGGAGGTAGACCAAGCCATCATGAGATGGCACCTCCGTGAGGAATCTTGGCCAAGATGGGAAAGTACAACATTTAAGACTCAATTTCATAAACCATTTTCTCTCCGATAAATTCTCATTACAACTCACCCCTTCAATAAATATTCTTCAATCCTTCAAATTTAACTTCATTGTTGTATCCATATTAGGGCGTATGCACAAAGATGGGGGCCAAAAAGCGGACACAAATATGTTTTTTTGCCATTTTGGCCATAATGCACTCGCGTTATGGCTCGTCGCGTTATAACACAAAAAGGGAAAATATAGGTCGTGTTATAACGTGATCGCGTTATGACTCGGTTTTACAATCCAAACACATTCGCGTTATGGTTTTCTATGTGTTTTTCACATTATCCCTCCCAAATGGATAGATTTTGCATTGGAAATAGGAACATGACCGCATTATAACGCGCTCGCTCATGTTTCATCTTGTTGGGGTTTGGAATACCCAATCCAAAGGCTTGGATTTCCAAACCAGAGGTTTGGACTGTGTATTACGTGATTAAAACCGTGTTTGATTGAAAAACATCAAAATTTCACATGTGCATCCCAATATCTCATACATTAAAACATAATATTCAAAAATAAATTATACTATAATGTCAAGCTCGTTTTTACCTTGATGATTATATAATTCTTTCTAAAATATGATTAGTTTAAGGCTTTCATCCATACTTTCTTTTACTAGTGCCTTGTTTTCTTACAAAAACCTATGCATACGTTTTGGTGCACAATTTATGATTTTTTCATCCAAATTAAAAAAATGTGATTTTTTCTAAACTCCATTCTAAACGCACTAAAAAAAAAACTAAAAAAACTTTTTTTTTTCTCAAAGTTATAGGGGTGCACACACAAATATTTCATTTTCGGGATATGTGCACTTTGAAAATTAATAAAAAATTATCTATTCATCCAAAAATTATGAAAATTTAGTGGGACCTCGTACATGGTCTTAGCTAACTTTCTACCAAAGGGATTTGAAAAAAATTATACAACTCAAAAATGGGGGTTGGGGAGGGGGAAAGCGCACACACACAATAGTTTCTCATCTTTTTACAAAAAATAGACATACTTTGTGTATGCACAACATTTGAGCCTCTTAATCTCAACCATTTAAAAAAAATAGTAGTTTAGAAACTAGATTCCAAGCTCTACGGTACTTATTCTTATCACTTTGTCAAATTTTTAGCATAGGCATGCCGAATTATTCGATGAAGTTCAGGTTTTGCTTGATTTCAAGAAAAAGGTTTCCCTTTTTGACCCCTTTTTGGCCCCCATCTTTGTGCACTTACCCATTAATGTTTCCATTGCACATCTTTAGTATGATTTCTAGTATTATCCCTGACATCTTAGAATTTATGTGAATGATGGTGTAGTTTTCTATGACAACTAATCATAGATGACCTTTGAGTGTGATGAGAGGAATATTCCCTACAATCAGATTCAATTATGGTGACAATTATCTAACATTTCATGATAACATTGCCCCATCCTAGGGACACATATGTATGCCATCGATACCATGACAGTTAGGTTGATAGACCAACATTTTAAATATTGTTGACTAAACAATGGATATCGAATGAGAATTGAGATGGAAAATGAGTTATCTGATGTTGGTATGAGAAAGGAAAAAGGTGATCTTTGAGGATATTGTGTGGGATAGTGAAGTAAATTATAGTAAATGTTACCTATGACACCATCGTAAACAGAAATTGGCTGGAATAATCAGCGTGACATGTGTTAATTAAACATCTCTTGCTTCCCCTACTAACACGTTCAAACCAAATATAAACAAACAAGAAACAAATCTCTTTCCAAATGTAAAAAATGGCATTGGATGTTTAAAAGTGAGTTTAGATATCTATGTATTCAAACAATTTACATATCATTTTGATAAGCGGGGGAACAAGGAAGTCATATATTGAAGACTGAAATTTAGGAGCTGTAGGTAAATACATTTAATCATCTAATACTTCCCACATATAATCGCTTGTAATGCTTACTTTACAAGAACAATAATGAAACTACATCTTCCGAAACAAAACAATTTAAGTAGTTAAGAAAGATAACCAAATTCTCTGCATATAACATAGTGAATTCTTGCAGCATTTGTGACTAAAGTGTTGTCCAGTCCATATGATACCCCACCAACCATTCTATTGCCTTTGACATGAGTTGCAAGCTTTGCATTTCTATATGTTTCACTATTGCTCCTTCTTTCTTCAATTGGAATTTGTAATTTTGAAGTTAGTAGTTTTTGCAGAGCTAAATGACCATGTGATTTGTGTTCCAAAAATGTGTTTTCCACTTTTATTTGTAAAACACATGATAGAGAACTAATAAACATAGTGTGTTTATGACCTACACTTTCTTCTTCATGACTATACCCTTTGCTGCAAATACTTGTATTCTTACACCATATGAATGGTTGTGATATTCTTCTAGTGTAATTTTGCTTTTCCTTAAAAGTAATTTTCTAAAAAAGAGTAACATTAATTTGCTTTCACTATTTTAAAATGGCATATTGTTTTCTTTCACATCACCTTGTATCTTGGTTGAAGATTCCTCTTATGATAAAAATAATCATTACTAGTTGAGAAGGTTTAGTAGAACAAGTCTATCGTGCCCTATGCCACCTTACTTTGGACAACGATTGATGTGGGGTTACATTCGTGAGTTTCTTTAACTCAAAATTTATAAATGTCTTATCGAACACCTTACCGGTATTTTGGTGTAGATTTAGATTCATAAGTTAATCGACTCAAGATGTATTAACAATATAACATAATTATATCATATGAGAATTTAAGTGAAGAAGAATATATATATATATATATATATATATATATATATATATATATATTCTATAAATATATATTCATTATCATATGATATAATTGATTATGCATTGATAAAGATGGTAGGAGTGTGCAGTAAAAGTAGTCCCGAGGCAATGGCTGAGGTGATTATGCATCAATGAGAGATGGAGCCCATATTATATTCGACTTAAATTCTCATATGATATAGGATGAGTGTGACAAGTGCTGGAGTAAAAGTAGTTGACAAGACAACTAGCCCAAGGATGGATGGCTAAGAGGTGGAGTGTGCAGTGAGCAAGGCATGACAAGACATGACCCCCATATATATATATTCTTCACTTAAATTCTCATATGATATAATTATGATAAAAGGGGTGACAAGTGGTGGAGTAAAAGTAGTCTTTGGGACTGATTATGCATTGATGAGAGATGGAGGGGCAATGGCTAGTAAGAGGTGGTGTGTGCAGGCCTTGACAAGGCATGTAGCCCCTCATTAAACATGCAAATGTCCTTTCACCTTAACTATGGTGGGTGGGGGTTGTTCTCAAGATGAAGCTTCCCACCAAAAGTCTTTATTCACAGTCACCTTAGATATAAATAGATTAAACGGTGGGTGGGAGTTGTTCTGAAGATGAAAAATAGTTACCTTAGGAATCTTTGTTTGAATTTATGTTTGAAATGTGCTTCCTCGTGTCCTTCCCATCACCTTCAATGCAAACAAAAGGATTGGAATTTCTTTTCTTTTATGATGTCCTTTCACCTTAACTGTTGGGTGGAGTTGGGCTCAAAGCTTCCGAGAAACTTTCAAAATGAGCTTGGGAGGAACTTCCCACCAAAATTTTAAAACGCACCTTAATTCATGATATTGATTCAAATGTCCTTTCACCTTAACTATGGTTGGTGGGAATTGTTGTGAACATGAATCTTCCCACCAAAAGTCTTTATTCAAAGTCACCTTAGGTAGCATTCAACGAGGATATTGAGTTGGAATTAAGGAATTTATGTTTGAAATTGTGCTTCCTCGTGTGATCCTTCCCATCATGTTCAATGCAGAACAAAAGGATTGGAATTTCAGTTTTCTTGGCAATGTCGATAAGGAGTCGGGCGAGTAGCTCAAGAGAAACTCAAAGAATGAGCTCTGGGAGGAACTTTTTTAAAATAGAATTTGATATTGATTCCCTTACCAGACATGTGCATGACATCGTTTAAATGGAGTTAATGCATTTCGAATTTGTGTTGCCTCTGCATGCTCCTTCCTGCCGTGTGCTTGTGCCGAACGTTAATGGCTTCTTGGCTCAGTCTTGGAATCACACCTACGGGAATGGTGACAAGATACGCTGAGAAGAGCTCGGTGGGCATAGAAATGAACATGGTTTCCTTTCGGCCATATCAAACATATGATAGGTATTTTGTCTTATAACGCATTTGGGTGGATGTTTTCTTGGAGGACTCTGCTCAAGGTACTTGGGTTTCAGTGTTGCCACTCATGCTCCTCCTCACCTTATGCTTTGTGTCGAATTATGTTTATAATAATATCACAATTATTTTCATTGATAAAATCATATAGATAATAAATTATTCCCATATATAACTTAAATTAGTGCTGCCAAAAATAAATTTAATTAAAATTAATAATAAAGTATATTTGTTTAATGTAAAATTATATTTTTTCATAACTCAAAAAAACATCATTTTTTAGTGTTTTTCTGTGGTGGCTTTAAAAATAGGAAAAAAACGATGATTGCTCTACAAAACACCATATCTAGTAACTATGTCTGAAAGGCGCACAAATGGGTTTTTTGAAAGGACTTGGAACCTTTCAAGTAAATGCATTTGGCTGGTGTAAAGCTACCCTCAACCTTTGCAAGCATCCTTCAAGCCTAGAAATGAAAGTTCTAGAACATGGTACAAGAATCAATCAAAGGATAATGGATGGCAAGTTTTGAAGATAGTTGCAAGTTTCTTGTAATGCCCCCTCGATTATAGACATTGAGCCGCCTTTGTCAAGGGGGTAGGTGGAAGGGCATGCACCACCTGTCATTTTCCTTGCATAATAATACAAGCACTTTATTTGAGGTCCAGAGACGTTACCCACGATGGAACCCAAGTTAACATATGAAGTTAGCAGTAATTGGTTAGTTACAACGAATTCAGAATGTTATGGGAACTGTGCAAATGGAGCCCCAACTATAGTCGTCTTTCAATCAGTGCCATGATGGGTTTAATCAGTCCTGACACAAGTTGATAAAGCAAAACCTAAATATCTCCTCACATTACTATACACAAATTTGACTGATCTGGATCTGTATATGCATCTGAAGCAAGATATTTTGTCTTTCAAAAGAGGTTTTTTCCCTGTCGTCGTGGTTTTTTTTTTATATGTTGAAAAAAAGAGATTGAGGATCATGAAGCACTTCATGAGAGCGTATCATCTGGATATATTGATATTCTAAGTAGTGCTACGTGCACTGTAACCTTGCTGCACCATTCTCATGGTAGACAATAACTACTCCTTCATTTTCCTACTCTTTTTCTTTTATTTCGAGTCATTGTTGAGTTGATTAAGGCATAGAAAGTGCCTTTCCTGCCATCCCACATATGGATCTAAAATATTTGTCTCTTTCACCTTCCATGTGCCTAAATAATAGCTTGGAACAAGGCATGGGTATCCGTCAACACATAATGAAAAGGGGGTTTTTGTTAGATGTTGTATTTGCAAGTTCCCTAGTTGACATGGATGCAAAATGTGGGAGCATACACATGGCACATGAACTATTTGACAGAGTGCCACAAAGAAATGTGTTTCATGGAATGCATTGATTACAGAGGTATGCTCAAAATGGGTTCATTGAAAAAGCCTATGAACTGTCAAAAAAATTCTTTTGGCAGGTTTTAAAACCAAACTCCACAACCTCTTTTATCACCTCCTTAATGGTTGTTAGAATGGGGAATGTTGGGTGTGAAGCGGACGCCATAAAAGTTTAAGATCCTCCCAAACCTGGTAAAATAAGATCTTGGAACAATGAACAATTACTCTTCAAATCATAGTGATAAGGTTGGATCTGTAGATGACTTGGTATTAGTAGAGAAATATGTAAAAGTGTGGATTTATGCTCAGCACGTGAACTATTTGACAAAACGCCTTGAAGGAAGATTGTTTTATTAAATGCCATGGTTGTTGGAAGTGCTCACAATGGTGGTCGTGATGAGACTTAAAGGTTGTTCAAGAAATTTCCCGCCAGATATTATCCCTTGGAGTGCCACGACTGTGCATATGTGTAAATGGGTTCGTTGGAAAAGCTTTAGAAACTTTCAAGCAAATGCAAAATGGTGGAATTGTGGATGCATGCAAACCGCTTGACAAAATGCCTATATGAGATGCTAAACCAAATCCCACAATTTCAACCGGCTTCGTTCCTCCAGGCATGATAGGCTCTATCCCTTCCTTGATATGTTTCTCCATTTGTTATTTTCATGTACGAAATTTTGTATTAAGCTTGTTAATGCTAAGTGGTTTTGGGTGTTAGTTATTTTGTATAAATCTGGAAATTATATCATTTTATCTTCGTATATGAACAATCTGGGTAAATGAAATACTATTTCATTGATTCAGTATGGTATTTATTTAGAGGGTTTGCTTGTAATGTGCTTCTATGGCATTATACTTGAAGCCGTTAAGTTAAACACAAATGGTCTGTGTTGGTATGAACTTAAACTCGAGGTTTATTTTATTGGGGCTTATATCTATGTGGGTATATCAAATCCCTTCTTCTTTGAGGGATCTGTGTATGTATAGTCGATATGGTTTTTAATATTATGAGTTATATTAAAACTCGAACTTCATTTAGGTATTCGATACATTAAAGCTTATTACTCCTCACTGTATTATCATGGTTTGATATCTAATGTATTTGGGTATATCTTCGATTTCCTTAGTTGTGAAAGTCGGTTAGAGGGTTATATAGCCATACCCAAATCTGCTTGTAAAGTGACGGCTATATACCGGTTTGAAAATCAAAGTCTTGAAGATTTAAATACCCAAATGTGGTATCCGACCTGACCTTGTCATAAACTTTGTGACATGTTGGGTTATCTCTTTAACAGTTGTGTTTTATGGCAATGTTGTAATGTTCGATAAGCTATAAGTTCTAATGTCTCATGGAACTCATCATTTTTGTTTGAAATCACAATCATATCAATTTCAGAGTTAATACTTAACTTTTGTGGGTATTTCTCCTTATAATGATTACTCCTTAACTCCTCTAGTCGATTAAATATTTCTAGTTTGACTAGTTGTAGACCAACGATTGAAGGAACATTTGGTCGATCTATGCTCATTATGTCGGTCTAGCTCAACAATGACTTTGTCACTTTGCTCAACTCGTGAATGATTAAGGTAAACCGAGCTCAAAGATGTTTGATTAATCAGAAACCAAAAATAATAGTATGGAATTGTATGTCAATACATCTGTATGTTGAGCATTATTATACCTAAAACTATGTCGTCATATTATTAAGGATATTCATTGCTAACACAAACAATGATATTCCTTTTATTGGACAAATACGTAGACTATTCAATACCCTAGAATGAAGACCATATATTAAAAGATACTTGTATAGTTATAATGCTTGTGTATTATTCTATATTGTTATATATATGAAGGAATAGGACTTGTCTATCTTGTAGTGTTATAATGCTTGAGTATAATTTGATATTGACAGATATATGAAGGATACAAGAACTGTTTGTCATAAATAGTTATAATGATTGGTATTAGTCAATGTTAAAAATCTATTTGAATAATATAAGATCAATGGGATCTTGTAAAGGATATGTGAGAGATATAGTGTATCAAGAATTTGGATAATGATAAGTTATAAAAGTAATAATATTACCTATTTATTCAATTTTGTAATAATGATTGATTGATTGACCTAAATGGTTATGTTATTTGTATAGAATTAATGCATGAAAGTAATTATATTTAAATGTTGTAGTACAAATGCTCCTATTTTTGTTAAAAAACATAATAGAGTGACTTTTGTACCCCCCACCATTTTTTGAGCACCATTTAGCATTTTTGAAAACCCTTTGGTAGAAAGATATCTAAGAGCATCTAGTTTGGGCTCCATTTTTATATTTTTTAGCGAATATTTTTTATTTATGATTTTTCTAGTACAGAAATTTTATATTTTGAAAAATAACGAGCTCCGACCCCCTAACAACCTCAAAAAAATCCAAAATTAGTTTTTTTTTAATATGTATAGAATTATGCCTAGTTTGGGCTAGTATAATTTTTTTAAAAATTTTGATCACCTAAAAAAGATACTCAATGAAAGATAGACATATTTACACTTAAAAATAGCTATAAAAAGGCATAGTTAGAAAATAAATAATATGGAAACCTTATATTAGTCGAAAATTTAAAAAATTATATTTTTAGAAAGAAGAAACTCTGCTCTACATCGTGGTATAATTTTTAAAAATGGATTGATTGTTTTATTTTGATTTATCATAGAGGAAGTGGCATTTTTACATTTTCTTGCAAAAACACGTTGTTTGTTGTGTTTGTACAGGTCCATGCCTCAGGCTTGGGGATCAAACTGATCCCAAGCCTTGAGACATGGCTTGGGAAAAGAGAAAACGCAAAACACGTACGCATTATAATGTGTACACATTTTTCTTTGTTTTATATATTGTGGCCCCCCAACGTCCCTTTCATCTCTTTCATGGGAATTTTGCAAACATTCTGTTTTGTCTGCAATTTTCTCTACATTCTTGCACAATTTTTTAGTAGTTCATTTTGTCCCCTACCCCACTAGTTGATTTTTTCTAATCATGGGCGATAAACGTCGAGCTAAAGACAAGAGGAAAGTCAAGAACAATACACTGAGCAATTAGAAGAGAAGAGAATAAAGAAATCAAGAGAATGCAAAAACTTCGAAGCAGGCAAGGTACATCCGCTATATCAAACGTAGCTAATGTATTAGAAAATGGGGATGAAATGCATAATGAAATGTAGAGAATAATGATTTTGCAATGAATAATGATATTGAATTGAATGATAATGTTGGTATGGATGAAGAAATTGATATGAATCCAATTGTTGAACCCTTACCCGAGAATCTAAATGTTAACCTAAATTTGTATGAAAACACCGAATGAAGAAAGTAACATTGTAAACGAATCTTCACCTCTAAGAACACCTCCTTCCATTTTTGAAGAAAACCAATTCACTTAATTGAAATTGATGAAAACATTATAAAACCAATGCCTAATAAAATGTCTGAAAGAAATGCGAGAAGAAAAGCTAGTGGAATTTGGGATAATTACTTTGAGAATTTAAATGACACACAAATATGTCAATTATTTGTTTCATTGATGAAATTAATTAAGCCGAGACCTATAATGAAGACCCTAGGTTAAGAACATCTAATGTTGTTGATCAAAATGCGTCAATTATTTAAAACATACATAAAGCATACCAAACTCGTAGGTGGCAAAAGACACACCAAAGATAGTAATGCTACATGGCATGCATTTACTAATTGTATAGTAAGTGATAAAACAGTTATAAACACTTGAATAGAAAAATAAGCAAGTTAGCTTTGAAGCTAAACATAAAAACACTAATGAAAGTAATAGAGAGACGTAACGTCTTGAGTTAGTCAATAACACTCGACTATTGGGCTTTCTCTAGCATACTTCCATGAAAAGACAAGAATACATCTGATATTCTAAAAGAATTAATTTTAAAATTTTGGAATGAGAACACAAGGGTGTCACCGAATAGAAGAGATACAAGAAAAGAAGAATAGGTTCTCGTAATCATGAATCGTGTGCAAAATATTTATTAGATATGACTCAAATAGAATTGTTCTCTAAGTTTAAGAATGAAAATCTACAAATTAACATTAGCCAAATATTCTTTGAAATGAGCAAACCCTTTAATGTGAAAATCAATCACTCACGTACCACTTATTGTTGCAGGCATCATGTTGAATTTTCAATGCATTATGATGTTTTTTGTCAAATACGTTGTGTTTTGCATACTAACATCATGTTGTAGGAGTGTGAAATAAATGTCCCACAAAACCTTCAAGAGAATTTATTTCGACAATATTTTGTGAAAATCAACAAGACATTTTTTTATAACAAAGCATGTTTGGATGGAACATGCAATGTATGCGGTGGCTTGCCAAATCTGAAAAGTTGTATCCACGAGGAGAGTACATATTCAATAGGAAAAGAATTGATTGATTTCACCAAATATAAATCGTGGCATATCAATTAAAATATGGAAAAGAATCTAAGAGGTGTGAGCTTGTTAGAAAATAATTATCTCAGATCGTAATATATGGCAAAATTCGAGAGGAAATTTTTATGAGTATGCAAGGCACACACATAGAGCTCGATGGTTGGATGAACAATTCAAGTTAAGAAAGAAAACATTCCCACTTGGTACTATTGTTTCAAGTAGTTGACTTCACAGAGAATTACACATCAGTACCACAAATGGAGGTTCAATCTCAATATTATAACTCAAAGCAAGTTTCTATTTTCAGTGCATATAACATTCATGCACTCTCTCAAAGCACTTGAGCAATATCGAAAAATATTAAGAGAGTATCATTTCTACATCAGTGATGATTGGACACATTCTAAAGAATATGTACAAGGGTGTTTCTAGGTGTTTTATGTGAACTTGAATGAGAGGAACATTAGTTTCAATCAACATTACATTTGGTCGATAACCGCATATCAAAATTCAAGAATGCACAAATGTTTTATTGGCTAACAAGATGCACGAGAGAAACAAATGTACAAATATATCTAGAGTTTTACTTGAGGCAGGGCATGGAAAAAGAGAGCATGATGGTGCAGGAGCATGTGTGAAAAGAGCACTTGCAAGAGAAGAGTTAAAGTTCAAGGATGGTGCTAAATTTACAGATGTAAAAACATTGTTGATTGGTGTGTCAAGAATATGGGCTATGAATCTCAAGAGAGATCAATGCTTCGTTGATATTTTTGGTTGATAGAGGAACAACATCCGACAAACTTTGAAGATTGTATGACAATTGCAGATCAAGTGATATGCACTCATTCTCGTAGTTCGAATGCAAATGCTTAGACTATTTAAATTAGGTGCATGACATGTTTTTGTATATCATGCATTGATTTTACATGGAATGAATGTGAGTCACAACAATGGGTGGATGAATGGACTTGTAGACCTCTAATTCCACTCGACACACATCAAGTTCCACAGCAATACAACTTGCAGGGTCTTCAGATCAAATGACAACATCACCTGACTTTGACCAAGTCTCTGATTTAGTGCAACAAGGTACATACATATATGTACATGCCATGTTTTAAATTTATAAATTATTAAATGGTCAACTCTTAATGTATTTATAAATTGATTGAATAGTTTTACTTTGTGATACATAGGGCACGTTTTTGTAGTTATTGTGACAGAATTTAATGAAGAGGGAACATACTACTTCTTGTCTCGTTGTGTAGAGGGGAAATTTTTTTGACTTCTACCAGCTCATTGATGGTGAAGACCTTGAGTATCCGAATGAATCAAAGGTAGTCACTGGAACTTGGCTTCAACGATATCCTATCAAAAAATCAAACATTTGGTTGTTTGAAGACTATGAAGTACAATGGAAGATACTTCACTATTCACATTTGGTCCTTGTAACAAATATTAAATTGATCAAATATCGAGGTCGGCCATCAAACACAAATATGTGGAAGGTTTGTGAATCGATCATGAAGCAATTCTTGCTATCACAAGAATAGAGTTGATCCTCAGTGGTTCATCGGATTGAATGTGCAAAGGTATGTTCTTCATGAATTTAATTTGAATATTTACTTAAATAATTTTGTTTAAATTTTGTATGATTTAAAATTCTATTTAATTGCTTACTAACATGTTTATGGAGGTTAGTGGTGCCAAAAAGCTTCCACCTTCATGTGGTCGTAATCGCATCAATAGAGAATTTATTATTCTCGAAGCCAAGTGAAGCTAAGAGAAGTTAAATATTAGAAAAGAAAAACAAAAAGAAATTCTTATTTCACCACCTATATTGTAAAATATCTTATTAAAATTCTCATTTCACCACCTATATTGTATGAACCACCTATATTATTCGGTGATTGGAAATTGACAACCTTACACCGAATCATTCTACGAATAGAGATGGAGAAAAATGTGAGAGGATTTCGTAGAGGGCCCCAACGTGGAGCTCTCGGATCGACAAAGACGTCTCTAGGTGCCACGGAGTTTGAGAAATCACCGTTGAAGATATGGCGTGTTTTGGCCTCGGGGCTCTTAAGGGACTACGCCCGTCAAGGTAGGCCGAAAACAAGGGAGCATAGGGAACCAAAACAAAGCCTCCAATAGCATTCAACAGCCACCCCGATGTGTTGGAGTATTTGGTTTGGTCCCATGAGCTGCTTGCAAACTACAACGTCTCAAGCAACCTCTACACCGACTCGGACTACACTATTTCATGCTATTGTAAATAATAGGACAACGAGAGAACCGAATGGAGATGGATAAAACCGTGATAGAATTTTTTTAGAGGACCTCAACATGGAGGTCTTGGATCCGACGAGACATCTCTAGGTGGCACGAAGTCGAGAAATCACCCGTCCGAAGATATGGCGTGTTTGGGCCTCACGGCTCTTAAGTGACCACGCCCGAACAAGGTAGCCCGAAAGCATGGGGAGCGTAGGGAACCAAAACAAAGCCTCCACTAGCATTCACCAAGCCACCCCAACATGTTGGTGTAGTTGGTTTGGTCCCACGAGCCCGCTTGCAAACTACGGCCTCTAGTAGCTCCACACTCGACTCGTGATCGCACTATTTCGTGCATTTGCAAACAATAGGACAACGAGAGAACCAGATGGAGATGGATAAAACCGCAATAGGATTTCATAGAAGGCCCCGATGTGGAGGTCTTGGATCTAACGAGACATCTCTAGGTGCCACAAAGTCTAAGAAATCACCCGTCAAAGATATGGCGTGTTTGGGCCTCAGGGCTCTTAAGGGACTATGCCCGGACGAGGTAGCCTGACAAAGACGGAGCGTAGGGAACCAAAATGAATCCTCCACTAGCATTAACCTCGGCCACTCCGACGTGTTGTTGGATTTGGTTCGGTCCCATGAGCTTCTGTTTGTAAACTACAACATCTGACAACCCTACACTGACTCAGACTGCACTATTTCATGCGTTTGCAAACAATATGACAACAAGAGAGCCGAATAGAGATGGATAAAACCGCAATAGGATTTCGTAGAGGGCCCCAACATGGAGGTCTTGGATCTGACGAGACATCTCTAGGTTCCACAGAGTTTGAGAAATCACCCGTCGAAGATATGGCGTGTTTGGGCCTTAAGGCTCTTAAGGGACTACGCCCGGACGAGGTAGCTCGAAAGCACGGGGAGCATAAGGAACCAAAACGAAGACTCCACTAGCATTCACCAAGCCACCCTAACATGTTGGCGTAGTTGGTTTGGTCCCACGAGCTTCTGTTTGCAAAATACAACATTCGGATGCCCCTTTACACCGACTCTCGGACTACACTATTTCGCGCCTTTGCAAAACAATAGGGCAGCGAGAGAACTAAATTGAGATGGATAAAACCATGATAATATTTCATGAGGGCCTTGACATGGAGGTCTCGATCGCGACGAGACATCTCTAGGTGCCACGAGTCCGAGAAATCACTCACAAAGATATGGCGTGTTTGGGCCTCAGGGCTCTTAAGGGACTACGCCCTGGACGAGGTAGCCTGAAAGCACGGGGAGTATAGGGAACCAAAAAAATCCTCCAATAGCATTCACCTAGCTACCTCGATGTGTTGGCGTAGTTGGTTTGGTCCCATGAGCTTCTATTTGTAAACTACAACATCCGACAACCCTACACTAACTTAGATCGCACTATTTCACGCGGTAAAGAAACAATGTAGAACTACAAGAGAACCGAATGGATATGGATAAAACCGCGAGAGGATTTTGTAGAGGGCTTCAACATAGAGGTCTGGATCTCGATGATACGTTTTTAGGTTCCACGGAGTCCAAGAAATCACCCGTCAAAGATATATTGTGTTTTGGCCTCGGGTCTCTTAAGGGACTACGCCGAGACGAGGTAGCCCAAAAGCATGGGGAGCATAGAAACCAAAAAAATCCTCCACTAGTGTTCACTTGGCCACTTGGCCAGCGTTAGCGTAGTTGGTTCAGCCTCCCACGAGCTTCCGTTTGTAAACTACGGCCTTACAACTTCTACACTAACTCGACTACACTATTTCATGTGTTTGCAAACAATAGGACATCGAGAGAACCGAATGGAGATGGAGAAAACCATGAGATAATTTCGTAGAGGGAATCAACATGGAGGTCTCAGATCGACGAGATGTATCTTGGTGCTACGGAGTTCGAGAAATCACCCGTCGAAGATATGGCGTGTTTGGGCCTCAGGGCTCTTAAGGGACTACACTCGGACGAGGTAGCCCGAAAGCACGGGAGTGTAGGGAACCAAAAAAAGACTCCACTAGCGTTCACCAGGCCACCCCGATGTGTTGGTGTAGTTGGTTCGGTCCCACAAGCTACCATTTTCAAAATACAAATGAAGTGTCTGACACCGACTCAGGGCTCCAGTATTTCGCGCCTTTGCAAAACAATAGGACAACGAGAGAACCGAATGGAGATGGAGAAAACCACAAGATTCTTTCATGGAGGATACAACATGGAGGTCTCGGATCCGATGAGATGTCTCTGTGTGCCACGAAGTTTGATAAATCACCTGTCGAAGATATAATATGGTTTGGCCTCGGGGCTCTTAAGGACTATGCCCGACGAGGTAGCCCGAAAAGCACAAGGAGCATAGGGAACCAAAAAAAGCCTCCACTAGCATTCACCCTGCCACCCCGACGTGGTGGTGTAGTTGGTTTGGTCCCAAAAGCTACCGTTTGTAAAATACAACCTCTAATGTACCATACACACGACTTAGAATCCAATATTTTATGTCTTTACAAAAATAGGACAACGAGATAACTCGAATCGAGATGGAGAAAACCTTGAGAGTATTTCGTAGAGGGATTCAATATGGAGGTCTCGGATTGTGACGAGACATCTCTAAAATGCCACGGAGTTCGAGAAATCACCCATCGAAGATATGGCATGTTTTGGCCTTAGGGATCTTAAGGGACATAATGACATCTTCACCTAATTGTTTTTCTTCACGATGTTCATTTTCATCTAAAGTTGAAGACTGAAAATTTATATGGCCTTCGGCTTCTTTTTGGGCACAAACAACCTTTTGTAATGTCGAAAAAAATTCAACTCAAATATCTCATTTTCTCACTTGAGAAACTATCAGTATTAACATCTAGTTGTCTCTATATAGACAATTGACACACCCCCATCACTTCCTTGGTGTGTCATGCACAAATTTTAGTGTCACTTGAGAATCTGGTTTATTAAATGCATGTAGTAAACTCCATATTTACTCTTTTTATATTTTGCTTGACTTTTCGTTTTCTATGCATTAATTCAGGATCCATTTATGAGACAAATTCTAAAGATAGATTTCTCATATTGTTAGGATTTCAAACTATACAAGATGGGTGAACCACTTTCTTCTCCAATATTTAATTTCTCGTAGAAATCAGGAATTACATAAAGAATGTACAAAGTCAAAGATCATTAAATGTTGACAACTAGATCTAGATATTTCTCAAACCAAATATTAGTTTTTCGTGGAGCACAACCATTTTGTAATATTTTTCATTTGATATATGAATCATTATCGATTCCTGAGAGAAAATTCCCATTTTACCACATTCAAAATAATTTGGCTATTCTTGAGCCCTATCTAGTTCACATTTGTTCAATCCTTGAATTTCATTAGCTTGTGTGACTTTCTTCATTTACTCCCAAACAATTGAGTCTAATGTAACACTCTGATTGCATGAAGATGAATAGAATGCAACATGCAACAATAGACAAAATTACTTGAATAATTTGGGCCGTATTTGGATGTTCTGAAGCAATTACAGCTTGTAGGAACTACAAGATGTCTCACCAAAAATAGATCTATACATGAAAATGGTTTGCGTGATCCCTTCTTAGCCTTGATGATCACAAGAATGAACACATCAGTTAAGTGATGACATAGTAGTGGTAGATTCAATACCACTTTTCTATTGATTACCACCCTTTATATGCCATAACTCCTCAATTTTTAGATAGATCTATATGCTCCACAATCGAGCTAATACATGGAAAACATCATGAAATAATACCATGATCAATTTTCAATGAAAAATAGAGATATATTGATCAATGTGGTCATGGCAATCTATCCTCAATAAAAGTGGAAGGGTGCACAAATGTCAAAACTGATTTTCTCTTTCTCAAGATTGAAGGAGCTTGCAATATTTTGGAGAAAAATAGGGACTCGATCAGATCTTACTTGGGTGTAGAGATGCAAGATTTTTCTTTATTTATTATTACTAAAAATTAACACACCGCGTGCCAATTCGGAGAGTATCATGAATGACAATGCCATGAAGAATGCGTATTCAATAAAATCTTCCTTTTATGCAAACCAGCTGCATACCAAATACAAAACTCCTTCCAACACCTTTTGTTTAGCAATAGGTGTAATATTTTACCAAGAATATATTAACTAAAAGAAATAAATTCTCTCATTCCCCAACATGATTCGGGACAACAGAGAATGGAAAATTTTCCCCTCCATAAAATTTTAAGCCATACCAATGAATAGTTTTCTCTAATACCAAGTCTTGAATTTGGTTGAGAATGCACAACAAAATATAGAAAAATACTTCGTTAATTAATTCTGTAAACAACATACAATTATATAGGGATGTAACTCCTATATTTAAGGAGGCTGCTATAACAAATTACCCCTCTAAATATTCCCGTGAACTATCTACGTAATATTGTTATAACCACAACAATATTACTAACAACATTACAAAAACCCAAATATCAATATAACCAACCATACTAACAAACTACTAATTTACTAATCACCGTAGTAATAATATAATCACCACATGTGAACACTATATTCCTAACACTTTTATGTTGAAGTCATTGCTTTTGGGGTACCACAGTCCATGTTCAAGTGTTCCCATGAGATATCTTAGAATTATTTTGACCACCTTGAAGTGTGTCTCCCTTGGATCCTCTTGGAATCTTCTAAAAAGGCCCACTGCCTGCATGATATCTAGACTTGATGCAGTAGCGTAGAGTATACTGCCTATCATAGATCTATACAACGTTTTGTCTAATTTTGGTGACATGCCCTCTTTGCTCAGTTTACATCCCACTTCCATTGGTGTTCCTATTGGTCTACATTATTCCATCTTAAACCTTTTAAGAATTTATTTGATGTATTTGGTTTGGGATATGAAGATACATTGGTCTGATTGATTGATTTGTAAGACTAGGAAGAATGAGAGATCTCTAAGCATAGAAATTTCAAATTCTTCTTTCATCTTATCATGATCTCCTAAAAAATAATATCATCCACATAGACTATGACAATGAGTAGATGATTACCTTCTTCTTTGATGTAAAGATTACTGTCAGCAACACCTTTTCTGAAACCTTGCTCAATGAGATATTTTTCCAGCCTATTGTACAAAACTCTAGGATCTTTCTTCATCCCATATAAAGCCTTTTTTAACTCCGCACACATAATCTTCATCATATGTTAGAGAAGAACCATTAGTTTGTTCAATATATACCTCTTCATTCAGAAATCTATTGAGGAAGCCCGATTTAACATCCATCCGGAACACCTTGATCTTCTTGTAAGTCACTACGTTAGGAAAAGTATGAATGCTTCCATCCTTGCCACTAGTGTAAACGCGTTTCATCAAAGTCAATTCCTTCCATTTGCGTATAGCCTTTGCACACAAGTATTGCCTTATTTCTTGTGACTTCTCCTTTCTCATTCATTTTTTTTCTGAACACCCATTTAGTTCCAATCACATTTTTATCTTTTGGTCTTGGTACTAGCTCCTAGGTTTCATTATTTTCAATCTGATCCAATTATTCATTCATGGCATCCACCTAATACTGATCCTTACTAGCTTCTACAACACTTTTGGCTTCTATCATGGATAAGTCTTTGCTATATCTTCATGATTGTGTTGATGTCTTAGTCTTCTTATGGTTAGAATTCCACCTTATTTGTTTCCAATGATCTGATTTGATGGATGATCCCTCTTAACTTGTCTTGAAGGTGCCTTAGTGTCTGGTCTTTCTTCAAATTCATCTACTTCTTCACACGGACTATCCATTTCTTCATCATCTTCTTGTTCTCCATGATTGTCATTGTGCTCAATCTTTGGACTTGGAAGAATCATCTACCTTTACATTTTTTCTTTCAACAACCTTATACAACCTCTTATTGTAGCATCTGTAGGTCACGCTGATTGTTGAATAACCAAGGAATTAATATTTTGGTTCATATTCCATGCAAGATGAACACAAATTTAATCAAATAACACTGAAATATATTATAATGTTTCTTCTATTCAATCCAGGATACAAAGAAAATATATAGAGGGAGAGTTTCCTATAAAATAGGAAACCTCCTATAACCACTCTCCAATAACTCACTATATACATGGGTTGTTAAAACAACTCACTAATATTACATTTAGATTTTACTCATACCAACAATACTAACTATGTAAAATTATTATAATCCATGAAGCACTAATTAATATTCCTAACATTCCCCCCTTAGTACGAACATGGGAAGAAAGAACATCTCGAAAAGTTAGACACGTAATTGTATGCCTGCATAATTTTAGGTCTGCATCTTTGCTAGCTTGGATCTTGTTGTCTGGATCTTGTTGCACATGACCAATCTGCTTCACCATAGTGAATCCCATACCGGATGATCACACTTCCACCGATTCACCTACATACACGAACTCAACAGTTCCTGCTTTCACTTCCAGTGAACACTAGATTTCATCGACCGATCGATGTTAGAAGTACGACAGTCAAAGAATCTCTGCAGTCAAAGGATCACTCTAGTTCAACTGCCCTCCTATACAACTGTTCTCATATTCCAAAATGCACATCCTCCTCTTTTCAATCTTTGGCAAGGAATGTATAACATGTTTTATTTCTGCACACACCACTCAAAGCAAACAACTAAAAATATTATAAAAAAGTGCCACTAGTGCTATATGTGATCTTGTCTTTGGTGACCGTGACGAGAGGCACTAATAGCCCTCCATCCTCTATTGCCTCATAACTCCAGTACATATGCTTCTAACTCATCTGAATTTAGATATGAAGCTCATTTTACAATTTATCCCCACAAGATGGACGTCACGTACAAGTGAAAATGCATCTAATTATTGAAACGTGAGGCAATTTTTTTATCTTCATAATATTTTGACACTTTGACTATTTTGACTAATAAAAATATCCTAAAATACCTATTTGACTAACTTGACAACACAATGGCGTTAATGATTCTATTACAATAATATATATAACAATGACACACTTTTCTCTCTCTTTATTTTTTGATGGAATGACTAGACGAAATGAACAATGACTTTTGACAAAACACACTACGATAATACGTTTAGACACAATAAATGACAAACATGAAAAGATGAATAAATAACATTATGGCAACTTTGACTCACTGTTGAACAATGAAAATGCACAATAAAACATTGACTTTGATTCATTTTAACAATAATCTAGACACAACCTATGTAACAAATATTTTTATTGGTAACACACAATAAATATAGAATAGCTTCTACCTATTCGACTCAATACTTTATGGCATAGGATTAGACTTTGAGTGATCAGATGTACATTTACTCAATGCCAATATCTCATCTATGCAACATGGAATGAGGAGGATACAATCTTTAGTGAGCAATGTTGAGATTAGGAGGGCATTTTGGAGTCTATGTGGAGCACTTTGCAGAGATATAAGCTGTCTTGGCAAAATCTGCAGGATTTGAGTAGACTGGAAAATCGTGTTCATGTATGTTGAGTGGATGGGAGCTTGAAGTTAGGTCATGCGAGCTACCAAATGTCCTCCTTTGAGTTCGACGAGACAAGAATGGAGTAGGAAGTGCTAGGCCAAGGGCTGAGAAAAGGATTTTGATCAAATCAGTGACTGAGACGCCGTAATAAACAACCCACTCTTCTTATTATATACCAGATCCTTCCCAAAGATCAGAACTTGCATGCAAGCTTAAAAAATGAACAAAACTTTCAATGTAGAAGCCAAATCCCGTGAGCCAATATAGAAATCATGAGAATCATGCCAATATTACCTTTATTGATCTATGACCGCAAAAATATGCAATGAAGATCATGGATGCATGTCATTGGAAGGACAACTATGTGTATGTTGAGATATCACACGTGGAATTCAGAGTTAGATTGTTAAAGAAAAATAATATCTTGCGCCTTTCTTCTTTGTTCTAACTGGAATTGGTGGTTCTATGCTAATGCCTTGGTAATGAGTGCATCGCATGTATGGCAACACGATTCTGTGAGGGAGATTCACACATAAGCATTGTCAGAATTGCAATATATTAATGATCAAGAAGATCTTCACTTTAATGGATGCCACTAACCCTTTATTTTTCTTGATATGTGATTATAGGTATCAAACATGGAATTTTATAGATCTTAAGCTAATCTATATTTTCATGCTCCTACAATCAGTATAGACTTATCTTGCATCTAATTTAATATGAAATTATTGATTTGTACAATAATCACAAAATGATTAAAAACATGGTTGGGAATGATCACATAAATCTCCAAGAATAGTGCACGAGTGGTGATAAAACCAAAATATGTCTCATTATATCACCAAATAACATTCTTATTCTCTCTCTCAAAATAAAGCTTTCAAGTGAATTTAGATGTAGTTTTAATAACATATATCATATTTAAGGTAGAATATAGGATTTATCTTATCATCTCTTTAGAAATCTATTTACAATCTAATTGTTGTTATTTCTTGATATTTCTTCTAAAGTTGGAATGCAATAGTGTGTAGAAAATAGGTCATAAGCAATTATACTCCAAGTTCATAGATTGCATTATAGAAATTCTTCACCAAAAGTCTTCACACAACTACGGAAATGCCCAACTATGGAAATTCTTCACATAGCTACGGAAATGCCCAGCTACGGAAATTCTTCACGCAGCTATGGAAATGCCCAGCTAGTGAAAGTATTTTGGTTTGTTCCAAAATAATGTAAAGGAGCACCGAACTATTCAGCCTACTCTTTGCTTCCACGTCATCAACCAAGAATATAGATCCAAACATGTGGCAATCTAAATTCATGAATGCATGTGGCATTCCAAGAAGAATTCAAAGTCATGGACTTAGCACTCCTCCTTTTTCTCTCCATGTTTCAAGGATGAGAAAATGGTGGAATAGTATTAGGAATGTTGAATAAGTACTCTCCCACTTTGTGTTCCTAGATTAAAGGGATGAGTTGTAGAAATATTCTCCATGATAAGTGGGTTGTTGTAGTCAAGTTTGTTTAGTATTTATTTCTTTGAATAAATCCACCCAAGAATAGGTAGTTAGTTCTTGGAGTGTGGACCAAGTAAACTAGGAGTAATGTCTATAAATACCTCTTCCATATATTTGGAAAAGGGGCATATTTTGTAAATCACTTGAATCAATACAAGTGCAGTTTTAAAAGTTAATTGTAGTTTCTCCAAATCCAAAGGGAAGAGAATGGCCAAAATCCGCTCTTCCCCAAGGAGGAGGATTTTTCTTATTATTTCTTAGCATAGTTTATTTACTACATTTATTTTAGTAGTTTAGTTGTGTGTTTTCTTTTTCATGCATGTTTAATTTCTGTATGTTTTCTTAGGAAGAAGTATTGTTGAATAAGATTTTCCTTTCTCCTTTTGCATACAACTTTAGACACCGCCTTGGTTATAATGACACCAACTTGTCTATGAGTTGGTTAAATGACTGGTAATACAATGACCCGTCATTTTTGGCGCCGTTGCCAGGGATCATGGTGTTATTAGGAGACTCAAATTTTTCTAAAAGAGTATTCTAGTGACAGTAGAATACCTCTTAACAAGATTTGTGATAGGAGATTCTTATTCAATAGCTTCTTTAGAATTTCTTTTCATGCAACTAGATTAGAATTTGCTTTCAAGTTTTTCATTTTCTGCAATTTCTTTTCCTGTAATTTCATTTCCAACAATTTCATTTCCTGTAATTTTTTTTCCTGCAAATTTCTTTTTTTTGCAAATAGATTAAATTTTTTTTGCAATTAGATTTAGAAACTTGATGGAGATTGCCAAAATAAACCCCCTCAATAACATGGAAACACCATTTTATATTAGTCCATCAGACATGTGTTTATACAATTATTTATTTTGTTAAGAAATATTTCTATTATATTCATATTGAGAATTTTAATATGATATTATAGATTGTTGATAAGATTGACTACCTTAATCAACATATGGATGAAAAATTCATAATAGAAATATGTATTATCATCAAATAAAACCCATACCTAGTTCTATTTCCTATATACACAACAATTACAGTGGCTAGTTACCCATGTATTTTGGTGTGATGGAATGGATACAATAGGAATTTGATGATAAGTTTTCTTAATCTTTATAAAAATTGTAACATAATATATTTCTGTAGGGTCTAAATTGATTTGGGTTTCCTATTCTGAAATATTTCTTGTTTGCATGTATTAGATTCAATACCAGTTCATGCATGCAAGAAATGCAAAAAAAAAAAAAAAAAAAAAAAAACTAACTTTTGCGATTAGTTGAGACAAATATTTCTATGGAATATTTATGTAAACAGATTGAGAGTTGAAGGAAAAGGTTTTGAGTTGCTTCTTGTTGTCCACTCAAAATTCCTGCTCTCGATGAAAGTAAAAATTTTAAAATTTTGAGTTTAAGTGTCTTCTCTAATGTACCGAAGTCGTGAAATTGAGAAAATCTGCGTTTTAGTCATTTGTGTGATTTTCGCTAATGTCGGACAATTTTGTCCCAACATCCCAAGTTGCAAAAGTGCGTTCAAAATCATTCTCTATCGTAAAGAAATCCCGAAGTTGTTCCATTTTCGAGCCCGTCAAGAACTTTTGTCCCAAGTGTCCCAAATAGAATTGTGCAAGTTGTTCCATTATCGGCCGATTCACCCAACCGCGTGCTTATTCGCTTTTCATGTTCCAAATGTCCCAAAGTTAATCGGGCAAGTTGTTCCATTTTCATATTTAAATCGCCCAACCGCGTATTTATCTTTCATGTCTTAATGTCCCAAGTCAAATTGTGCGAGTTGTTCCAATTTCGGTTGAAACACCCGACCGCTGAAAAAAATTACTTTAATGCGTTTCGTCCCGAATGTCCCAAACTTCTCCGGACCTATTGTAACATTTTCGCCCGAATCGCCCGAGTCTGCGCGTGCTTGAGCTTTTGTCCCAAGTCAAAAGTGCAAGTTGTTCCATTTCCGGCCGAAACACCGAACCGCGTCCTTGGCTGCGTTTTAGTCCCCCAAATGTCCCAAAATGCATTTGTGCGTCTTCTCCTGCTTCGCCCGAATCGGGTGAGCCACGTGTTTCGCGCATTCACGTCTCAAATGTCCTAAAGCGAACCAAGTGCCATTCATACTTAGTTTTTCCCGCTCTACATGAATATCCCGCTTATTCAAATTGGTGGGTATGCATTAAATGTGCATTGATCACTCTTCTCCCTCCTCAACGGCTATATAATGGGCAGACCTTTTTTGCATTTTCCACATTGTTCCCATGCTACCCTTGCTCGAACCCTTGACCTAATTCCCTGCGCGTGTATCCCTTTTCGTAATTCCTCCCGAGTTTAGGTTGCGGCTCGAGACTATCAATATGAAGATCAAATTCCGGGGTCGTGGAACAAGTTTCACCACTAAGTCTGCCGTTCTCAATATGGGACAAGAAGCTCGGCATCTTGACTTCGGCGATTTTGGGCGAGGATGGCGATGCAAAATTCTACACCAATGGCACAAATGATTCATGATAGCGGTTTGGCCTTTCTTTGGCGGTTTCCCGATCTCGATAAAGCAGTGATACCAGTGCTTTCATCGCGGAGCTCACTTCCGACCCCGCTTGAGTGAATCGAAACATATACACGGGAACTCATCGCCAAATTGGATTACGCCACCATTAGCACTTTTCTCTAGGATTCCAGAGATGGATAATGCCATAGTCATTTCCCTTTGATCAAGCACAGCCCTGTTCAACCAAGACAAAGACAAATATAAGGCACGAGTGGCGAAGTCTGGCTTTAGAACCCTAAGAAAGGAGCTTCTCGTCGGCCAAAACCCTTTTCTGGGCGATTTCAATGAAGAGTTTTCTGATTTCATAATTCTGTTGGCTCGGGTTATGGGTTTGCCCACTACCAACGAATTTCACTTACGATGTGCCGCTCATCGGCATGGTGTGCGAGGAACACACGTAATATCGTTGATTAGGCGGAGATCATTAGCATGAATTTGGCGAGCTATTGAAATACAACATGGATGACATGCTTGTTGGATTAAACTTCATCGATGAAGCTTTCAAACTCCACGAAAAGGTGAGCAATGTGCAAGAATAAGCTCTCCTCCACTATCAATATCATGGATAAAGAGCTCAAACTCGGAGCAATTTCCATAGTAGACCTCCCACTCATGGGACATGCAGATGAGAATGTTTTGTTGGCAGTAAAGTCTTTGATGATGTAAAAGATAATGCACCAAAGTCCACGGGTCTACAAATGGAGTGGAAGATCGAATCCTGGAGGAGGCTTTGGGAGAATCAAGAACAAAAGTGGCGAATGGCGAAGCTTTCAAGACACTTGGTTATCTTTGCTTTGAAAGACATGAATGTCATCATTTCAGGATGAGACTTCTCTACTTCCTTTTCTTTGCAAAGAAATCAAAGCTCAATTCACTTTGTGAGCTTTTGTCAAAGATAACTTATTCAAGGAAAGTTCCATCTCCAAGGAGAAAATGAAGGAGATTTGCTCTCTTCATCTGCCATTGAAGAAGCAAAACAAAGATTATCATACTCATGTCGAGTTTGATAAAGAGATAGAGAAGTGTCTGCGGGATTTTGGACTCGGGGGTCAATTTTTCGACTAACACGTTAGTCCCTCATGGCGAAAACAATAGATTCACTTCGTTAAAAGAAAATTCGAAATTCTTGAAGTCAAGGTGGGTCCCTCTCGAAATGGTGACCACCCGTCTTCCTCTCCTTATTCTTTTCTCTTTTTCCCTTTCTTTTTCCGTTTTCTTTGTAAGAAGTTGAGGTATTGCGGTGTGGCGGTCCTTAACTATTCTTGGTTAAAAGAAGCGATTCTGAAAGAGTAAGAAGATTTTAAGTTATATCATGGCATTTCTACGCCATTCGAAAGAGGAAGAACTTGGCTTATTTTCTGAAAAGTGTAAATAGATTATAAAGAAATCAATACAGAAGGACTTTCCTTTCTTTGTCTATCTGATCTCTGTTATTCCTAAGTTTTCATTTATTTTCTTTGTGAAGATCATTTGTCTCAAGTTTGTTAGTCTTACCGATTACATACTCTTCAACTTTGCAAGCATGGTGATCTTATATAACCAAGAAGGAACTTTATTCCCTTGATTAATGAATCTATGTTATGTTAAGAAACTTTGTGTTCTAATAATGTTATTTATTTAACTTTGTGTCTTTGAATTCCATCTTATTTATCCGATACAAATGATCTTGTTTCAATTCACTGTGACTTCGCATACATAAAGAATTACTCTGATATCTATAATTTGCATGTTGCCTTTCTGCTCTTTCCCGTACTCTCATTTCCTCAGTCCTTTTGTAATTGATGATCTTCATAGAAAACACTTTCGTAATATCCAAGTTTAATTAACAAATCATGTCTTGTACATTTGTAAATAAGTTCGTTTCTGAATAAGGAACCTCTCCCATTAAAGAGGAGGGACTTCTTGTCCCTCGATCTTGCTTTGTAAAGTCCTATCTCGACGACCAACACTTCTATCACGAAAGAAGGAAACATCATGTTGATGGAAAAAATATCCATCTCTGCAACTCAAATTCCTGCAATAAAAATGAATCTACAACAATAATGAAAGTTATTAGAACATGGTAGACAAATGCAAAAAGGTATGCATTATTCTCTCATATAACAACTTGTTTGGTTGAAAAGTTCAAGCATGCAACAAGAGAATTCTATTTTTAACTCTTACATTTAATGAAGTGAGACATTCCTTTTTGCATGCAATGACTCATGTAGTTGTTAGAAAAATTCAAATAACATGCATTCCTATTTTATCTCTTTTATTTAATGAATTAGTCAAATTTTGTTAAGATATTCCTTGCATGTTGACTTAATTGATTTAGAAATAAATTTTACATACAAAGAGGAAATAAATTTGCATGCAATAAATGCTACAGATTGCATATCTTTTAATCAATTAAGTCTCATGCAAAGAGTGCTCCTAAATTGACTCTATTTATTTAATGAGAGAGACTTGTTCTAAATTATTTTCAATAATTATTAGAGATTTGAATTTGAAGGAGCTAATTGTTGTAAGCATCTATTTTTTAGATGACATAATTACTATAGGAAATTACAAAATCAACATACATGGTGCATTAAAGAGGAGGTCAAAGGAAAAAGAATCATCTGATACGGAAATCACGCATGAAAAATAGCTACATTTTCTGATGCAAACTGCTCACGGATCATAAAGAAATAGATCAAAAAATTTCTAGGTTTTGTTTTACATGAAATGAGCTTTCCAAATAATTTTTAATTGCTCATTTTTGTTTAGAAATGACCAAGATATTGCAGTTTGAATGCATGCTACTCAAAAGAAAATAACATGTTGCAGATTATTTTGATAACAATATGTTTTATAGATCCAAATCACTAGCAATTTCGTAAAGAAATCGCTCAAACAATTTCTAGGTCTTGTTCTACACAATCTAATATTTCCATATCATTTTGAATTTCTCATTTTTGTTGAGAAACGACTAAGATATCACATTTTGAATGCATGCTGCTAAAAAATAACATGCTGAAGATTGTTTTTTTTTTTTAAATATATCTTATGATGCATGCAAGTATTCTGCTAGTACTCCTCATTTTGATGTGATGATTCATTCCATGATACCCTCTTTGTCTCGGTTTTTAAAAATTAAAAATTCATTTTCCCAACTTTTGAAAACACTAAAAATTCCTCCGATATGCAGTAGTCAATGTTAATCTTCTCAAAAAAATGGGGAAAGTTGAAAACCAACAAATGGCTGCTTTTCCCAAACCAAAAAAACAAAAATTTTTACACTTCAAAGTCTTTCTTGGATTCATATGACTGCTTCTCTTATGCCGACTTGGTTGATGAAATCATTTTCTACTGAAAAGTTCTATGTTGCAGTGGCTTTGACTTCATACCTATTTGTTTTTTCAGCTGTAGATGGAAATCACGGTTATACAACATGATGAAAGCAAGGATAACTACTGAGTATGGTATGGTAACTTCTATTTTTCTATTCTTGAATATTTTTATTTGTTGTTTTAATTACAAATAGATTCACTTCTCGAAAGCATAAAAAAAAGAGAAAATTTTCAAGATCTCCATGTGTTGATCAAGTCAAGTAACAAAGAAAATGATGCAGATGAAGTCTTTTTAGTTTACAACAATTGAGATCTATAAGCTGCTGAATTAAAAAAAAAAAAAAATAGTTTGCATGAGGGCATGCACAAAGCTAAGTGTGGGGGAGACTCACTCTCTTCCAAATATTTTGAAGAATGCATGAGGAAACAAAGAGTTAAGTGTGGGAAAAATATCTCTACATTATCTACTGAAAAACCTCATGAGAGCATGAATAAAAAAAGTAAAAATTTTACTTCTAAAATCTCAGTTTGCTACTATCATGAAAAAAGGAGAAGATAATTTGAAAGATGTAGAAGTATTGACAAAATCAGATTCTACAGGAAGATCAATACCTTGCATGAGGGCATGCAAGAAGTTAAGTGTGGGGGAAATAATGAGACAAAAATGTCTCATTATATCACCAAATAACATTCTTATTCTCTCTCTCAAAATAAAGCTTTCAAGTGAATTTAGATGTAGTTTTAATAACAGATATCATATTTAAGGTAGAATATAGGATTTATCTTATTATCTCTTTAGAAATCTATTTGCAATCTAATTGTTGTTATTTCTTGATATTTCTTCTAAAGTTGGAATGCAATAGTGTGTAGAAAATAGGTCATAAGCAACTATACTCCAAGTTCAGTTCGTAGATCTTCACGCATCTATCGAAAGTCTTCACACAGCTACTGGAAATGCCCAAATATGGAAATTCTTTACATAGCTACGGAAATACCCAACTACGGAAATTTTTCACGCAGCTACAAATTCACAACTAGTGAAAGTATTTTGGTTTGTTCCAAAATAATGTAAAGGAGCACCGAACTATTCCGCACTCTTTTCTTCCACGTCATCAACCAAGAATATAGATCCAAACATGTGGCAATCTAAATTCATGAATGCATGTGGCATTCCAAGAAGAATTCAAAGTCATGGACTTAGCACTCCTCCTTTTTCTCTCCATGTTTCAAGGATGAGAAAATGGTGGAATAGTATTAGGAATGTTGAATAAGTACTCTCCCACTTTGTGTTCCTAGATTAAAGGGATGAGTTGTAGAAATATTCTCCACGATAAGTGGGTTGTTGTAGTCAAGTTTGTTTAGTATTTATTTCTTTGAATAAATCCACCCAAGAATAGGTAGTTAGTTCTTGGAGTGTGGACCAAGTAAACTAGGAGTAATGTCTATAAATACCTCTTCCATATATTTGAAAAAGGGGCATATTTTGTAAATCAGTTTTGAATCAATACAAGTGTAGTTTTAAAATTTAATTGTAGTTTCTCCAAATCCAAAGGGAAGAGAATGGCCAAAATCCGCTCTTCCCCAAGGAGGAGGATTTTTCTGTTATTTCTTAGCATAGTTTATTTACTGCAAATTTATTTCAGTAGTTTAGTTGTGTGTTTCTTTTTCATGCATGTTTAATTTCTGTATGTTTTCTTAGGAAGAAGTATTGTTGAATAAGATTTTCCTTTCTCCTTTTGCATACAGCTTTAGACACCACCTTGGTTATAATGACACCAACTTGTCTATGAGTTGGTTAAATGACTGGTAATACAATGACCCGTCAAGTGGCTCCACTCATCCAATTACTTTGGCCAACTTAAATAATTCGTAGAACAAATGACTGGAGAATTTCCCAATGGTAGATGATGCACTGCTCGACACCAAATATTATTTTGGTTCATATTGCATGCAAGATGAACACAAATTTAATCAAATAATACCAAAAATATATTATAATGTTTCTTCTATTCAATTCAAGATATAAAGAAAATATATAAAGGAGAGTTTCCTATAAAATAGGAAACCTCCTATAACAACTCTCCAACAACTCACTATATACGTGGGTTGTTAAAACAACTCACTAATATTACATTTAGAGTTTACTCATACCAAAAATACTAAATATGTAAACTTGTTATAATCCATGAAGCACTAATTAATATTCCTAACAGGAACATGCCTTCATCACACCTAGAGTCAAATTTACCCAAGTTGTCTTCATCTCTTTTAATGTAACATTTACTTCATCTCTTCATCTCTTTTAATGTAACATTTACTTCCAAATAATCTTATGTGTTTCATATTTGTAGGCCTATTTTTCCACAATTCATAAGGTGTCTTGTCATTGTTTACTCCTAATTGATCTCTATTTAAAATGTAGACCGCTATGTACCACTTCACTCCAATATCTATCTGGGATTTTGGATTCATATAACATACTTATTTCCATTTCTTGTACATTTTGTTCTTTCTTTCAATGAATTCATTTTTTTGAGGTGTCTTGATGGCTGAGAATTGTCTTCTAATTCCATGTTCTTCACAAAACTCATCGAAATCGATTTTTTCTTTCTCATTATCCACTAGTGATTTGAATTTATTGAATTTGTCTAAGGCTTTTTTTTTTCTTCAAACATGCTACCCATGTTCTTCACAAAACTCATCGAACTCATTTGACCAAAATTCTCCCCCTCTATCTGATCTTAAGCATTTGATTTTTTTGTTCTTCTTATTCTCCACTAATGCTTTGAATTTCTTGAATCTGTCTAAGGTTTTGATTTTTCTTCAAACATGCTACCCATGTCATTTTGGTGTAATCATCTATTAGTAACATGAAATACACATCACATTGTATAATTTCAGTTCTTGTAGGCCCACAAAGATCTATATGAATCAATTCCAAAGGTCTAGTTGTAGAATATTCCTTTGACTTGAATGATCTTCTTATTTGTTTACCATGCAGGCATGCTTTGCAAAGTGTATTTGCTGGTTTTATAATATTTGGCATATGTTTGACACAACCTTTAGCACTCAGTTTCCCCATATTTTCAAAACTCATGTTTCTAATCTTCTATGCCATAGCCATCTGTGATCAACTTTACTTATGAAGCATTTTTCTTTATTGATTTCATTTAGAACATACATGTTGTTCTTTTCCTTTTGGATTTTACAACTTTCTTTCCTATTTTTCCATTGATAATGTCACAACCTTTGTCATGGAATATCAGATTGTATCCTTTCTTGCACATTTGACTTACACTTAATAGATTGTGCTTGAGACCTTCAACATATAGACATTTTCGGTGATAGTCTTTTCGTTATCTAGACTCAAGGTTCCTTTTCCAACTATGTTTGGTGAGTTTTTGTCACCAAATCTAATAGCTCCCGATGCATTGTTTTTTAGAGAGATGAATTTTCTTTTATCACCTATCACTAAGACCAGATATCTAGATACTATATTTTATCTTCATTTTGTACATGAAATGTGGTTTGCACTACTGAGCAAGACTCATTTCCTTTGTTGGATTCATCCTTTACAACATACACCCATCTTTTTTGTTTAAGAGGTTTTTGTTTACTTGTTGATGCTTAATTTATTTTCTTGTAATAATTGTAATAAACATCATTATAGTTCATTCTAGTGTAAGATGGGCCAAAGTTTCTTCTATAGCCTCTAGAGAATTTTCTACACTTAGTAGCCTTATGTCCAAACTGATTACATGAATAGTAATAACCACATAAAGAGTGTGTGTACCTCATGGCATAGGTGATTCTGGGAGCAATATTCCTTCTCTTGAGGATTTGATGAATTCTTTATTTATCACGAAAGACGTGCTCGATGTTAATACAATCTTGTTTTCTTCATTCTTTGCAGGCTCCTTTTCTTTTCTTTCTTCCTTGAAACCTATTCCTAATTTGTCATTTGTATTTTTTGACTAATCAAGATATCAGTTAAGGCATTTGATCTCTTTTCCATATTTTCATATGTTGTTAGCTTGCTGGTTATTTGTTCTAACTCAATCCTTAATTAATTGTTACAATTCCGAGTTTAGTTTCATGCATTCATCTTCCTTTGATGTGTAAGAGATGGAAATATTTTCTAGCCAGTTTTTAGTTCTTTGAGCTCATTGGTTTCTTCTTCTTCTTTTAAACTTTGTCTTTTCTCAAAGACATGGATTTTCTCTTCATAATATTTTAGTGTACATCTCAACTTTTGATGTTTCCTCCTGCACAGTTTCAGTTCTTTAAGAGCACAAAACAATTCAACTTCCAGATTTACACTTGTTTCTTATTCATTAGAGTCTTCATAATCAACAACATTCTTTCCTCTTGAAATGCATTCTTCATATGCATCCATAGCCATAAAAAAACATTCAGATGAGCTTCACTATCATCACTTTTAGAGCTACCTGGGTTGTTTGAATCAGATTCACTCGATTCTTATTTTGAATAGAAATTCCTTTTGTTCTTAAATAATTTATTCTTTCCATATTTCTTCTTGAAGTTTAGCTTTTTCTTGTTTTGTTTGTGACTTTCTTCATCATAATCAGATTGAGTTTATTTATTTTTATTTGGGAATTTAGTAGTGAAATGGCCTACTTGTCCACACTCAAAACATTTGAAAGGAAGTTTTCCTTTGTACTTACTCGAACCTCTTCTTAATATCCTTAGAACATTGCTTCAATCTTCTCATCATCAACTTCATCCTCTCGAATTTGATTCTTTTATTTCTTGTTTGGATTGAGTTTCCTTCTTGGCTTTAAATGCTAATTCTTTCTTGGTAGTCTTAGTATAGTTCTCATTTTGTAAGAAATAATACTATAATTCATCTATTATGAGAGTTTTCATATCTTTGGCTTCTTCCACAGCTGAAACCTTTGCATCATATTTTTCTTTGAAAGATCTTTGAATATTTTGGACTATGAAAAATTATTCTAGTTTCTCACATATGCCTCTGATCATATTGATAACTTCATCTATTCTCTGCATGTAGGCTACTATACTCTCATCATCTTTCATCTTCATATTCTCAAACTAAGCTCTATATGTCTATAATTTTACTAACTTAACTTTATCATCTCCTTCATAAATTCTTTTAGTTTGGTCCAAATTTTGTTTTTTTATTGTGCAGTGCATTACTTTAACAAACTATGTTTTAGTTAGGCCACATAGGATGACATTCATGGCTCTTGAGTTACACTCATATTTTGTCTCATCTGAAGAAGTGATTGGTGTGGCTGGAGGATTGTATCCTTTCTCAACACATTCCCAAATATCAAAACCCATTGACATAAGATATGTTTTCATCCATATTCTTAAGAATGCATAGTTTTTTGTAGTGAAGAGAGGTGATCTTGACAGTGATAAACCACCTTGTGCCTAATTTTCTGCCATGCTTGTGAAGAGAGATATCTCTTGAAGATGTTAAGATTCATTAAAAGGATTCACTTTGATACCAATTATTAGAGATCATAAGCACTGAGAAGAGGGGGTGAATCAATGTGAATTAAAAATTTTACAATCAATGTCAATCTAAAATTCTTTAGAAGTATGCAATAATGTACCATGAGCATTTAAACAAAAATATGTCGAGAAGATAACACAAACACAAAAATTATACTGGGAAACCCTTTCAGAGAAAACCCCACTAAACCAATGATTTATTAGGAACACCAATTAAAAGCATATAGTGGTTTCGGTTGAGCACTCACTCAACCCCCGAAGTACCCACCCGCATTCTCCAAACACCCACTCAAAGATAAACCGAGTACCCACTTAACGATTTTAGCAAACACCCACTTGCAAGGAGCACCCTCCCATATAATCTAAGAACCCACTTAGAAATAGAATTTTATTACATATAAATTAATCACTTAGAATCAAGATTGCTAACACAATGGATTATGATTATTTTTCTATACTTGTATGTGTTTTCTCGTCACTCTCTTCTTCTCATCCGATTTGAACTCTTTTTCTCAATCAATCCGTTATATTGATGATATTCTCTTTCGCTTTCGCATGTATTCAGAATAGTCAGTTGCTTCTATCCTTTCATTCTCTTGAGAAACAAATAAGGGTTAGGGCTTTTCTAGAGGAATACTTGTTGAATGTTGGGAGGGTGTGCGTGTACCAAGTAGAAAGAGATCGAGCATCGATTGCAGAGAAATCCTTTTTGTCTAGGAAGGACTACTTGCAAGTAAGAATACAAGACCACTAGATATATGATAGTTAGACACCCAAGGTGGTCATTTCCCTCTTAATACGAATTAACACAAATTCTAACAAAGAAGTTATTGCAAAATTATAATTTAATTACCTCGTTAAAAGCAATAGAGGAAAGGCTGGTTTTGGTTTGAGTCACCCACTGTCGGTCAGCCACCGTACAAATTCTGATTGAACACCGCAGTCTTGGTTCTTTAATAACTTATATCGGTAGGGCGTGATTTAGGGCTTTTAATGAAGGTTGGCTATAAGGTGGCTATGGTGTTTATAAGGCCGGTAAATGATTAGGGATAAGCCATGGGGTGATGGAGAAGACTCAAAGAGTATCAATACACTGCGTGGATTTTTCATTATGATGGAGGTTGTTCTTTTTCATTTTCAATGTAAGGGTAGAGGAATGATAGTTAGATGTAGGGTGTTACCGGGTAGTCTAGGAGTAGACTTATAATTACTATGATTCGATTCAAGAAATGTTATTAAAAGAACGTCTTTTTCTCAAAGATACATGTCCAAGGAATGTGATGGTGAAGGCAGGGCTTAGGTGGGATGATCTCAAAGATGAGCTATCTTCTCTCCCATGCTTGATGAGTGTAGTTACTTTGCGGTCTTGGGCTTGATGTCCTTTTCTCAAACTCTTCTCTTTTCTTCACTTGTCTCTTTCTGCCTGAATTCCCGATCTCTCCAATGAATTCCAGATTGTTTGTTTTTGGTTGGGGAAGTCATTTACAGGAACCGATGGCGGTTATGTTGCGCGGCGGTCAGTAGGAACCGATGTCGGTTAAGTCAAAGTGGGCTATTTTTAGTAAAATAGCCAACTTTCCCTCCTTTTCTCTCGAGAGGACCATTATGTTCTTATAATGAGATTAGTTGTGGGCTTGGTCTCATTATTAGGTTGGTTTTGTGCGGGTGTAGGGTAATTAGTCATGGGTGTGGATGTAGACCAAGTTATAGGTCTTAATTAGGTTAGTTTAGGGTTAGGGCTAGGTCATGATGAGGTGGCGAAATGAGGTGGCAGGTTTGAAAATGTGGATTTATTAATTATAAGGTAAGTAATAAATAATTGTGCAAGGTTTAGGTGGTGAGGTTAGGTTGCGAAATGAGATGTGGGGCACAGGGTGTCGTAAGACACAAATTTGGTGTCTACATTCTCTTTTGATATATCTTTAACACTTCATCTGTTTTTCTCTTCTCTCTATTTTCTTATATATCTCCTTCAACTCAAATATCTCATTTTCTCATTGAGCAATTACTGTAGCATCAAGTCAGTCTCTATATAGACATCCGACACACTCCCATCACTTCCTTAGTGTCATGTACACTTTTTCAATGTCTCCTAAGAATCGGTTTATTAAATTCATGTAGTAAACTCCATATTTACTCTTTCTACATTTGGATTGAATTTTTTGTTTTCTATGCATTAATTCAAGAGCCATTTATGAGATGAATTTCTCATCTTGTTAGGATTTTGAATTGTATAAGATGGGCGAACCACTTTCTTCTCCAATATTTAATTTCACTTAGAAATCAAGAATTTCATAAAGAATGTACAAAGTCAAAGAGCATTAAATGTTGATAGCTAGATTTGGATTTATTTTATCGAATCTTAGTTTTTCGTGGAGCACAACCATTTTGTACTATCTTTCATTTGATATATAAATGATTATCGATTTCTTTGAGAGAAAAGTCCCATTTGACCACATTAAAAATAATTTGATTATTCTCGAGCCCTGTATAGTCCACATTTGTTCAATCTGTGGCTTTCATTAGCTTTTGTGACTTTCTTCTTTGCATCGTGGAAATATCCTTTGATCTGCGAATTTTCTCTTTTATGGTAGAATTTTCATCATTCAGATTTCCTCCTTTTTCCATTGCCTTCTTTAGTATTCTGTGGCTTTGTTCCATGTTCATGGTTATTTTATTTTATCTACAGTTTTTATAGTTCTCTTAGTTATTTCTAGTCCTTCATAGCTTTTATCTTTATCTGCGGCTTCCTCCCAACTTTCCTTACTCCCGTGGCTTTTCCTTCACATCCATGGCTTCACCTTTCTCACCTGTGGATTTTTCCTTTTACTTGCGGATCTTTCTAAGACTACATTTATTCTAGAATTTGGTGGCTATGTCCTCATGTATGTGGCTTGCAAAAAAAGATGATTAAGTCCCTTAGAACTTAGCCTTAATTATATTGAGGCCTCTGAGAGATGAAACTACCAATCAACCTTCAAATTTCATTTTCTAAGTCTTTCTTTCCATACATGGTTGATCTTGAGATGCCTCCACAACTCTATCCTTTTTGCCACTTTTTTCCATCACTGTAACATGTCATCAATGACAATACATATGACAATGAAAAATTTCCAACATAAAGGTCAATCTCTCGTTATGTGTTAGAAGATTGTTGTCTGAAACAGATTCAATGTTCGTTGGACTATAAGAAGAAAATCTATAGAAGAGATGGATTAGTTTAGAGGAGATATAATTGACTATTTTTGTGATCTTGTTGAATGTCAGTATGAATAGAAGTGGCTAAAAAATCAACTCTTAGTTTGAAGTTTTGAAATTTGACATGTCATCAGTTGTGAGAGCTTCCTCATCAAGCTTTATGAAAATGGTTCCATATTCAATTAAGTCTTGAACATAATGAAAAATGGGTGTACAATTATAAGTCTAATAACCTTCCATGTGATGATATTTATAATATTATGATACATTATATGACGTAGGATTAGGTTCCCCATTAGAAAATGGTCTCGTAGGTGGAAATTCACTCATGTTAGCCTTTACTAGTTGTTGAAAGGAAATGGATAGAATTTCTCTGAGAGGTGTAAATTAACATTCAACGGTGCATAAATTAATTTCATCAATATAGGATATGATGGATTTATAATCGAAGTTGTTTGAAAGTGAACCATGTTTGTAAGATTGAACATTTGTATCATGGTTAGGTGGTAGGTCTCCAACCACTATGTCTCTATTGTCAATGAGGTCTTGGATGTAGTTGTGAAGTTTTTGCATTTATCCATTTTATGACCATCAATATGATGAAAAACATAATATGTGTTAGGTCTATACCAACCTGACTTAGGATCTCCTTCAAGGAAGGGTTGTATGATAGGGTAAGTGACAATATTGGCACTTCCATTGTTTTAATATGCTTGAAAGAGATTCCCCTAAAGAGTTATATTGTCTTCAATTTTAATCACAAGTAGGAGAAAATTTCTCTTTTTGGAATGGTGATAGATGGTTTATACTTAGTATGTTTTAATTTGTTATTCTATAAATTTTGCATGTTGTTATTATCCGTGACATCATCCTTGAAAACATTAAGGTTATAGTTGATGTACCTAGATTTATCATGATAAGTGATAGGGTTGTTGTTATTTTTGTGATGATTATGATTGTACCCATTGTCTTTATAACGAGGCTTGACCAAACCTTTAAAAAAGAGGGATTTTTCGATTTGAGTTCCCTTTTCAATAACTTCCTCAAAATTATTTAGGTAGTGCATCTGCATGTGAAAGGACAACTCATTGTTAAGGTTAGGGATGAAGATACTAACCATTAGTTTCTCAAGAATTGAACATGGGAATCAACTTGTGATTCCTTTCCATCATTGTAAAAACTATGTAAATCTCTCATTTTGTCATTGTTTGGCAATTCACAAGTCCATCATGGTTATTTCATAATCAAGGTTGAAAGAGAAGTGTTTGACAAACTTCTCTGAAATTTCTATGAAGGTAGAAATAGATCCCTTTGGAAGGTGTAAGAACCTATCCAAATATTGTCCTCATAGACTCTTAGGAAAAATGTGCAAGATAAAGATATCATTGTAAGCCACCTTTTGGCATGTCATGAATAATTCCTTGACATAGTCTCTAGGATCAGTTTTTCCCTTGTATTTGTCAAATTTTGGCATCTTGAAATACCATGGGAAGGGTATACATAAGATCTCCATATTGAAAGGTATGGACATAAATAATCAAAATTGAATTGTTTGCATTCCTGAAATGGTGTCCTTCATCATTTTCCACTCTTGAGAAAATGGTGAATTATTTTGTGGGATGAATGGTGATTTATCATTCGTATGTTTTTTTTTCTCATTATTGGTCTTAGAATGATTTTTGAATGTGTCGTCACTTTTCTTCATGTGTTCGATACCTTTAGTATCATTTTTAGTGACTGTAGAGGATAAATGAGCCAATTTTTTTCCATTGCATTGATTTGATCAAGAAAGGCTTGGTTGGGATTAGAGGATGAAGCATTATATTTTCCTTTATTATCATCATTTTTTTACTTTTTCCTTCATCATCATGTTTGTTTGACTCAAGTGGTGGACCCTTAGGGGATTTAGGTTGTTATTTTAAGGATTTCAATTCATCCTCATCAAATTCCAAGGGAAATATTATCTCCCATTGCAAGGAGATGAAGAAGGAATTGGTCTTTGTTTTGTCGTAAAGTGTCATCTATGGAAAGGTTTTTATGTTGGTCTTCATCCTCTTCATCGAGCTAATGTGGAAATGATTTATTTCCTTCCATTAAAAAGGGGTATAATCATGATGTCATGTTCCCACCATTGTTTGAAAGAAGGAAGGGATGAGAAGAAGAGGTGCGATAGAAAAATCAACCCTTAGCAAAGTGAATGCTAAAATGGAAGAGGGAAGAATATGAAAAAAATCCAACCTTTAGTGAAATGAGTACTAAGAGGGAAGAAGTGAAAATGGTTAGTTGATTTCTTGAATCAGAACTAAATGCGAGTTAAAAATGGCTATTAAGGGAAGAGAGACTTGACAAGGTGGACGCGATCAACTCTTAATAAAAATGAGTGATAAGAGTGACAAATAGATGTGAAAAGGTTAACTCCTAACAAAATGAGTGTTAAGAGGAATGAAAAGGGGACTTCACAACACTTAAAAAAATGAGTGATGCTAAGGTGGAAGAGACTTAACAAAGTGAATGTGATCAAATCTTAATCAAAATGAGTGATAAGAGTGACGAAGAAGGTGGACTTCGCAACACTTAAAAAAATGAGTTATGTTAAGGTGGAAGAGGGATTGAAGTGTTAGTTTAGATGATTCTTAAAAAAATGAGTGCTAAGCAAGATGAAGAGGTTTGAATGACTTCACAACCATTTACAAAAGTGAATGTAAAGATGGAAGAGACAAAATAAGTTAGTGTGCTCAACTTGTGACAAAGTAAGTGTGACAAGAGGAGACTTAAAACATAATGAGAGAGGATCAACACTTAATAAAAATCATGTTAAGGGAAGAGACTTAGGAAAGGTGATGATTTTTCTGAAAATTTAACAAGTTGTATGTTAAAAGGAGAGACTTGGGAAGATTACAATGATTCCAACTCTTAAAAAAAGTGTGTTAAAAGAGGAGACAATAACACAGAAATGGGAGCACTTAAAGAATGAAAAAGTGAATGTCGTCACACAAAGTGAAAAAAATTAAAATGAGAAGGTTTGAATCTCACAAGAGTAGAGATATGAGACAAAGGGAAATAAATGCATGATTAATGATCTCAAACTAAAGAAAAGTGAATTATTTAAAGAGAGAAGTGAATAAATGATAATGAAGAGGATTTCGATAATGCAAAAAAGTGATTATGAAGTACGACAACATAAGATGATAGGGAGAGATATGAAAGAGGTCATCAATTTAATAAAGTGAATGTGAAATGCAACAATGTAAGATGAAATGCTTAGATTTCAACAAGATGTAAGTGTGAAAATTTAAGACTTACGAAAATGAAAGATCAAGGTGATCAGGGTGCTTAATCGTGATAAAGCGAGTATCTCGATGTCAATACTTAGTGAAGAAGAATGAAAGTGGTCAAGTTTGGATATGGATGGATGACTACTCAAAAAAGACTTAAACATGTTTACAAAAGTGAAAAGGTGGATGAGAGAGAAAATGTGAATGACGAAAGTGAAACACAAGTGTGTAACATGTGAGAAAAATGAAAAATGATGTTTGTGAAAGTTGGCCTCTACTTTATTTTTTCTTGGACAAGGTGTGGCTTCTTAGGTGGTTCACTCAACTATGTGTCAACAATATACCCAGTGAGCACAATGCTATTACTAGTTGTCAGATTTAATTTACACACTTTGAAACCCTGAGAAAAGATATTTCTTAGAATGAATCACATTGGGATGGCCACTACTGGGTATCCGTGAATCTAATCTCATAGGTTTTACTAGACAAGATTGGGATGGGGGTACCCATTTCACAACCAATTCCATCAATGTGTCGACTAATTTGGGCCCTTAGGGCTCCTCGTGGTAATCCTAAAATGATTTTTATAGCTTATGTTAAGGAACTTCCACACGTTATGTGGATGAGTTTTTTCCCTTATATAAACCTATAAATATAATGTGTAAAAAAGTTCATTTTATCTTATTTAGCTGCAATTCCTTGCACACAAGAATGAGTAGTTTAAAGCTCATGATCAAAGGAAACTTGTAGTTAGTATTTTTAAGTGTTTTATCAACCTTTATGAGAGTGGGTCCTATAAGTAAGGATTAGAATGTTTGCATAAGGTAGGTAAAAGACAAGACAAGAGAAGTGAACCTAGGTTTTTAATTTACAAGATCGCTTAGAAAGTGTGAGGAAAGAGCATACACGTGGGTTGAATTTGATTAATTGAAAAACATTAATTCCCAAAAACAAATAGAAATTATCACATTTTTGATTTCCAAGATCTCTTAAGAAGCATGAGGAAAGAACATACGTGTGGTCATTTCATGATTAGTCTCACAAAACCAAAAAAATGACAATAAAAAATGCAAGCAAAGAATAGTCACAAAGAGTTAGCGAATATAAAAGAACAATTAAACATGTGCAAAATGGATAAAAAGTGATAAAAATTGGATCGGAACATCCAATAACCATAGTTGAGAAACTTCTACGATGAGGCTTGTTAATGAAATTGATGAAAAATTAAGAAAAAGAAGGGTTCCAAAGAAAGGACACGTTAATAGAACTATCTAAAAAAGGAAAAGTAAGTGCACCGAAAATTCTCAGGAACCCTACACGTTCAATTTGCACAATTAGTCTAAGTGTAGTTAAAGTGATGAAAAAAATAGGTTAAAAGTCGTAATTGAGGTTAAATAATCAGATGTAATTAACTACACTAATTAATTAAGTACAAAAATGACTATAATTATTATTATCTAACTAAATTAATCTAAAAAGATAAGAATGAAAAAGGTTAAAATAAAATAAATGAAACTAATATAAACGTAAACTATAGTCTAAACTTTATAACCAAATGACCTAAGAATATGAAAACCCTAAACGTAGCTAACATAGTGTTGATTTCTTATGCGAGACTAACTTATTTTTTTGGGGTTTTCTTGTGTGTAGGGCTTTAAGAAGAGTGCGAAAATGGATCTACAAAGGGGAGTGTTCGAGGGAGGTCTTATGATGATGTGGAAGTGAGCTAGCTTAGTAGGAGGTTTCACAATCGCACTGGGGAGGGGGTTTTGAGGGATCTGGGGATAGTGCAGGGGTGTTTGAGTTGGAGGGGTTGGTATAGTTAGGGTGATTAACACTAGTTTTGTGTGTTAGGGGGTCATTTGGGGCTCTGGGAAGAGTTGTTTGGGGGAGGGATCGATCTTGTGTGGGATCGAGGTGGGTTTCGAGAGAGTTTGGGGTGGCCGAGGGCCGAGGAGGGGTGTACGGGGATGGGTGGGGTGGACACGTTAGGGCTCTGTGTGTTCGGGTGAGTCGGGATGCTAGGTTGCATGCTCGCAGGGCTCACGGGTAGGAATCTAGGTAGTGGGCTAGGGCTTAGCGAGTTAGGGGGAGTTAGGTCGTGGCTCGGCGAGTCATCGGGGTCAGGGTGGGGAGGATCGGTGGTCATCAAGAGTTGGGGAGAGGTGAGGGATAGCTTGACCGAGTTGGCTAGGGGAGGGGGGGGGAGGGGATGGGGAAGGGGGAAGTATTGTTTTAGGGTAGGGTTTTACAATGTTTATTTTATTTTATTTTTGTTAAAAGTAATTGTTTTCCCTATGTTTTGTGTTTTTCTCAAAATAAAACTACAACAAGATATGTGGCTTAAAAATTAAAAATATAAATCAAGCCCCCACAAATATATGTTGAGAAAAAACTAGAAATCAACACCCAACAATTAGATCTATAACTAAATACAAGTTAAACTTGGAGGAGAATCACATGTAGACACAAATTGTAAAACTAATTTTTTGCACTCAACAATTACGTAAAACCTATAACATGAGGAATAAGTTGTGTGTGTGTGTGTGTGTTTATTTTGAATATTAGTTCCAAATGCTACCACAAACTTGTACAACACACACATTAACACAAAAATACCAAAAATAAACCAATAACAAATTAATCAAACAAAAATGGAAGAAGATGGGTGCAGTCCCACTAGTGTGCCAAAATGTAAACTATGGAAAACTAAACTGAAATGGAAGATACACAAACACAATGCAAACCTCATGTACCCTTCCAAACAAACTCGAGTAAGGTTGTGAGAGATTTGAAGCTGTGTAACCTTGTAAAATGACTAATTTGTGGATTCTCTTGAATGACCTCCAAATGTGGGTTGTCCAATGTTACTAACACAATTTTGGGAGCTTCTAATATGTATATATTGGAATGAAATTTGACAGAGTAATTATACTTTGTGAATCCAAGAGAGTTTGTAAGAGTGTAAGCTTACATTTTATAGAAACAAAAGTGGTTAAAAATTGGTTGAAATGGGTTGAATGCACATTCTAAAAATAACATTTGAGGAGGTTGCAATAGTTCCAGGACATTTAGGGGAAATAATGGAATTAATTATAGAAGTTGCATCTAAAGGTGGTTGTATGTGTAATTTAATTTTCCCCACCTTTATAGGATTCTAGAAGTGTATTTGAATAAGATGAGGATGTGGATTCCAAGTGGTTGTTGACTGAGAATATGAGTGGTAGTTGACTAGGATGTGCACACTAATTAATTAATCATTTAATTAATAAATGATCATTAAACTAGCAAAAGGGGTACTAAGGACTAATTTAATTAATCCAAAGGGGTAAAATACACATGATTAATCAATATAATCAATCAATCACAGATGGATGAATAATTGGATGTAATAGGAAAATATTGGGAATATGTGAGTAATTTTGGGGTGTCTACATCCCCCTTGTCCCCTTTTTACCTTGGGGACAATCCAAGGGGACATGACATGCTTCCTAGTATGGAATGGGGTCAACTCATCATGGGAAGGGAATATGAGCACTTAAAGTATTCACATGCTCCACCTAACATCTCAAGTTGTGTTAGAAGGGTATGTGGAAACTTAATTTCGATGGTGCTTCTAGAGGAAATCCAGGTAAATCAGGGGTTGGATGTATTCTTAGAGATGATTCAGGATCTCTTATTAAGGCTGGATCATTTCCCCTCCGGGATGGTTCGTGCAATGTTGCAGAAGCCCAAGCGCTTTTAGAAGGGGTGAAGATGGTTGTTTCTTTAGGTTGCTCTCAACTTTTTATTGAAGGTGACTCACAATTAATTATCCACGCCATATCTAGAGGATCTTCCCCCTCATGGAAAATCAACTCTTTCATACCACATATTTTCTTTTGGCTGGGTAAGATTGGTACTTGGCAAATCATGCACAATTACCGGGAAACTAATTATGTCGCTGATCTACTGGAGAACTTCGCAATCGATCACCCTACCGCCAGTGTCATTTCTGATACAGTTGATGCGTGGCAAGGACTTCCAAGAATAATCTCAAGCGAGCAGCACAACTAATGCTCTCAGGTCAGATGTGGCTTCTTGCGCGTGTTTCGCCCCTTTTATGGGGGGATGTGGTCCTCTGTTTGCTTTGTGTTTCCCTGTTTTGGCTCTTTCATTGTTTGTCTATCGAGCGGCACAATGGCATTTCTTGGCTTCCCATTTGTTATTCTACAAAGCTCTGGACATCACCACGAATTTGGTGATTGATCACTCTCACCTTTCGGAGATCTTTCATTTCTCCTCGGAACAAGAAGCCGAGGCCATTGAAACTGTGTTGGGTGATACTTACAGGTTTCAGTCTCGACGTGCACGCTCCAATGCGGACATAGCGGCTGCTTTCGTCTCCTTCTGCTTGCTTTTGGAGGAGGATCTGATCGTTGTTGAGTTCCTGTGTAACTCATTATTCATGCCATTCCTCATGTGGGGCTGGGGAGGAATTAGCCGACTTCTCCCTGTTGGATCCTCTCCTTTGGATTGAAAGGTTTGGCGAGCTTGTAGTCAGCCTTTGGGCATGATATTCAGTGGATATGTGGACAGTACAGAGCTCTTCTTCACCATGCACAAAGTGTTGACAACCTCTTCACGTTGGGCCAACTCGATCATCGTCTCCTGCCTGCGGTGGACATTGAGGCTGCTGGCTTCCCTGTCAACTTTGCAATTGATCAATGGAATGAATTTAGGGATAGGGCACATGGCACGTATCACCTTCTTCTGAGGGAGGCCAACCGCCATGCTAGCACCGACTTTGGTTGAGGTGTTGTGTCCCTCTGGCTGATGGTTCGGTATTTTACGTTGCTTGGGATTTTGGTTTTGTGTATGTGGTGTGGGCAGTCACCTTTTTCCTCTCTCCTTCCTTCTTCCTTCTTTCTTCCTAATGTATTCTCTCCTCTTCTTCTTCTTCTCTCTTGTTAGGTTGGGGCCTAACCCCGGTTCAAAGCTCCGGTCAAAAGCGTTAAATTATAAAAAAACATCTCAAGTTGTGTTTAAAGTGACACAACCACCACAACGTATGGAAGAGCACAATTTGGTGTCCATCATATATTTTTCACAAAAGGTAAAATCCAAGGGGACACCATCAACTTGAAAATGCATCGTGGAGGTCCGATCATGAAGATGGGTCAAAAAGTTAAGTTAACATGCAAGTTTGAGGTTCACTAGGTGTAAAATTTGATCATGACAAGTCAGTGAAAGAGAAGGGGTTGATGTGGGAGCACAATTTGGTGTACCCATTGTCCCTTTTGCACCTCAAAGACAATACAAGGAGACATGTCATTATCAAGAATGCACCATGGGTTCTTCTCATCATGTGAAGGGAACCAAGTTGAGAGGGGTAAGCTTGTACATCTCCTAACACAAAAATTATCACTTTAAGTGATGCAACCAATCATCCACCTAGGGAACACACTTTTGTGTCCCCCTTGTCCCCTTTACATATTAGGGATAATCCAAGGGGACATGGTGCATGATTTTAAGCGTGTTATGGGATCAATTCAACATGAGAAGGGGACTTGGACACTTAATGTCTTCACATGCTCCGCATATCACCTCAAGTTGTGTTTTAAGTGAAACAACCACCTAAATGGATGGCCGAGTGAAATTTGGTTTTCCACATGCCCGTTTTACACCAAAGGGATAATCCAAGGGGACATTACATTCTCAAAAGTCCACCAAGACTATTTTGAATTGTTGATGTCATTTGCCAACTCCATTTTAAAACAACACGAGTTCTTTTTCAGCCTTAGGAGCAAAGAAGGGTGTTTTAGGGTTAATCCTTATATGATTTTGACTCAAAATCACAATTTGAGATCATCCCAACTATTATCAGGATCAATTTCTTACCGAAAATTAATTTTGAAGGTCTATTTCACTTTTGAGTTGAAGGGGCATCTACAAAGTCTTGGTTTATCACGGAAGAATTTTAAGTCTTAGAAAAAAGTGATGATTAAATCATATATATGATTCCAATAGATTTCTAATTAGTATTTTGGTTCTCTCAAATCCTCATATAAGTCCCATAATCATCTAAACAAGTCGATTTCACCAATGGAGTATAGCGAAATCCTTGCACTTTGAAATGACCTGTTTAGATCGTTCATTCTCGACATCACTTGGCCTTGTACAATTCCACAAAAATACCTTGAATAAATTCCAAGTTCCTCTTTAAAACTTCTATATGCATTGTGCCCTTAAAATAACCTTCAAGAGGGTATTCACCATTCTGCAAAATGGTAAAAATGGCCCTTTTAGGCCTCTACGAATAAATTTTCTTCCTTAAATCTCACCGATCTTTTCCATCATCTTAGGGATACATTCCTGCACATGAAACACACTTGAAAATGGTTTTATCACATTCCTCTTAGCCATAATTAGTATGAAATTGTGGACAAGATGGCTAGAGGAAGGGTTTATAGTGACCAGAAAGGAAAATTTCAAGTGGGGGCTTAGTTGTCATAGCCAAAATTTTCAATTTTGCATGCTAGACATTTAACATGACAACACCACCCATCACAAAAATGGGTTTCTCCTCCCCTTTAAGATTTTCCATCATAATTTTCTTTCAAATTTTCATTATTATAGATTTTATTAAATTTAGTGGTGTATATGTTAATCAAATGAATGCTAAATTTTATGTTAACTATAAGTAACAATGAAATGAATTTTTCCAAGAGATGACTAACCTATTGAGCATCCCCTGTTTTTCATTTCCATAAACAACCTAAAATTTACTATGTAAAATTAAAAATAAAACCTTAGTTTGTTATCATGGCTTGGCCTTAGATTCATGTGGCCGAGTTCCAAAATACTAAACATTAACCAATTTAAAAATTCCTTATAAATGTTATAAATTTGTCTTGAAATAAACACGTGGTGAGCATTTGCGATCATATTTTTAGTTTTATGACTTGTACACAATCCTTAATGTTATGAAATGTTAAAAATCTCTAAAGAACATATTCCCTTTTTATGACACTTATTTGGATTAGGTTTCTAGCTACTTTAATGAGCTTATCATAGATATCGACCCAGTGTACCTTACGAAACCATTTTGGAATTGAATTCAATTAAATTATTGTGTATCAATAATTTTTATCCTATCATATCTAACCTCTTTCTTTCCACATTAGAATTTTGAATCCATAATTAACTTCATATCACCTCATGAAGAATAAATTTTTCCATGCCAAATTTTTATCACCTTCAACTTATTGTGTTCAAGTCAAAACATCCAATTTTCACAAACTCCCACAGAAAATATGGTCCTCAAATGAATGTTACTTCATGTATATTTTTTTGTTGGATCCCCTATATTATTTCCATATTGGAGAATGGGTTGGAATTGAAGGTTTCATGTTACCAAAAATTGGTGCCCTTTTTTTGGAGGTCGTTCTTGGTTATTTCAACATCTTTGAACTACGCCTTTTCTAAGTTGTTTTGACACAATTTTGACAACATGAGATGATCATTGCTAGGTTTGATAACTTGTCTTCAAGAATTTTTCTTAGTATTATATCTCCTTTTAATTTGATATATAAATATAAATTAGACATTTGATACAAAATATATGATGTTTCACTCTTTGAATTGTTTCTTGAAATGGCAAATGTAAATTGTGATTGTGTGAAAAAATATGTTCTCTCTGTTTGAACTCTACTCTAGCTTGCAAATGAACTTGAAAAGTGTGTGAATAAATGAATTCATTATCCCTCTAGAACTTATAAATGTAAAATAAATATTAAATTTGTGGGAATCGATTTCTCTTTATAGAAACTCCAATTCGAAACCTATAATTTTACTCTGCTGATCTTGACATTGCACACTTGCATGGAAAAATGCACTCTCCTCACTTTTTCTTAACACACCATGATAGAAATTCATGTAATTTATTATCTTTGCACACCTATCTTTCATTATTCTATGAAGTTTACTTTGACATACAATACATTCATAAATGACCGTGCTTAGGCCCATAAAATCAAAATATGTTTTTCTCCCTCTGGTCCAAAATGTTTGTTTCAGTCAGTATTGTAAAATATTAATCTTGACCCTATTTTATGGTTTTAGAACTACATGTTTTGGGTTAATTATTTCAACTCTATATAACATTATTACAAATGAATATCCCCCTTGGTTGGAATTGCATGACATAACAACCTTTAGAAAGCATATATAAGCAAGTAAATCATACCTCATTTGGTAACATGGAACTTTAAGAACTCCTCATGCAAAATAAATCCCTAAAGGCACTCAAATCTCCCTAAATTGTGAAATAATTCATGCACATCCATTAGGAAGCACCCTCAATAGGTTTGAAGTCTCCTTCCAGGTCTAGGAGTCTCCATCTTCATCTTACAAGCAAGCAAAGTGACCCTTCCCATGTATTTGAGAAAGTGTGAAACTCAAGCAAAGCATTGTTAAAGCATGATTGTCAAATCTGATTGAACTACAATAGATATCACATGTTAGGAAAATAACGTGTGGTTTGAGACCTCTTTGGAGTAGTGGTGATGTCAGTAATGCACGTGGGTACCTAAAAACCACCTAACTTTGTTTTGTAGGAACTCCTTGCACTACAAGGGTTTGAGGGTTTGGGAAGAGTTTATAGAGACATTTTGGAGTTTTAGACCCATATTCCAAGCATGTCAAATACCATGCAAAAGGTTTAGGACTATATGAACACTTTGGCCTAATTTGTACATATTTTAGCAGGCTAAGTTTCAACAATGATTTTTTTTCACTTCCAAATCTACCTATTCCTACACTTAGACCATCCCGACTCCTCCAAATCCACACATAATCAGCTAAGTGCACTCTTTCCATTTTATTTTTATATTTTCTAGATCAGTCGTCACTTTGGAAAATCATTATTCTAATTTGTGTAATTAATGTTGGAAGTTAATTAAATCAAATATCCACCTATAACAATATTCATGTTTTTTATATATATTATTTGAAACATTTAAAACCTTAAAAAGGTGAGATTCAATTCCAAAAAGTGAAATAATTTAGTGAACCTGCATTCTGTAATCAAACATTGTATCTCTAACCCTAATTACCCTATGGTTTCTTTTTTAGAAGCATAGCTTGCTATTTTATTTTATTGTTATCATCCCTTTGTAGTTTCTATTTGTTTTCCTTCTATACCATTTTAGCGTAGTGCTCGATTTATGATTAATCTATTGAGCATATTGAGCTTTCACCTCCTACTCACAACCATCATAGTGTCATGACTTCTTCTATTCCTACTCCTAATTATCTTCTTGATCCACCTACACATGAGGTTCCCTTGCACAAAATTGTGACCAATAGTGAACACTCCTATGATTATGACCATAATGAGGAAAATAATGTAGATAAAGACCAATAAGAGCTCTTATATAATTTTCATGTTCAACTCCATGCTAATACACATCATATTGAACCTATTATAAAAATCTACTTAATGATAAGATTTCTCATGATCATCACTCTAATGACAAATATTTTATCGATAGATATATATTGTACCTACCTCCTTGGGAGCACCAAAAATTCCTATGTAAAATGTTTCTATGCCTATTCTTTTAACCACTATTGATACTACATATCCTATCTATTATCATAATGGATAACATGCATCTTCATCTAGTACACAAGATCTTGAGTCCCTTGTTCATTATTTACAAGCATAAATTTTACAATTGCAACAAGGTGTCTCTCATAATTCTAATGCTATGGACTCTTCTAAATTATTGCATAATCCAATTGCACCTAATTGTCTCATATCCTTTTCCTATCAGTTTTTTCACCTAACCTTCCTATCTATGATGGAAAGGGTGATCCCTAAGAACATCTTATATAATTCCATGTTGCTTGCTTTGACTATGCACCTAATGATATATTTATTACTAAACTATTCCTAGGATTCTTTAGGATTTTTTGTTGAGTTGTGGAGCTCAATTACTTCAGATTAGCATGCAATATAAAACTTGTTGGAAAACATAGTAACTGCCATCATCGGTTAGAGGGGACCAACATCGGTCATCTAGGACCGACATAGGTCAGAAAGGAGGAACCGACATCGGTTACTTGCGTGCGTGAGTGTTTTAATTAACTCTCAGAATTAGATCTATTTTTAGCATTAAAGTATAACTATTGATTATAATTGCATGGCTAAGTGCCCTAATTTTATAAATGCCTATATAAGCATGAAATCTAGGGTTTAGAAGTAAGAATTAAGAAGAACTTGCAAAAGTTAGTGAGAGAGAGAATTCTTGGTGATGAAGAAAAAGATTGAGAGAAAGAAAGTATTGTACATCTGAGAGGTGTGGAAGATTGTAAATATTCATTGTATATCTTATCAAAGCTTTGGATAATAGATTGGCTTGTTTCTTGGTGGACGTATCCCACACTTGGGTGAACCATGTTAAATATGGTGTTGATTTATATCTCTTGTTTTGTATATTTCTTCTGGTAGAATATCTACTTTTATTTACATGTATGCTTAGATATGATATATTATCTCAGTAAAACTAGTGTCCTAAACCCAACAACCGGTATCGAGATATTTGTTTGAGGGTTTTGTTTGTTCACAGATTTAGTCACGAGAGGGTTTTCTGATTGAGTGGGAGCTACAACAATGGCGAGAGAAAACAAATACAAGTCATAGAAGTTTGACAACCGAAATTATCAATTATGGAATATACAGATTTGAGGATTATCTCATATCAAAGATATTTGTATTTACCATTGGATGAGAAGTCTAGACCTATGAATATGACCGATGAAGAATGAAAAATTCTTGACAGAAAGGCTTTGGGATCTATAAGATTGAGCCTGACAAGATCTCGGCTTCCAATATTATAGAAGTGGCTTCTACAGAGAGTTAAAAATCTCTTGCTAATTTATATGAAAAACCTAGTGCTTCAAATAAAGTTTATTTGATGAAGAAACTATTTAGTTGTAAGATGCATGAAGGTGGATCTACATCTAGTCATTTGAATGATTTTTGCTCTATTGTAAATCGAGTTAAAATCAATTGAAATACCATTTGATGATGAAGTAAAAGCACTTATATTCTTATGTTCTTTACATGATAGTTGGGATAACTTGGTAATGGTTGTTAGTAATAGAACATCCGTAATAATATTTTGATGTTTGATGATGTGGTTAGTATAATATTAAATGAAGGAATTCACAGGAAGAGTATATAGGAATCATCATCTGGAAATTCTTTGAATGTAGAAAGTAGGGACGAGGTAGAAGAAGAGATCTAAGAGTAAGAGTAATGGGAAATCAAATTCAAGGGATAACAGATCTAAATCAAGAAGTAAGGGAATTACTTGTTGGAAATGTGGAAAGAAATGACATGCAAAGAAATATTATTGGTCAAAGGATAAAGAGAACCAACAACTGAGACAAAGGTAAAGAAGAAAAGAAAACATTTCGCATCGTGAGGTAATGCAAGATGCTCTTATTCTTTCTTTAGATAATATAATTGAATCATGGGTTTTAGATTCAGGGACCTTCTTTCCATGCAACCCTTAATAAGGGTTATTTCAAAATTATGTCCAGGGGTAATTTTGGGCATGTTTATTTGGGTAATGATGAACCTTGTAGTATTATTTGGTAAAGGGAATTTCATTTAAAATTGTAGAATATAAATACATGGGTATTGAAAGATGTGAGGCATGTGCCAATTCTCGGGAGGAATCTTATTTCGTAGGGAAACTAGGTGAATCTTGTTGCATGGTTATTTTTACAGAGACTCTTAGAAAGTCACCAAGGGTGCTCTTGTTGTGGCAAGAGGTAAGAAGGTAGGCACTTTATATTTATCTACCTAGATTATCGATTCATTTTCTACATTATCTACTTCGATTCGATGTATGCATGTGGCATAACCAAATGGGCCATATGAGTAAAAAAGAATGTAGATCGTAAAGGCTAAGGGTGAGTTATCGATTTGAAAGATTTAGATCTTGATTTCTATGAGCATTGTGTCTTTGGAAAGCAAAAGAGAGTGAGATTTCTCAAAGTTAGGGAAACTAAGAAGGAGCGAAATGGAGATTGTACATTCGGATGTGTGGGGAACAACTTAGGTAGCTTCTCATGGAGGATCCCAATATTATGTTACTTTTATTGATGATTCTACAATAAAGGTATGGGTTTATTGTATTAAACATAAATATGATGTTTTGAGACTTTTAAAAGATGGAAATCCCTTGTTGAGAATGAATCAAATTCTAAGTTAAAGTGCTTTAGATTTGACAATGGTGGTGAATATTGTAGCAAGACTTTCAATGATTATTGTTCGATGAATGTGATACATAATGAAATAACGGTTCTAAGAACACCATAGAGAATGGTGTTATAGAAAGATTGAACATGAAAATCATGGAACGTGTTAGAAGTATGAGGATACATTCTTGACTCGCCCTTACGAGTTTTGGGCGTAAATTGATATAACGATTTATTTGATTAACCGTGGGGCTTCATGTTCACTAGATGGAGGAATACCAGAGGAAGCTTGGACTCGGAAAAGAGGTAGATCTTTATTTTCTTAAAGTTTTTAGTTTATAATATTTTGCATGTTGATAAGGAAAATAGGAAAAAGTTGGATGTAAAATCTAAGAGATGTACTTTCATTGGTTATGGATCCGTGATTTTAGTTTTCGTTTTTGGATTTAGAGAATTCTAAAATTATTAGGAGTTGTGATGTTGAATGGAATGAAAAGAAAATGTACATGGATCAAATTTTGGTACCCAAAGATGAACCAATTGAGAAGTTTGTGAATGAAAATGAACTCTCGGATTTAAAAGTATTACCGACAGGGTTACATAGTAACCGATGTGTCGGTTGACCTCTAACCGACATTAGTTAGATGAACCGTATCGGCTTCAAAATATCCAAACCAACATCGGTTAGTAGAACTGATGTCGATTAGAGGTGACCACATCGGTCAAGTGATAGATTTGGACATGAATGTCCGGAGGTCCAGATTGAGCCTCTCGTACCCCAAACTCTGTGAGAAGGTCGAAAAGGGTAAGTAAACCTCTAGAAATATTTACACCTTCTCTATTTTATTTATTATTGATGATAATGGTGAACTAGAAAGTTTTGAAGAAGCAATGTAGGATAAGCCCACATCCGGTGGGAAGATGACATGGATGAGGAGATGGAATCCTTGGAATAGAATCGAGACTTGGGATTTGGTTAAGTTGTCCAATAGTAAGAGGACATTGCAGAACAAGTGGGTTTACAAAATTAAGGAAGAAGATGATGGAAAAAGATACAAGGAAAGGCTTGTAGTAAAAGGATTTGTATGAGAAGCGGTATTGAATTTGGTGAAATATTTTCTCATGTTGTTAAAATGAATTATATTTGTACTATATTGAGTTTGGTTGCGGTAGAATATTTGCATTTAGATCAACTAGATGTGAAGACAACTTTCCTTCATGGTGATTTGGATGAAGAGATTTATATGCAAAGAACCTTGGGTATGAAGTCAAGGGTAAGGAGAAATTAGTGTGCAGGTTGAAAAAGATCCTATATGGGCTCAAGTAAAATCCAAGGGAATGGTACATGAGGTTTGATAGTTTTATGATGAGCATGGTTACTTGAGATTTGAATCGACCATTGTATTTGTTCCACGAAGCTTGAAAATGGGAGCTATATTATTTTATTATTATATGTGGATGATATGCTTATTACAGATCTAGTATACGGGACATTGGTGAGCTTAACGGAAAGATAGCTCACACATTTGCTATGAAGGATTTAGAAGTTGCAAAAGAATCCTTGGTATGTAAATACACGAGAGATAGGAAAAACAAGAAATTGTATTTGTCTCGGGAGGATTATATCTACATGTTGTTAGAAAGGTTCAAGATGCAAAATACAAAACCTATTAGTACACCTATGGATGGACACTTCAAATTAAATAAATATTAGTTTCCATCATCACATGAGGAGATCAAATACATGACATGAGTGACATATGCTTCAACAATTGGGAGTTTCATGTATGCTATGGTTTTTACAAGACTAGAAATTACACAGCGGTGGGAGTTGTGAGTAGATATATGACCAATCTAGGTAAAGAGCATTGGAAAGAAGTCCAATGGATACTCAAGCATTTGAAAGGGACATATAACATATAATTATACTATGGAGGTTTGGATATTTCATTATGTGGCTATGTTGATTCGAGATATGGCTGGATATTTGGGTGGTAGGAGCACTACTTTGGATATATTTTCACAAAGAGGTGGGACGAAAGTTAGCTAGGATTTCAAGATTGCGTGAAGGTCTGTGGCTTTGTCTACTATAGAGGCAGAGTATGTGGATGAGTAACTTCAAAGAGTTTCATTTGAGTGCAATTCATTTTCGGAAAATAACTTAGTATTTCATTAGAGAATGAAACACATTCATTGAGGTGTCACTTCATACATTAGGTATTGGAGGATGGACATGGTTGAATACTGAAAATATTCATACGAGTGAGAACCCCGAGATATGTTAAAGAAGCTATTAGCAAAGGAGAATTTGAAGCTACACTCCACTTCTATTGGTCTTCAAGTTTGAGAATTGAAGAGGAAGGAACAAAGCTAAGGAAGGATCCAAGAATGATGATGTACATGTATAGGTGCAAGTAATTAATCTCCAAGTGAGATATTGTTGAGTTGTGGAGCTCAATTACTTGATTAGCATACAATATAAAACTTTATGGAAAACAAAGTAATCGTCATCTATTAGGAGAGGGACTGACATTAGTCACTGACCGACATCGGTCAAGAAAGGAGGAACCGACATCGATTCGAAGAACTAACATCAATTACTTGTGCGTGAGTGTTTTAATTAACTCTTGGGAATTATATCTATTTTTAGCATTAAAGTATATCTATTAATTTTAATTATGGCTAAGTGCCCTACATTTATAAACGCCTATATAAGCATGAAAGCTAGGGTTTATAAGTAAGAATTAACAAGAATTAAGAAAAACTTACAAAAGTTGGTGAGAGAGAATTCTTGGTGATGAAGCAAAAGCTTGAGAGAAAGAAAGTACTGTACATCTGAGAGGTGTGGAAGATTGTAAATCTTGTCAAAGCTTTGGATAATAGATTGGATTGTTTCTTGGTGGACGTAGCCCACACTGGGTGAACCACATTAAATTTGGTGTTGATTTATATCTCTTGTTTTGTATATTTCTTCTGGTAGAATATCCTCTTTTATTTGCATGTATGCTTAGATCTGATATATTATTTGTATAACCGGTGTGCTAACCCCAACATTTTCTTTGCAACATTTTTATGATCTCCCCACACATGATTTACGCTCTATTACTACATTTGAAAATACATTTTTGGTAGGAATTTTAGTCAACATTGGGGATAAGATATATTATACATAAATGTCCAAACGTAAAAAAGGATCTAATGAGCATATCGATGATTATGCCTTACATTATAGACCAATGCTTACTAAGATGAAAAACATATTAGTTGATAGTGAGTTACAAGACCTTTTTGTTCAAAGTTTTCTTCCTCCATTATAATAATCGGTCATGTTTGATAAGTTTCAATATTTTGACCATCTATGTCATAAATTGAAAGAGCATGAAGGTAAGATATTAGATATGAAAAAACTCAAGTATGTTGTTAGCTCCTAATCCATCAAATGCCAAGTTCCAAAGAAAATCTAATTTCAAAGGAAAATATAATGACCCTAAGGTTTCTTCTAAAGACACTGTCAACATTGTTGCTCAACCTATTAAGATACAATTACAACCTACAAGATAATAATTTACATAGTTACCTTGTCCTCCACACATGGTTTTAAAGTAATTACTTGAGTGTAATCTCATGTCTCTCCCTCCACCATTTGAGATTGATAGAAGCAAGCCTCAAAGTAATAGATTCGATGCCAATGCTTATTATAATTATCATAGATGTATTGGTCAATCTATGGATAGATGTATTAAGATACGACACATCATTCAATGTCTTATTGACTCTAGTGTAAATGAAGGGGATGAGCTCACTGATTATTCTAAACCTACCAATAACAATGCTAAGTTGAAAATCTTCAATGATATAATTCCTAAGAATACTAATGACACATCTACTTTAGAAGTTCATAACACTCATCATGTGGTGCCACCACTACCTTCTTATGATCATCCACTTGATGTTATGATTAACACTATTAATCACACATCATATTTTACAACGAGCATTTATTTTTATGATTATGATATAAATGAATCAGTTATCTCTGACACATTATCTATTCCAATTTATATTCATAATATTAATATTAAGGGTGTCTTTGATATTTCACATAATGAGGATAATGTTTGTATATGGCCATTACTTTAGTATCTTGGTATTATTTTGAGAGTCTTATGCTTAATTCTGATCCACACTTTTGATGCATTACACTACAAATTACAGTTGGATCTATCACTACATAAATTCAATTATTAGTTGATAAATACATTGCTATTATAGTATTTCATATTGGTCCCCCGTGAATATGTGCTCTTAGGGTTGTTCCATCCATCATTGATCAATATATCAAGTTTATTCATCATCAGGAGGTCTTCACTATTCAAGGCAGTCCTTTTAGGTAATTCTTATAATATACCTAGTTATCTAGATTTTTAATCCCTCTTCATACTGCATCCATGGATATGTATATTATTTCACACACTACTTCACATAGCCTTAGTCCTCCCCAGATCTCATGATAGGCCTTTGGTTACATATTTTACATCACACAGTTCTAGGGCCTCTAGGTATTCTCTTAGGCCTTGTTTTGTGCACATTATCTATAATGGATCACACTCTCAAAGGGATTTACGTAAGTTTAATAGCTTTATGGATCACTCTAAAATTTCTCATAGGCCTTCTAAGAGTCCTAATTCTTCTAGTCCACCCCATAGGTATAACACATTATATTCTACATAGTGCTCTATTATTTATGGTTCTCCTCATAGACCTTCTTTAGTGTATATCAACACAATGAAATTGCTTGACTTGACCTATTTGAGGCTTGAACCTCCATTATATTAGATAGAGATACCCATCATTTCTGATCCTCACATGGTTTTCTTGGGATATCTCTCATGATGTTTCTCTATTATTTTCCAATGACACAAGATGTTTATAAGTTCAACTTAACTATTGAGGGATCAGTTCTAAACCCAAACCTCACTTTTCACACACACACACACACACACGGGTTCAATCTTGTTACCTATATTTATGTGCATACTCTATACCAACACTAAAATATTTTTAAAAATACAATTACATTAAAATATTTAAAAGTTGAAAATCAAGACTTTTTGTTAAAGTATACATTGTTTGCACTTTTACATCAGTACATGTTGTTTATTCCTTTGATTGATAGATATAATTTGTTCTTTACACACATGTTTTCATGTGTTATACAGGGTTCATTTTAAGACACCCCTATAAAATTGAAGGTGGAAAATACCTGGCGAATATCCCCGTAACCACTTTCAGTGAAAGGTGAATTTGACAGTATTCAAAAACAAAATTTTCACCTGGTTTTTCAAGGCTAAATCAGTGACGTGCGACAACAAGAATCACTCATGGCCATGACGCACGCCACCGCGCGCGACAATAGCTCCCGATGACGCGCGACAATCGGAGCGACACTAGATCGTAATGATGCGCGTCGGTGATTCTACGACGCGCGACACTGTTTCTATCGACGCTACGACACAGACATTCACAAAATGACGCGCGACATTACAAGATATCGACGCGACATTGTCCTTTATTGATGCACAACATTGTCCTCATTGACATGCGACATTGTCATCTTTGACGCCGCGACATCTCCTCTATTGACGCCGCAACATATCTCCTCTATCGACGCCGACGACATTGTTCTCAATCGACGCTACGCATATCAGATCTATCGACGCGCGATGGCGCAAACAAATGACGCCTACGACATCAGAATCAAATGACGTACACTTCTAGATAATGACGCGCGACACACGCCTTTTCTATCGACGCCACGACACTTTATCAAATGACGCGCGACACTATAAACAAATGACGCCGCGACACGCCCTCCTATTGGCGACGCGACGACATCGCTTTCCTATCGAGCGCGTATTTGAAGCAAATGACGCGCGCGTCAATAGGGGGACGAGTGATGCACATATTTAGGTTATAAATACCCTTATTCCGCTCATTTTCTCGTTTACGTTTTCCCGTTCTTGAATTTTTGCAGGTCTAAATCTTTGACAAAGACGCAATTACAGCTATAATGTCGACTTCACATGCCTCCCAATTGCAAGTTCAGCAAGAAAATGAAGAGAATCCAAGTCAATCGATTTCCAAGATAACCTACAGGAATCCCTTATGCCCTCACATCCATACGGCTTTAAGGATGTCTCCAGAATATCAAGGTATAATTGAAGAGTGTGGATTTACAGGGCTCGTTAATATGCCCCATTTCGAAACAGATCCGGATATTTTGAATTACCTTCTGTCATGCTACAATTCAGAGGACGGTATATTTTATGTGACTCTGAACGATGGCCAAATGTTCCAATTCACTATTGAACCGAATGACATACATCGGTTTACCGACATTCCTATCGAGAATTTACCAATCAATTCTGACAACCAAGGCAACACTCGTGGAAGAAAACAAGAAATTTCTCGAATCAAAGTACGGTTTCCATGTTGATTGTAAGTATAATTCGTTTTAATTCAAAATTTTATTCTGTTTTTTATTCTGATACAATTTGCTGTTATAAATTGATAGTAATTTTCAACTGTTTCACATTGCAGCCCATGTCAATAAATCCAGCGTGGTGTAGATACACAATCAATCAATTGCACACCACTTTCTTGCTGCACTTATTGCATTTTTTCCAAGCCGTAATTGTTATGCAGGGTCGCCAAACATATATACCAAATTGGGCCATCATTATACATTTGTGCCACTATCTCAAAACAAAAATTCGATTGGTGCACATTTCTATCCAAAAAAATAAGAGCTGACATATCAAATTCAAAATCTCAGAAAAACCTTTCATTTATTCAACAAACTATCTCCTCGGCTTCTACTATGAGGCACTTTTAAATTTAAAAGCTAAAGAAATTCCTACTTGCTCTGATGAGGCTTTGAAGAAATTCTCAATTCCATTTGCAGAACAACAGGTATAAACTATTTAGTTTGTAATTGTATTACAATTTTCTTCATTACAGTGCACAGTTATTAAAACTTAAATTTTAATGTTTTGCAGAGAAGATATCTTGAAGCCATTCCCAAAAAAAAAAAGATGTCGAGAGGAAGAGGCCAACTACACGCGGAGGCTTCGGGGGACTCCCAATCTGAAATGGAAGCTCACTCCTCTCCAAACCCTCAACAGTTTGAACTCGTTAAACGCCAGAGAAGTAATACATTCTCATATATTAATTACAAATTCCAAAGTTGCAGATTTATTTTTCAATTTAAATTTTAACAAAATGAATTGACAACATTTAATATTGATGAATAGCAGGGACTATGGAACCTTCTTCCCCAACTCACTCCGTACAGTCGCATGCATTGATATCTTCTGAACAGCCACTGAGTACAACTCCTACAAGGCCACCCGTAGCACCGAAAAAAAATACCCCTCGACAACAAGGTACAACTTTTCTATAGAACGTTTAATTTCGTAGTTTTAACTTTATGAATTGTTTTAATATTTTCATTTTTCTTGTACTTTTCAGCACATGTCGGTCATGATCAAGCCACCGCATCGACACCCACCCAACCATTAATTTTTAAAATTCTAACCGGAGGAACAAAGAAAAGAACATTGGTAAACGCATGAGTTTTGCTCCGGCCCCTAGTGGGACACTAAACCTTGACTCCTCGTTCAATTCCAACTCTCTCACTTGGTGGATTGCCCACAAGTATGGGCATATCTATTTTGAACAATATAAATTTAGATGAAGATTATTTAGGCATTGATAGCAATGACCCAACCGGTTTTTCGATACCCGCGAGATGATTCAAGGCCAAAGCAGGTATACTTGACTTCAAATTTCAATTTTAATATGCTTTACAATTTTTAATTACATTCGATTTATCTAAATCTAAATATTCGAAATTTATTTATCTAAATCTTGATTTATTTTTTCAAAAACAGATCAGCCCACCCAAAGGCGAAACAAGGAGCAGCTTGATCTTGGTCATGGTGAAAGCCCCCACACTTCTCTCAAAGCAAGATTGTCTGCGCATCGATTCGAGATAGTGAAGAGTTTCCACTTTTTCCTTTGAGAACTTAATTGGTAATGATTGTCAATCCCATGTCAGTGAGTTTATTATTCCTCAAATCCAACAGCTTATAGAATGGGAGAAAAGGGCTAAAATTCTTATCAATGAGATTATTAGTCGTTATGAAAATTATTGGCAAAGGGATAGTTTATACGCTGCGAATCAAATCAACTGCGAAGATGGATTCCTTACTTACCCAAGTAAAATGTGGGACTGTCACGTTTAATAACGACTATAAAGATGGCATTTTAGATAAGGCACTAAACAAATTGGAAAATATTAGTGCCGAGGCCCAGGCATATTTTAACAAATGGTCAAAGGACAAGGATTTGGTATCAATCGCAAATGCCGAAAGAGATAGAGCGGTTGTAAGTACTATTACATTCTAACAATCATTTTTGTTAATTTGAAATTTTGAATTTACATTAATATTTTGAATTGACGTTACTCTTTTTGTGCAGTTGAAATATGAAAATTTGAAGAGTCAGGCGAAGGTTTTGCAAGTTCACTTGGAAACAGCAAAGAACAGCTTATCCGCAGCAAAAAATTTGAAGCAAAATATTGTTTTGGTTAACAAACAAAACAATACACTAAAGCGGATCATTAAAGAGCATGGTCTCGACCCTGACATCTTGTTCAAAGCCAAAGCAGTTGCTGATCCAAATTTGTTGTCGCATGGAGATGCAACAAATCAAGAAGAAAGAATTATAAAAATCGGACAAGGCTCAGAGAAGATCTTATAAGTTCAGGGGTTATTTCTGGTGTTGGGGAAAGAGGTGCAGCCAGAGTGGAAGAAGCCGTTGGGGAAGAGGGCAGAGCAGAATTTTCTAAAGAAAAAGAGGGTTGTGAAAATTAGAAACTTTTATTATTGACTAAACTTTTAATATTGAATTTGAAAACTATTGAGTTTGTACTATGCTATTTGAATTTAATTATATGGTGATTATCATGAATTATATGTATGTTTCTTGTTTACTTGCATTGTCATGAATAGTATGTAGACGTAGATGATGAATGATGACAATTGATAATCAATGATAGATGATGATGAAAGACGATGATTGATTTAATGTGTATAATGTAAAATTTAGTGCCCGAATATCTTGTGGGACTTTAATTATCTTGAAAATTATGTCGTGGGACTTTAATTATCTTGAAAATTATGTCATGGGACTTTAATTGTATCTCGTGGGGTTATACTTTGTCTATGAAAGTAGACTTAAGGTTGATAGGTTAAGAATCAGGTTGTACTATGATTTTTCAACGTGTTGAGGACTTCAAAGTGTGTTTGGATTTTATGAATGACCTTTATCGTTAAAATAAAGATATCCAAGTCAATGATGCTAAGGTCTAGCAATCATCTGTCCCCGTTATCTAGTTGGTAAAGCTCATCCTTGTTAAGGAATTAATGAATTGAATATTGAGTGTCAAGTGCAAGTTACTCTGTCAAGTGCTTCAAGCTCGACTCGACCTCTAGTTGGTGATGAAAATTATCGGTGCTTCATGATGTACAAAGTGAAAGAATTTCATCAAGGAGATTTATAATTCTCTAAAAGTGGTATAAGACCATGTCAAGGTGTTGATTCATCAATGTCTTGTAGTTCTAAAAGGTGACATATTAAAAGGACCTTGTTTTATGCCTTAAGAAATGTTTTCACATCTTTGAGAAAAGCTCAAGGTCCTGTCAAGACCCGACAAGAAGATTCATGGTGTATGGTCGGGTTATCTAAGATGAGTTTAAACAAAAAAAAGATCTTAAGAAAACTGATGGAACCAAGAAGGGGAAATTAATTGATGTTCCCAAACTTGATGCAAATCAAGCAGGAGGGAAGAATTCTTATCAATGTACTTTAATATTAACGGAGGGTGACTCAGCCAAGGCTCTTGTGGTTTGAATCAGGGAAATGTGAATATTGAATTTGGTAGTATTGTGACATGTTTCGACATCACTTTCCAATTTAATTTTTTGTTATTTTAGTTATCTTTATCCTATCAGGTGGCAGGAATATCTATTTTTTGGGAAGCTACCACTCACCAACAAATGGAGAATAAAGAGATAGTAAATAGAAAAAAAATCCTTGGTCTATAGGAAGATAAAATATATTAAAAATAAATTAATATAATTCTAAGAAATCAAGAAAGAATCATCACTGGTAAGAAATTAAACATAATTGCAAATATGCTAGGGTTTAGCTTACCTCTTGCGTATTAGATTGTTGTGAAATCATCAAGGGTAACGTGCTAGATCTTTGTTTCACATGACATTGTAGATGGAGGGGTGAGTTGCTTGACATTGTCAGTCCTGAGAAGTGCCAGCAACATCTTTAAATATATAGACCAACAATATCTTTAAAGGTCAAGTAAATATAAAGAATTAGACTTGTAATGTCTTTAATGATAACAAGAGCTGAAAAATGTAAGGTAACAAACAATAAGATTATGTTGAAGAAGATACCTATTTAAAATTGAAATCATCACCTAGTAATGTGCTAGATCTTTGTCTTAAAAAATTCAACACAAAAATTGATTAGTACATAGATGGGTGAGTTGCGCTCGACGTTGTCGAAATCCCGAGAAGTAAAAGCTTCCTGGACGGATGTCAACCCACGTTTTCAAAAAAATAAAAATTTTGTATTTAACTAAATGTAAATACATACACTGTAACATCTTTAATTATAACCAAAGCTGAAAAAATGAATAGTAACAAACAATAAGATTAAGGGGAAAAAGATACCGCTAAAGTTGAAATCATCACGCCACTCGGTAATGATATAGATCTTTGTTTTAAAAAATCCAACACGAGAAATGGATTAGTAGATAGATGGGTGAATTGCCTGACATTTTTAGTATATAGACCTGTAACATCTTTAATGATAAAGATAAAAGATAGATAAAGAAGATACCTACTTAAAGTTGAAACAATCCATTATCAATAGCTTCATCAAAGTCGATGATGTCTTCTGTAGAATGTGACGAAGAGCCAATTACACTCTCAAGGTTGGGAATATTTGTACTTGTAGCTGTATTATTTACATCTCTTTTTTCGCAAAGGGAATTCCAGTGAGCAATTGCTCTGTCAAAAATGAATAGTAACAAACAATAAGATTAAGGGGAAAAAGATACCTGCTTAAAGTTGAAATCATCACTGCCACTGGTAATGAGCTAGATCTGTGTTTTAAAAAAATCCAACACGAGAAATGGATTAGTAGATAGATGGGTGAATCGCCTGACATTTTTAGTATATAGACCTGTAACATCTTTAATGATAAAGATAAAAGATAGATAAAGAAGATACCTACTTAAAGTTGAAACAATCCATTATCAATAGCTTCATCAAAGTCGATGTTGTCTTCTGTAGAATGTGACGAAGAGCCAATTACACTCTCAAGGTTGGGAATATTTGTACTTGTAGCTGTATTATTTACACCTCTTCTTTCGCAAAGGAATTCCAGAAAGGCGCATTGCTCTATCAAATGGAAAGGTTTCAAGGAGTATCGTGAAACGTAACACCTCATGTAACTTTCCAGATTTTTATCCAACCTGTTTCTCAGTTTTGATTTTATAAATGACAATGCACTGAAAACTCTTTCATCCTCCACAGACCCCAAAATCATTGTCTGGCATAATTCATATAGTCTAAAATACTCACTGATATCTTCTTGTAAGATAGAACTTTGATAGATTCCTCTCCACAGCCTTGTAATAGCACCACTTTCAGAAGGTTGATCTAAATTCTTATATTGGTTCCTCATTGTTGTTGCAAAATTGGTTGACTGAAACTTTAATAAATCGGCATTCAGTATACCTTTGATTTCCGTACCCTTGAGCTCTGACGTCTTTGTAAATTGTTCCATTATTGTACCCATTGATTTATGGAAATGCTTACTGACAAAGTCTGCACGGCCACCTTCTGTATTCCAAAAATTCGGATTCATCACACCCATGGCTTCCAGAATTTTATCTTTACAAAAACGTTCCCTAATTTCTGATGACAAGGTTTCTGAAATTTTTTTAAGCTTTATTCTGGTTTCAACTATCACAGACTCAAACAAATTACGTGTCACAGGAACATCTTCTCGTTCCGATCCTGTAATATCTTGACGTCTTTGCAAAATGTGCATAGGTATTTCCTTCCCATTAACAGAGATGCATAGGTGATCGTGGATATTAAATCTCAAATAGGTGTTAGGATTTTTAAGATCTAATAAATCTCTCCAATTTTCAAAAACAGGTGCATCAAAACTATCCTGGGAACAATACAATATATCAAGACTTTGACATACCATTTTCCTCATCCGTATAAAATCCACAATATAGATCAATCTGCCCTGTGCATGCTTCATCAGTGTATTGATCTCCTTTAACATTGGAAGAATACCAACCAATGTAAGAAAAGTCTCCAAATCAGTTAAGCGGAACAACAGGTCCCTTGCCCTATCAACTTCATGACGGTATTTGTGCATGAAACCAACCAATGAAGGATACTCCTCACGAACTCTGCATGCTGGTTCATACAAAGAGATCCATCTAGTCTCCACATCCTTCAGAAGTTTTTTGCCGTCTGTAATTCCAATTGCAAATTTTTGGAACTCGAGAAAACGCTTTGGGCTGCTTGACATATAGGCATGAAGTTCTCTTATGAGGTCTTCTAATTTAGCAACATTTTCGTGGTTGCTTACCATTTTATACGCTAAATTCATTCTGTGAGCCATACAGTGAATTGGTAGCATATATGGGGCCACTGTTGTTTGTAATCTAACACACAGCCCTGTTCGGTGACCCTGCATGACAGATGCACCATCTGCTCCAACGCATACCAACTTCGTAGCAATTTCATAATCAGTCATACCAGCAACATCTTTCAAATGAGAAACAACTATTTTATATAGGTTTTCAGCATTAGCTTTTCAACCATTTTCATAACACCCAATGTATGAGGAGTCCTTATATGATTTTCTAAAATATATATGTGGATACATACCCATGCGGTGTTGTCATTCTTGTCACTTCATCAATTGAAAGAGAGATAAAGTTTGCTTTTTTTACATTCTCTTTCAAATCTTCCTTCTCTATCATCGAGAGGCATTTTGCCATTTCCCATCCACTACTCTCAGACCAATGAGACTGAGGTACATTCAAAGATTCCGTTAAATTGATACAAAACTTTGAAATCAAGGAAATCTGACATCGCCCTTCCTTTTTTAAGTATTTGAAAAAGAGTAGAGAATTGTATGAATTTTGCATGTAGATTTGTTTCTTTCATCTTACCAATATGCGATGTGATTGTTCCTCCCTTTTCCAACAGATGTCTCGTGTTTTTTTCTCGCTCCGCCTCATATTCCGCTCGCGTATCCGATATGCATGCACTCCTTTTCGCTTTTCCACCTATGTGTTTTGATTTTCGCCATCCGCCCCATACGCTTAAATATTGTTTTCCACAATGTTTTTCTATTGTGTCCAAATTTGCTTGCATTTTTGTTGCTTTCCCAATTTCCATGTACATATTGTACATGTACATTCACATGGGATTTCTTCGAGAATTTGATGATTGTACAGTTCAATAAATGGAAATTTAGCTGCCCAATCAAACTTGTATGTCCCGCCAATGGTCCACATATTCTTGTTTGTTTTCAATGCTTTACTTTTTTGAGTAGAATTTTGAGCAATATCGCAATCACCCTGTTTCCTCTTTCTTGACCGAATTTGATATTGATTTCTGCCTTCCATTTTGCTTTGAGTGTTTGTATTCGTGATATCTAGCTACACTTCTCTGTTGCACCCCAACAGAACAATATCTTCAAGATCTCGGCATATTATCGTAGGTTTCATTTGTTTGATTGTGATATCTTGTGCGAGAATGCATGTCCACCTCAATAATGCCTTCCACACAGTCAGTATTCTGATTCTTTTTGGTGGCATCTATATGATTGGTATTTACATTATCTGTATCCGCAGAGTTTCCAAAATACTTGAAGAGTGATTTCTGAGATTTCTTACTTACTTTTAGGTTATTCGTATTCTTTGAGCTGGCACCTTCCATTATTCTGAAAAGAGTCCTGCGTCAGCAAAAGAACCAAGAAGCGACTCTATCCAGTCTCTGAGGTCTTGTCGCGCGTGAACTGCTCGATGTCGCGCGCAACAACACCGCCTAAGTCGCGCGTCAACACTTCCTCTCGCCGCACGCCAAGCAGCCTTCCTCTGTCGCGCGTCACTTCTTAGCCCAAGTCGCGCGTCGGTATAGCTCTTGTCGTGCGTCAATACAGCTCTTGTCGCGCGTCAATATTGCCCTTGTCACGCGTCAACACTACATTTGTCGCGCGTCAACAATCACAGGATAACAGTAATATGAATCTCTGGTGCAAAGGGTATGCGAGTTCAAATTTCACAATATTGGTAATTTGGTAAGCTACTTGAGGTATACTACCCTGCGAATCACATAGGTTTTTATAGGAGATGTTTTCAAATGAAGGCGGCCGACCCCCAAAAAAATATACTTTATATTTTAGGCGACAGACACCGACCCACTCCGAATAATTCGCCTTTTCAAATTTTCCTAAAATGAAATTTTCGCCATATTACGAATATTCGCCGCTAAAATTATCCCCGGTGTTATATTTATTATGATTCATGACATAGACAAAGAGATACAAAGATATGATAGGTGCTAACATGCCCTTTACCCAAAATACTAACCTCTAGGGGCATCTACTATTACATACTATATTCAGGTGTTATACTTCAATTATAGTTCATTTGTTTCCTCATTTGTCTTGGTTATATATACATATTGTGTATTTTATATATTTTAGAATAAAAAGAATAACACATGTTTATTGTGAAATGTTTATAGTTATTTCTTTCTTTGGATATTTTATACCATATAATATGTTATTTTCATTATATTTGGATACACTTACTTTTTATACATATTTTCTAGTTTTGTGTGTGCATGTGTTTATGTTTTTTCTACTATTTTTGTGGCCTAAGGACCTTGACTATCTTGTGATACCAAGATTGACCCATGCTTTCAAATCATACCTTGTGTGGGATTGTGCATCTCTTATTTGCAAGCTCAAGGGCCTTGATTGTCTTATAACACCATGGGTGTCACGTGTTTGTAGGTGCTTCACATTTTGTGTGACATTGATTGACATATTTTAACTTATTTATACATTATATGCACTTTCTTTCTACTAATATATGGTTCTATATTGTTGTTACTATTATTTTATTGTATTGACATTGTTATGGTTATCATATTTGTTGGTTATTTTTACTCTTGTTTTGCACCATGGTTTCTACCATGTACATCCCCCTCAGAGGTATAATTTATTATTGGTGACAACTATATTAGTTTTTCAAAGGTTATATACATAGGTTATCAACTTCTCAAACATGGGTATACATTTTTTATTTTGAGCCACACACTTAAATTATTCATCGCACACGCCTAAAAAATGTGAAAACCATCTAGGTTTATTCTAAATTTTAGGCTGACAAAGACATTTTACGGGCATAAATATATGTAGAGGTAGAAATAAATGTCTCAGAATTGGACTCAGACATAGGAATTCAGTAAAAATATGCACATGTTAAAAAATGTATAGCCTGGTGAGGAACATATAGATGGTTATGACCCTATTATATGATTTTTCCCATGGGAATTTTTTCCATATCTTTCAATAGTCTTAGGTTTTTCATCATTGGTACAACATTTTGATATTGTTTCATACCTATATTGACTCAGTTTGGCACAAATTCAGGTTGCATGAAGTATTTTACTCTCTTTCTAAGTGATACTCAATTTCATCTTCATTTTTGGACACATTGGGGGCATGGGTCTCCTTTCTACAGTTTGATGTCAACATGCAATCAGTTATACTCAGTTTCTACTTAGTTGTGTGGCACATGGAAAGAGAATGGGTGCATTTTATTATCTTTTATATTGTGTGTCCTAATTTTCAAAATTGGGCTTATATCTATTTGCATTGATATGGTATTTGGGGTTGTGGAAGGTATCAAAACAACTAATTTATTCATAGGAAAACTTTCCTATACTCTTTCTCTTAAGGGGAAGATATCATATCTCACTCTATGACTTTGATACATAGTCTTCTTCCTTGGCGGGGTGCTTCAGATCCTCATCTTTTTGGTTCCTCTTCGGAATTCATTGTGTTAGGGTTGGTACACCTAACATATCAACCTTTCCTTGGCACAACTTGGGGACTAATCAGCTCTAATTCTTCATCGAGGTTCAACAAATGTAAAATCTCCAAAGAACAGAGAAAATTCCCTTTAAAAAACAAATAGGTGTATTCCTTCCATATTTTGCATATTTTTTGACATTTCTTGTTTAATTTTTCTTTTCATTACTTTCATTACATTTTTGAGTTATAGTTCAATTTCCTATCTTGGGAATTTACCACACTTTGTGTTGCAAGTTTCATTTTGGAGTGTGCCAATACCAACACAACAGGATACTATAAAGGTTATTGTGAGTGAGAAAATTCTATCTACACTCATCTATCTTTTCCTTTAAGTATGTAATAAATCGTGACACCAACACAACATTTAATAAATCCTCATGAAAAAATAAGCACTAAAGGAACTTAAAGCTCCCTAAATTGAGAAATAACTCATGCACATCCATTATGGTAACACCCTCTATAGGTATGAAGTCTCCTTTGAGGTCTAAGATTCTACATGTTCATCCTACAAGAAAGTAAAATGAACATTCCTAATTATTTGAGTAAGTGTGAAACTCAAGAAAAGTATTGTCACAATATAATTTTCAAATCTGATTGCACTAATGTAGATATCACATATTAGGAGAATGACATGTGGTTTGAGCCATATTTGGATTATTGGAAATGGTAGTGGTTCATAGGAGTTCCCACAACCCATATAAATTTGTTTTGAAATAAATGCTTACACTAATAGGGTTTGAGGGTTTGAATAGAGTTTATAAAGCCATTTTGAAGGTGAGAGAAGAATACCAAAACAAAATGACACAAATTTCTAGGTATGAAAATTACTTAGGAATTTGTAGAAAATTCCAAGTAGTTTTGATTTAATATAAATTAAATCAAATATAATTACGAGTAACTACAGAACTAATGATATACAAATTCTAATATACAAGTAAGATGCAAGTTAACAAGAATGTATAAATATGAAACCCTAAGAAAGAGGAGATAGAGAGACTTCACTTATTCTCGAGAAATTTGGAAGTGATCTATGCAGGTGAAAAACTAAAACAAATTAAGAAGAGTGTCATAAATTCTCACTAGCGGTTCTCGAGACTCAATAATGTGTAAAATAGGAGTGCCCATGGGAGGATAGGAATGTGTGGGTACTAGTATCCATTATAGGTTCTAGTGTCTCTGTGAATTATTTGAATATTTTCTCTTACGTACACGAGGAGATTCGTTTCTTGTCTCTATTTTTCACTATAGCTTCACTCCTTGATCACTAAATGTACCAGTAACTTTGCAATAAATTGTACACCTACACATGTCTACAAACTACATAAAATATAATTAAAAATATGCATAATGTGGAGTCAGATTGACCCCAGTAGTCACCCAAAGAGTGAACTTAGTACCAAGTGATGCATTACATTTCAAACTCGATGTAGTTTTGTGTGAGAGTGTGTGTAATGATTCCCTAGGATGCCCTTGTGCAAGTTGCACTAAAATAACATACTACATCTAGAATTCTCTAGATAGAAATTTGTGTAATGAAATAGAATAATCTTCCCCTCCTATGTTGTGTATACGTAAGAATGAAACCATTTTCCCTTGAGTGAGTGTGCTAGATGGATTCTTTGAGATAATATTTGTACCTTTAGATGCAATATTAGGTGATAATATGTAATTCTTAGTGCTCGATCTGTTATTTGAGAGATATAACTATGTATAGATATGATTCCCTTGTTTGAATTTTGTAATTGACAACTAAAAGGCCGACCCAAAAGTATACAAGATGGACAAGATGTAAAAGATACCCAAAAGAGTGTGAAAAGGGGAGAAAGGGTCAGGAGCACCGAGGAGGTGCAAGAGAACCGGGCACCAGTGTCCTAACTAGGAGCTAGTGTTTGAGGCCATAAAATATAAATTAGTCAAACAATGACAAGGTTATAGGGTGTGTAAGATCACTAGAAGTATAACAAACAAAGAAAAAGGTGCAAATGACATTATTGATTACTAGTTTTCTTGATTAGGAATCATATATTTATTAGTATGCTTTAGGACCTAGAAATGTACCCAAGTGCATAGATTTTGTGTCTATAAGTTCCAAGACCATACAAAAGGGTAAGGACTATATGGACGCTTTAGACCGAGTTATACGGTTTTGACTAGGCTCATTTTTGGGTAAATATTTTAGTAATGAAGCATTTTCAGTTCCATATATATTTGTTCCCGCACTTATACCACCTAAAATCCTTTAAATGTACATTGAATCAGCTAAGTGGGATATTTCCATTTTGTTCACTTTGGAAAGTGTTATTCTGGTGTTTGCAATTAATGTTGGAAGTTAATTAAATAAAAATATCCACCTGTAACATTATTCATCCTTTTTATGTATGTTATTTAAAACATTTAAAACTTAATAAGAGTAAGATTCACTTCCAAAAAGTGAATTCACTCTTACAAAAACTCTAAATTTTGTTGAATAATTTGTGAAACCCTCGTTGAGTGGCTCTAGTACTTTCTCTCTCTTATCTCTAGAAATTATAAATTTATGATACCATAACTCAATAGGAAGAATGAAATCAATGACATCCTTGTGCTAAACCATGATGTTACACACTTATAGGTGTTTTGGTGAGAAGATGAAGGAATGTAGTTGCTTAGATAATTTCCCCATTTTACAATAAATCTTGTATTTCTATTTAAAGAAAAATAAGAATGAGATTTGTAATATCACATTATAATTGTATAATTTTGTTGTATCTAGGTGTAAATTATTTTTTGATGATTGTTATAATTTTAATTGTTATATGATGAAGAGGCATATCATGTTATATTATAATGTAGTACAACACTAAATTTAAATGTAATCGAACTAGTTTCACTATACATTATCTCTATATTTCACCCTTTGGTTTAATCATTAATAAAATGATTAAATCTAAACCTCATGTGAGATAAATTACTCATGATTTTTTTTTTTGAATCATGTGGAATTATATACACTCTTAACAAGTGACCTTTCAATGATTACATATAGGTAGAGACTTTTTCAACATAGGCTCTGTAGAAGGAGGGTTGCGTAAGTAAGATCCACTCCACACAAGTTTACTAAAATATAGAAATGTTATCTAAAACCAAGCTATTCAAGGTACGTAGAGTGATAAGTCCATCAAGATATATGTGTAAATTTCCTACCTTGTGTGTATAATCTAATTGAAATTGTGAAATTCATACTTAAGTTTATATCATGATCAATATTACCTCAATGCATGAGTCTTGTGATTTATCTTTATTGTAATTATTCTCTCATAGTGATAGTGGGATGAGGCCATCCATAAGGTTATCTTATTAGAGTGCTTGTGTATGGGTTATTTTAATGTTGTAACAACATATTTGTTCTTGGAAAGACCTTGGTGAGTGTTTATATGGATGCTTATAGTGCTCCCTCATTGGACACATTTTCTAACCTTTAGAATGTTTAGAAAAAGTGAAGTGTAGTGCATCCTAGAGGGAAGAACATATGAATTGAAGGATATAATAATAACTTTGTAAAATTTGTAATTTGTATCTAATTTCTCTCTAAATATTATGCAATCCAATATAATAAACAAGTATTGGAGGTTATAGACTTGTGTATAAGGTTAATTTGAAACATAAATGACTTTATGTTAGTGCGTGAATATGTAGGTGCATCATAATGTGAAACAAAAACATATGTGGTTATGCATTAGGTGTTTAAATAAAATTAAAAAATACTACCATGGTTTTAGCTCTAATTTTGTGTAAAAATAGTGGGCATGACATATAGTATTAGAGTATAGGTTTAAGATTTCTAGAACCTCTAGGAAATATTGGTAATGAGCCAAAAGTTTGTGATTGTATGGGTATAACATAGGTGTGGTGTACAGTCTTGTCAATTTTTCTATGAGGAAAGTGTGCTCATGCAAATTGTGAATATACTGTGATGTTGAACCACTATATTTTATTGTACATGTGCATATAACACCTTAAAATGATATTGCATAGTAAATCCTCATTTCAGTGATATGGTACTATGTTGTGTGGACCCTAATTGTGTTAATAATTGATGACAATTTTTGTTTTCATGCTAAATGTCTAGCATGAAAAATTGAAAAATAAAATCCATGACAACTAAGCCCACACTAAAAATCCCTGAACTGGGTAATGTAAACATGCCCTTTGGCCAATTGTTGAATAAGTAAACCCTATCATGGATGAGAGGGATGTGATAAATAGATTTTTAAATTTTACTTCATGTACATGTGAGTTGGTGGGAAACAATTCATGGGTTCAATGTGATCCAAATTGAAGGAACTGCTCTGGAGGCCTAAAAAGGCTTATTTTCAGGATTTTGACACCTAATGAACATCCTCTAGAGATGAATCAAAAATATTTAATGTATCTGAGTAGATTTTAAATGAGATATGATATCATTGGAGGTATATTATGGAAGTTATGTAAGGTGAGATAGGTTTAGGAACAAGTTGTGCAACATCGGGCTACTTATAACATGATGCAGGGAAATGAAAAAAGTGAAAAAGCTAGTCAACTTGTTTGGGATGGTTTAGGAGCCTCGATAAAATTTTTAAGTGAGAAAAAAATAATAATAAATATAAAAATTTATAATTCACATTGTATAATTTTTTGGGTGATTATGTCATCCGGATTTTGAGATATTGGCCCGACAATGGAAGTAAAGATCTATGATCCTAATGGAGTTTCAAATGAGCATTCTAGGAGTTACAAAGGGAGTTGGGACCTGATTAAAAAATAAAAGTGAATTTAATTCATCCCTATACATGCTACATCTGATAAGTTAGACAAAAATGCAAGTTTCTCTCCGGTGGCAGTTTGACCTTCCGGGAACCACTCGTGGGCAAAATAAAAAAAGGGATAAATTGTGAATTTCAGGAATAATTAGCTCCTGAACGTGGTACCATTGGTTTCATTATATATTTAAATTCCAAATAATATTACATTTTCCCATGAAACTCTTAGGGAAGCTCTAGGGTTGAATCCTCACTCTCTGAGGTCTATTTTTGGTAGCTATTGGTGAAGGGAGGATTACTATAAGTGTCCAGGTTGCACTTTCACACCTTGGATGCAATTTTTTACCTTTTAAATAGGTGAAAATGTGTATGGGGTGAAAAAAGTGTGACCCCATGGTGACGAGATATGGGAGATGATTTTTCGTCACTTAAGTGAAAAACATGAGTGTTATGAAGGTGTTGACAACTCACATGCAATCTTGGCCCCATCCTCATGTTCCAACACCCCAATGATGCACCTTGAGATCATGATTTAATATTTTTCCTTGGTGTCCAAGTTCATTTGGTGAAAAAAATGTGACCCCTTTCTTGCACACCTCCTTCCGGTACTAAAACTCATGACATGCTCCCTCGGCTCAAGTGTTCCACTCACTCCATTTAATCAACATGTCATGTTTCTCATGAGAGATGATCCCATGGAATTTTTTTAATGCTGATTGCAGCTTTGATCCATTTCACCTCTTACAAAATGTGGTAAGGTGCAATGGAGGTTCCTAGACCCATTTGGAAAGTGTTAACCCTCTCTCAACCCGGGTTAGTGTGTGAGTGTGCAAGTGGGTTAAAGGGGGTTGTGATTAGCCATGGTTCAAGTTCAAATATTTAAATAATACTTATGAATTTTTGAGCCATTTTTCATAACACCCCTTCCTCCATTTCTAATGCACCTGCTCACATTATGATTTTTCTAAGAAACCCTCCTAAAATGGCAAATTTGATCATATCTTGCTCATTTCTACTCGTTTTTCATGAAATTTTTCCCAAGCACTCCATTTGAAAAATCCTTTAAGGAGATCCAATACTCATTCCCATTGATCCTTTGGTTTTTTTCATAGCATCCACCTATACATATCTGCCCAAAAAGTTTCCTTTATATATTTTGAAAGATCTGGAGGGTAGAAACACCTAAAAATTTGAGAAAGAACTCACGTGAAATTCCTAATCAAACAAGACAATTTTCACTCCAATACGACAACCGGAAGACCTACTTCTATTTTTAGTAAGTTGGTCTATGTGCCTTACTAAAAATATAAATTCTGATAACAAATAATAAAACTCCTGAGACCCTCCATGCAAAACCTCAAGATCGAGACTCCAAAACTAGAAATTGTGAAATTGGGAAAAATTGGCTAAATTTATCACGTCAAGGTGAGGTGTCACTTACTAAAAATAGTAAGTGTTCAAATAACATCCAAATATTTCATACACCCTCATCTCATCATTCCATCATTGTTCCAAAAACCTTGAAGATCAAATAAACTGTATATGACCCCATTTCCACTTTATCCACTGAATATCCACTAGTAGGAGACAATGATGTTGCCCACCTAGATCTGGAAGAAATGAGAAATCAAATGATGATTGATGAACGAAGTTAGAGAACCTCTGTAAGAAAATATTGTTTCCAGTTAAATTTTTAGGGAAGGAGGTCATCCACTCTTAGTCCAAAGCACCGAATTGGTCTTGGCTTGTGTAAACACTATGACCCTACTTCCCGAACAATCACTGTGGATGATAACTCATTGTTGGAGGTCTTGATTCCAAAGGGAATCTCAAGTTTTCTACAAATTACAACTCATAATAACATGGTGATAATCACAATATATTTAATAACTCAACAATGGACTAGGATAGAATCTTATTTACAAGGGATTGTGGTTGGCTCCTAGTTGAAACCTAGGAGAAAATAATAACTGATTCTAAAGTCACTATCAAGGAGTGAGTTTCATGAAGCCTACTCAAATTTCATTTTTTTACTAAGTAGGGTAATGCGAAAATAACACACCAAGGACTTACAAGATTGGATGTCCCAATTAATTCTAACATTCATGGAAGAAAATCAAATGATAGATTGGGGCCAGATCATTAGTGAAAATCTACTATAAAGAACTGATGCAACGATTCACCACCAAAAGATTCATATGATTTCCTATCCGGTGTATGCCCTCACATACATTAGACCATACAAAGGATTATCCATTGCTCAAAATTTTCCTTAGAGATATCGTACCTTTTATAAGTACAAGTAGATCACCTTAAAGGAAAGTAATTTCCATCTCAAACAGGTGAATGATGCATTCACCATGTTCATCATCTGACTCCTTGAAGGAAATCCTAAAAGAATAATATCTCTTTAGGAAGCTGAGTTGGTTGAGAAGTACGAGTGTTAGTTCACACATTTTCACATCATCACCTACATCAGGGTGAGAGGTTTTGACTTTTCTCCACTTAGGCTACCTAAGTACCATAGTGATAAGATCATCATGGTAGAGATCTACAGGAAAATTTCCCAGGTGCATCTCAAGTGCATGGGTTCGAGGAAGAAAGGAATATCATTCCCCATCTCACTCAATGATTTATCATGCAAGAGTATATAAAATTCCACAAACATCAAGCCATCCCTCATTAAATTTCGATTTAGTACATCTAGGACCTTAAACACACCCAACAAGTTAGCAAAACTCACAATTTAGTCATTCACCCTTATCTAACAATATATCCACTATTCTCAAATCATGAAACCATGAAACTTAGAATTTTCTCGTCTTCCAAATGAGTAATGGATAAATTTAAACCTTTTCCACACTTCCACTAGCCTCTTACTGTGCCAAAAAACTATCAAATAGGCTCAATTAGTTCAAACTTCTCAATTCAATCATTGTGCACTAGTAATATTTGTTCTAGTCAACTAAAAATACCTCAAAAGCTTGCATTTTTTTTTCTTCAATGAAAAACATTGATATTGACACCATGTAAAAAGGTTCAAGAGTCTCTATCCATGCTATCTCTTCCACTAAATTGATTCTCACTACTAGAATTAGTCTTCAAGGTCTTTTCTTACAAAATCATCAACTAGTTGTCTTAAGAACTAGGATGATGGAATGGTATGAGTTAAAGCATTCCACTAGTCACTTGACCAAACCAATGGCATTTATGAGTACCCTTTTTCCATTTAGAGTTGTTGTAGACACCTAAATTCTGCTTTTGTAATCTTATTGCCAAAATGCAGGCAAATCACTCTTATTCTTTCCAATTCCATTATAATTAGTACTCTTGGCTAATTAACTAACGTTTCTTGCCACTTTGGTCGGTTACCAAGCACTTCGTTGATCACCAAATCCCGTTCACATTTAGGATGCCATTTTATGGAGAATCATAAGCCAAACCCCTCTTCAAAATAGACAATTAGCATTTATAAACTAATTAAGCCTATTTTGCCCTTGATTTGGTCAATATGTCATAGTATTGACTCAAACCTCTCTTCCAACCACTCAAAATCACCCCATTCACCTCCAAAACGTCTCAACAAGCTTAAAAATATTATCCTAGCCTCAGAGCTGACCCTAAGAGTTTGATTAAGGATTCATACCTCTTAATCACTTGGTAATTCACTAATTGTGATTAACAAGGCCTAATCATGATTAGCAATTCTAATCTAATTTGGGGCTTTTAGTCCCACATGCACCAAAATACAAGTTTCTCCAAAAGGAAAACTATAAAAAGGGTGCACCTCATTCCTTTATATTTTACACACCATGCTTTGATTTGCATCTCATATAATACATATGATTTCTAAGCCAAGTCCAATCCTTGCTTAAAACCTTCAACAAGGTTAGTAGATGAATAATCTAAAGTGACTTAACAAGTCATTTGGAGAGGTCATTTCACCATTGTTTGAGTAGCAACCATAACCATTTGATTTCCCTTAGGTCTATTTAGGCCCATGTTAGGTAATTGATCATATTAGTAGGTATGTTTAATAAGTTTTTGCATTTTTCTCATACTATTTAGACATTCTTTTAAGATTCTATCTTAATGTTACATTCCTAGACTTAGAGCCCTAGCTAATTAGGTGGAAATGGTGTTAGCCTTCCTTGTTTAGCTTTGTTATTTGATTTGTAAATTTTGGGGTGCTTTCATTTGTGGTTAAACAGGATTGACTCAACTCTTAAACTATTTGCAACTTCCTTCACAACTCACCATTCTATACCACTACACCTTACCAAGCCTTCTCTAGGGAAATTTTAGTTTTACCTTTTGTTTGGAGGGTTCATTCAATCAACTAAATATATTTTATATTACCCATTTGGGCATGCACCTTGTCTAAAAAATTTGTTTACCTCCTTTAGAAGTATTTGCAAAATTATCACAATTTTAAGCCTCTAATTAGGCTTATATGCCTAATGCAAGATACTCTCCCAAGGACTGTCAAAAATCTCTTCATTGTCACCATGTTTTCACAAAATTTCTTTATAACTCTCCTTCACATTCCTTTGTACAAAATTTCAAATAATACAAGGGTGCAATCGAGAGATCTTGGAGTTTTACCTTAGAAACCCTAATCATGTCATATGCATGCCTAAGAGGGATTTTATAGCTATAACTTCCTTTGGTTATCAATTCAAGGATCCTAATTTTTCATGGAGGTCTGTATTAATGGTGTGCAAAAGATAATATTATCATTGAGGTTCCATTTACCTTTGGAGCACATGTTTACACTTCTTTCTCTCATGTTATGTCTTCTCAAAGACAGGTATGTTAACTATCCAAGACTTAAAATGCTATCAATACTATCTTGTAATAGTTGATGTCTTTGAGAATATGTAACATGAATTCCACCTTATAACAAGATATGTCCATGCCCCTTTCTATTTGAAATATATTATTTGAATGAGGTCTTCTTTAATCGTGAAATACTCGATGCCTGACATGGACAGTGGTTAGATTCACCATTATGAATCTATTCCTTCAATAATACATCCATAAAATTATCTAATCACATGGAAAACAACCCTTATTAACTCTGTGAATATTCTCTCTGCTCATACAAATGAGATTCATTAGCTATTTAATATCTATGCACATATTACAATCTCTTTCCAGACTATTTGCAAACAACTCTTCTCAAACTAGGTTCTTGGATCTCCAATTCGAGTTCTTCTTGATTGATCAATGATGAATAAATAGTTACAAGTATATTTATACCTCATGTATCTTGATCCCCCTCATAACTAACATTTCTTGGTCATATGCAAGATTTACAATAAAATGGTTACATTACAAGATATGTGAAGGAGCTAAACCATGGCTAGGAGTTACAAGCTCATTCACTACCCTCGTAAGGATCAAGACCACATTAGAGCTTAAAAACTACTTCATGCCTGAAAAAAACCTAAAATTACCTACATAACCTAGATATCCAAAAATTAGCTCTAGAAAGTTTAAATTTTCAAATTAGACAAAATGGAGTGAAACCTCCAAATTCAAATCCTATGAAGACTTAACTCATTCTAACCATCCTAGGTGGTGTATTAGGACCTTACAAACATGCTAAACCTTAACTAACCCGACTTAATTTGAAAATAACAAAATTTATACAAACTCCAAAATTGCTTGTTGGAGTAAGGATGCTCCTGCATCATACTCCCAACCCGAAGAAAATATTTTTTTTCTTTTTTTTCTTTTTTTTCTAGTTTATCTTCATCTTCTTGCCTATCTTTCTCCTTGTCTTCTTTTATTGTACCTACAATTTGGTCTTCCATTTCATCTTCATATTTTTATTTGATCTTTCTTTCTTTCTCTAGCTTGTTTCCTCTTTCTTAGACTCTTTGTTTATTTCTTGTTTACCTTGTTTGTCTAGAAAACTTCTTGCTTAAAAGCCTCTTTTTCTTTGCAATTCATCCTCATATCGAGTTAGTACTTTGATCATACTTAGAATTTTTTATTCATTTCCTTCTTTGAATGATCCTTGTCATGATGAAGAACAAATTTACTTGCTTTTTCTTGCACTAAACCTGCACATTCAACAAACAAGTTAGAAAAATAATCATATTTGGCTTCTTTCTCTTCATCCCTTTCATTTTTATTGTCTTCATGCTTCCTCTTCACTAAAATACATCTCTTTTCTTTATATCCTCCTTCAAAACATTCATTACTCTTGTTTTGTTTCACTTGTTCTATCTTTCCTTGTTTTGAGTTTCTTGTACAATCCCTTACTTCACATTCAATTTCCATAACATTCTCTACAATTTATTTTTGAATGTCAATTTACCACAATATATTAAATTTACTTAGGTCTGAAAAGCACAAGATTAAGTCAAAAAAATTTGATTATATTTTTCACATTCACCTTGTTCCTCCTGAAATTGTTGTTTTCTTGTAGTTTTCTTCCACTCTCTTGAATCCAACTTATCCTTTTCTTGTCACTATCATTGCCCATTTTTTTTTTTTTTTATCTTGTGCTATTTGTTATCATGCATTAATTCAAATATTTAGATTGAAAATGAGGAAAAATTTTACTTCTTTTGTTGACTCTTGCATGTGAAACTCTTTCTCATACACCATGCTTCCTTGTACCACATGTTCTTCTATTTTCTTTGACTTCATATCAACCTAAATCTGATTTCTCTCTTCATGTTGCTACTCTTCTATAACTTATTTTCTTATCTTACTTTCCATGAAATCTTTAAGGGATAATTTCCATGCCCATTCTTCCTTTTCTCTTCCTTTCTCATCTCTCTCATACATGTACCTATTCCTTATTCCTCCTTCTTCACTACTCCTTTCTTCTTCATACTTCTCATTCCTTATTAGCCTCACTCTAGGATTGATATTTAACAATCACTTGTGATTTTTGGTCCATCATACAAGACTCAAATTGTTGTACCCCTTCCTTACAAGTGTACTTTCCTTATTTTCTTCTTAAGGACTCACAAATCTCAGTGTCTTCCTTCTTGAGTTCACTCATGAACTCTTGTACCTAATCTCTTTCTCTTCCCAATAAATCTTTCATGCCAAACACCATGCTTCTCTTTTCACTTCTTGCATCTTGATCCTTCAAAGGAAACAAGGTATACCTTTCATTATTCTTCACCAAATCACAAGTATTTGTTCTTCCATCATATATAACCTTCTTGTCAAACCGCCATGGTCTACCTAAAATAAGATGACAAACATCCATAGGAATTATGTCACACAAAACATCATCTTTGAATCTACCAATTTGAAAAGACACTCTACATTGTTCATTCACAAGAACCTGATGATTTCTTTGCACCCAAGCTACTCTATAGGGTGTAGGATGCACTAACCTCCTTAGATTTAATTTTTTAACCATTTCTTCATAAAAAAGATTATATGTACTACCATTATAAATAATAACATCACAAACCTTACCTTTTTCTTGCATCTGGTCTTGAATAAGCTTCTTCATGCACTGGTTCCTTATCTTACTATTGCTGAAGTAGTACTATTCTCATAAGCAATGACTCACCATCTCTCTTGCACGCTATTTTATATTTCTTTCATCTTCATTTTTTAATTCCATGTTTCTATTTGAGTCATTAATGACCCCAATCATATGATCTCTACCTGCATGATTCTCTTAGAATCACCAATTTCATTTACTTTTCCCAACAATTCACCCATTAACAAATTACATGATTTTTTCTTCCACCTTCATTTTGTTTGCTTTCAGCTTTTACTTGTAGTAAAATAAATATCAATTATAGAATTTTCATTCTCTATCATATGTCCTGCTATGTTACCACTAATGATGTAGTACATCTAGGACCTTAAACACAAACAAAAATTTAGCGAAACTCACAATTTAGTCATTCACCCTTATCTAGCAATATATCCACTATTCTCAACTCATGGCACCATGCAACTTAGCATTTTCTATCTTCCAAATGAGTATGAATGGATCAATGTCAACATTTTCCACAGCCCAATAGCCTCTTCAGTGCCAAACAAACTATTAAATACTCTTAGTTAGCTCAACTGTTATCCAAAATTCACCCCTCAAGGTAATTTTGATAACCTGCATCATTTCTTCAGGCTTTAGCAAATAGAAATGGTCAAAGGCCCAAAAATCAGGTTTTGGAGGTCCCTTTGGTTTCTCTCGACTTCTCGAGTCCAAGGAAAAAACACAAGAAGTTAGAAATAATTGAGAAAATCCAAAAAAATTGGCCTGTTCTAGTGCAAATCGGTAAAATGGGTATTTTTGTCCCTTGTAGATGATCCGCGACATCGGATGACAATGTTGGTTCCAATTAAAGCTGAAATGGCCGATTTGTAAAAGAATCATTAAATTGGATTTTTCTATTCCAATATGCACAAGTTCATGAGGGACATCCGGGACTTGATAGCTGAAATCACCGCGAGTAGTTCAAATCGGAGAAATTGGGTATTTTTGCCCAAACGGTGCAAATGGGACATTGGGACATCTGTAGCCCGAAAAGCTGAAATAACTTCATTACCAAGGTAAAATCGGTGAAGTTGGGTCAAAATTTCCTAGGCCACACATGGGACAGGTAGGACACTAGACACGTGGGCTCCGAAATTCACAAATGGCCGATCACAAAGGAGATGCGGGCAGAAGAGCGGAGGTCAATTACGGCCCTGACGGTTGGCCAACCGAGTGACATTCGGGACATCAAAGGCCAAAATCACCGCACCAAGAGAAAATCAGAAAAAGTAGAGGTTTTCAGCCCAAGTCGCACAAGGGACATCGGACACCAAGACCTGAAGTACCCGATATAGTCACATACAAAGGAAAACTCAATGCCTGACCCTCCCGAACTTCAAATGGTCATAACTTTTGACCCCGAGCTATGATTTTCATGAAATTTGACTTTCTGGAATGAGCACCACGTCCAAAATAGCTCTAGCTCTTGCCTCATGTCTCCATAAATTAAATTTTTATGAGGAAGGTATATAAAAATAAAGGAAACACCTCCATCTCTCGATAAATTTAATGTCAGTCCCGTTAAATGACAAAATGCTAGGCGAGATCTAAAACAAATGCCTACACTCAAAGGCCATAAATTTTTGCATTTCTCGGTGAAAATGCAAAAATTGGTACCGTTGGAATCATGTTTCTTAGCCTAACAAAAAGAATCAATAAATTCAGGATTTGATGAGAAATAGATGGTGAGTTTTAAGAAAACAAGGCCAGTTCGAAACAATGTTTTATTTGGTAGTTGAGATGCATTAATGAAGCATGTGCTTTGACATATTTCACCGCTGCAAGTTATGGGACAAGTATAGGGATCCTTTTTCAAGAAAAAAATCATTTCAATTCATTTATGGCATCTTACAAGTGGTGGGAAGTCAAATTTTAGGATTTTCATTTTCCCTCTCTCTCTCTCTCTCTCTTCTCAGAATTCTATAAATGAGAGTGTTGGGATCATTGTAAAGGAGAGATAGTTTTGAGTATGCAAAATCTATGTCAAATTTTTTTGTGAAGCCAATGTGTTGCAGGCCTTTGTAGTGGACTCCTTGCATGGGGATCAAAGCTATTATTATGTAATAGATCTGGATTGTGCATATCAATGAAGAAATAAATACAAGTTTGTGGATACTTCTTCCCCGATGTGTTTGTTTTCATTCTTATTGCCCCTTTAAGCTTATTACAAATATATTTTGTCTACCTTATAATCTATAGGGATTCATTCTCATTATGCATGTATGGAATATCAGTGAATGCATTTCTTGGAATGTGGAGAACTGTTATCACCCCTTCTAGTATGCACTTTGTTTCTATTTTTCACACATTGGATACTACTCTCACACCCTCCTTTTAAAGGTGTATCACCGCTTTAGTGTAGGCTTTGTTTTCATGCACTTTTTCTCCTGGTCTCTTGGAAATTTAGATTAGGATTAGATAGTTTTTCTTGCATTAGAATAGATTGTGGCAGGTAGTTTAGGAGTAAGAACCAACTTTCTCTAGAGGTCTATCTCAAGTAGCAAGTCCCACAACTTGGAGATAGTACCCATGTTATCCAATCACACCGTGAGCTCAAGAAACACACTTTTGAAAACCATAGGTGCCTGATCTCAGTGATAACACAACCTTCTTAATTCAATCACTTTGTGCACTAGTAGTGTTTGTTCTTCTCAACTCAAAATACCTCAAAAGATTGCATTTTTGGATTCAATGAAAAAATGGAATATTGGAACATTTTCAACAGGTTCAAGAGTATCTATCCATGCTAACTCTTCCACTAAATTGGTTCTCACTACTTGAATTAGTTATCAAGGTCTCTTTTTACAAAATATGTCAACTAGTTGTTTTAATAACTAGGTTGATGGAATGGTATGAGTTAAGGCATACCACTAGTAACTTGACCAAACCAATGACATTTATGATTACCCTTTTTTAATTTAGATTTGTGGTTAAAAAGGATTGACTCAATTCTTACACTATTTACAACTTCCTTCACAACTCACCATTCTGACAACTACACATTACTCCTTCGTATGGAAATTTAAGTTGTAAATTTTGATCCGAGGTTGATTTAATCAAAGAAATATATTTTAGATTACCCATTTGGGCATACACCTTGTCTATTTTTTTACCTCCTTTGGAAGGATTTGTAAAATTATCACAATTTTAAGCCTCTAATTAGGCTTCTTTGCCTACAAGCTAAAGTACCTCTCGGGGGTTGTCACCAAAATCTCTTCACTGTCACCATTTTTTCACAAAATTTATTTATAAACACTTATAAAACTCCTTCAAATTAATTTATACAAAATTTCAATTGATTCCAAGAGTACAATCAAGAGATCTTAGAGTTTTACCTTATAAACCCTAACTGTGTCATATGCAGGCCCGCGAGGGATTTTCTAGCTATAACTTCCTATGGTTATCGATTCAAGGATCCTAATTTTTCATGGAGGTCTATATTAATGGTGTGAAAAATATAATCTAACCATTGAGGTTCCATTTACCTTTATATCACATATTTACACTTCTTTCTCTTATGCTCATCTCTCTCAAAGGTGTAGGGTATGTTGACTATCCAAAGACTTAGCAAGCTATTAATATTGTCTTGTAATATTTGAGGTATTTGAGAGCCTGCAACATGAATTCCACCTTTAAATAATATATTTACATTCCCTTTCTATTATAAATATATTCTTTGAATAAGGTCTACTTTAACTCTGAAATACTTAGTCCGTGACATGGTTAGATTCACCACTATGCAATGTATTCCTTCAATATTACATCAATAAAATTCTCTAATCACATGTAAAACAACCCTTATTAACTATGTGACTCTTATCCCTACTCATACAAATGAGATTCATTAGATATTTAATATCTATGCACATATTACAATCTCTTTCCCGATTGTTTCAAGAAATAACTCTTCTCAAACTAGGCTCTTAGAGATCTAATTTGAGTTCTTCTTGATTGATTAATGATGAATAAATAGTTACAAGGTATATTTATACCTCCTATGGCTCGAGCCCCCTCATAACTGACCTTTCTTGGTCATATGCAAGCTTTACAAGATAATGGTTACATTACAAGATATGTGAAGGAGCTAAACCATGACTAGGAGTTACAAGCTCATTCATTACCCTAATAAGGTTTGAAGACCACATTAGAGCTTAAAAAACTACTTCATGCCTAAAAAAAACCTAAAAAATCCCTACACAACCTAGAAAGCCAAAATTGGATCTAGAAAATTCAAATTTTCAAATTAGACAAAATGGAGGGAAACCTCCAAATTCAAATCATACAAAGACTTAACTCATTCTAACCATCCTAGCCGATGTATTAGGACCTTACAAACATGCCTAAACTTTAAATAACTTGAATCAATCCAAAAATGATTTTTTTTTTACAAACTCTAAAATTGCTTGTTGGAGTAAGAATACTCCCGCATCACATTTCATTTGTTTGCCTATGTTCCTAGGCCCAACTTTCACATATAGAAATATCACGAGTCTTTCAATGTTCCTAGATTGCATAACATTCCCCAATTGAAATACTATTGGGAAAATTATGTGGATGATCTTGATGTTAGGGAAATATAGTACATTAGGATGACTATGGATGAGATGGAAACAAATGGGGATTGATCGGTTCACTCAAGGAGTTCAAAAAGATGGTTATGAGTTGTTTGATCCAGAGTACTAGGCAATGAAATCATATCTCCTTCCTCTTCCCTCATGGAGTGTTCATGAAGATGGAGATATCAAATAAAGTACCAAACCATTTATTTAAATATTGAAATATTGGTTCAAAATAAATAAAGCTTCTAGTAAAGGAGAAGTCACCCTCCTCGCCATGCTTAGATAACTATAAAACTCATCATCTCTCAAGGATTTTGAGAGAGCTTCCAGTTCATCCCATTCTAAGAAAACATACAAGAGGAAGGTATTGGAAATCAAGAGAACTGAATTCCCATCTTCCACAAAGTCTTGTAATAAAGCTAAGGTCAAGGGAGGAATAGGTTGAAGAGGAGGAACAAGTTAAAAAGGAAAAACAAATTGAGGAATTGGAACAAAAAGAGATTGACCCCTCCCAATCTCTCATGCATCAATCAAAGCCAAGTGTCTCATATGAGGAAGTTAAATCAGCTCACAATGAGAAATAATTGGTCCCACAACAAGCACATAAGCTTTATAAGATCTTTTCCACACCATCAGATCTATTCCCATGGTTCTGTGACTTCAAGATTCTACACTAAGGATTCCAGATATTAGTTTGTAGAATTTTCAAGACCCAAGGTGAACAAGCCTTTGGAAGAAATGAATCCCAGTGATTATGAGATGAATAAAGTCTCACTTGGTCAAGCTACACATGAGGGTGACACTCATCTTTTCAAGGAGTCTTCTACTCAAATACTGGAGTAGAATGAAGAATACAAAAGAACCATGGATCAATTAGAGGAACATGTGAGGACCTTGTATTCATATGTACAATCATTCTTAGAACCAGGATCATCATCCTTACCTCTAGTTAAGGTGGTCTCACCCATCAAAACTTTGACCTGCAAGCCCTCAAGCAAGTCCAAGGATTCACAATGCAGGGAGAGCAAATTACAAGTGGGTGGGGAAAATCATTGAAAAATGGAATGTACTTTTTTTTTGAGGTCGCTCTCTTTTCACCTCATCTTGGGCACCATATCAAGAATCAAAGGCACCAGGGTGGAAATGGAAAAATAAAAGATGATATGGGATAGTGTTCTCCCACTGACCTTTGAAATGGGTATTTTTGACACCTCATTCTTGATACACAAAAATGTGCTCATGGACCTAGTTGAGAACTTGGCTACTATTTGGTTCCATACCCTGGCTATAAGGTGCAATGTATTGAAAGATAGTTTGACAGAGCTTGAGGAATTGTAGAAAAATGCTCAAGGAATTCTTGAAGATTCAAGAAAATGTGTAGAATATCTTGAAGCCCCTCATATCAATGAAAACACATCCTTGGGAGAGCTTGTGACTCCTTTTTAAGAAATGGTTTGGAAAATGGTAGGAGATCCTTTCTCTTTCAATAAAGACACTTTGGAGTAACTCACAACAACCTGTGGTTTTATTTGAAACATTTCTCAAGATCACAAAAGTTGGTTCACTGAGTGCAAGAAGCTAAGACACATTCTAGAGGCTTGGATCAACACATTGGAGTATGTGAGTATTCCTCAGTCAAATAAGATCAAACTGACATTATTTTTGTAAGAGAGGTGAAAGGAATTGAGTTCAAGCCAATTGAATTTCCACAAGAGGCATAAGATGTGGAATCTTCATCAAGCGGTGGAGCTACTTCATTATTCTCCATTATCTTTCTCCTTCTTCTATTCTCACTCTTCTTCTACTCCCTTCCTTCTAATTATTTGTTGTGAACAATAATGAATTTGTGTCTTATTCATTAAAGTGACTATGTAATATTTGTGCAATGTAAATGTCTTTTTTTACAATTATAAAAAGGTGGACTGATTTTGTCATTCCTAATGACATTTGAAAATTCACTACGCAATGGGAGTATGAAAAGTCATATGGGGGTAGATGAAGAGATGGATTGTAAATCTATAAAAGATAATGACTTCCTCATTGTAAATAGATGGTTTTTCTTGTTTACTAGCCCCCATTATCTTTCTAGGAACAAGTGCCTTCATTTTCTCTATTCATTTGTATTTTATCATTCTATCTCCATCTCAACTTTTACTCCATTAAAATTGTAAATTTTGAAACATGATTCAAAAAAACTATTTTATTAGAAAAATGATGGACTAATAAGGGGGATGAATCACTCCTTTAATCCCTTAGACAATTTTAGATTAATTTCATACACCATTAACATTTAACCATTCATTAATTTGATCTTAACAATATGCAACAACCATCCACAAAAGAAAAGTCATGAAAGAGTACACAATAACACAAGATATAAGTGGGAAACCCTCAAGGAGAAGAAAACCCATTGAACTCTACTTATATTACACAAAGAAAATAACTTTAGTGAATCACCAATTTCACAAGGAACACCGACCCTATTTTTAGTAGAGCACCAACCCTATAAGGAGCACCAACCCCTAATCTAGTGAGGCAACAATCCCACAAGGAGGAAAAACCCCTAAGGTGATCAAGAACCAACTCAACCACCTTTATATGAATATATATGAAGTATTGTTTCTTCCACAATTGATGGAGATCACTAATTCAGCTCACACACCTTCAAACACTCTTTCTCCTAACTCACTCAAATTTTATCTTTCATGAACTAAATTTGGCACAAAACCTTGCACACAAGCTCTTAAACACTCTTCAAAATTTTCAACACTCTCTCATCTCTATCTTGATTCCCTTAACACTCTTTCACTCTCTCACCTAGCTCACATTTTTCCCTCTCTTTCAACTAGTTCAAAAATGAACCAAAACATGCACTTTATATGCATCTCAACTCAAAAACATATCATAGGTCAGTCATGACCCAAGAGCTTGACCATAAAAACTTAAAAAAATAACATTACACTCATACAAATTCATAAAATGGACCCATGTAGGTCGGTCATGCACCAAGACAACCAAACAAGCCCAAAAAGGCCTAAAATCCCATCATCAAGCTCATCAAAGACCTCCAAACACATCACCATGAATTTTTAATCCTTTAAATGTCTCATACATGTAAAATACATCATCCATGCTCACACTAAGCTCTGCACCAATCATTTTATTTATAACACCACTTAGTATGAATATTTCCTACTCAAACCAGACACTTTAAGGAACCAATCTTCACCAAACAAGCTAAAGATTACCCAAGAACACCTCAACTATAACATGTTACCAATAATTGGAAATCGACTAACCGGTATAACATATAAATTATTTTTAAACCTCATGAAACATCCAACAATGCAAACCTCACCTCTTTTCCGCTTTAGTAAATTGAACTTCCCGAAAGTAGTTTTGGAAACTCAACTAGTTTGCACCCTCGTTACCACTTTAAAACATCTAAATGTATTAAATATGAACAAAATTCATCCCTTTTCACTCTAAAATGGTTATCCATCATTAGATAATCCAAAATATGGGTCTTCTACATCAATCTTCTAGCCAAAGTAGTCTTGTCCTAAACCAGTCAAACTAGGTCAACTTGTGACCTCAACCATGCCACCTTAGTGAAATTTAAATGATTAAAAAAACATGAAACATGTCACATTAGATGTTTAAAACACCTCAATTAAATTATACTCCTTCACAAAGCTCACAAGTGCTCAAGAAATTCCATTTGCTAACACTACTAAACTACCCTTTTAGGCCCAAAAACCACTTCAAAGATATGGCACACTTTTCCATATACGACATCAACCATGACCTAAAAATATCATGGAAATTTAGTACAACTCCCATGATTTTATAAATGATAAATTATTCAATACCTTCAATGGACAACTTTTCCACAAATTGAAAATCCCCAGGAACTTACCTTTTTGAGTGGGGCCCACATACTGTCACAAGCTCTAATATACCTCTTTGGAAATATGGAATATTCCTCTATAACCTATAATAATAGTATTATCAAAACCAATCCATTTTGGGCCCCTACCAATAATATATTCTCCATCTCTAGTAAACTAGGGTTTCAAACTCATAAAAAGTTACTTACCTTCTTAACGATCGTTCATAAATGTTTGGGCCTCATTTGACCTCATTAAAACTCTTATATATTTTTAAATCCATGCCACAACATAAATAAAAGGATAATATACCCATGCAAACCTTACACATTCCAACCATGAGCATTTCTATCACTTCAAGTTGGAAAATGCACTCTCAAGAACCCTATTTTGGTCTAACCTTCATAACTTGCAAAATTATCATCATGAAAACCTAAAAATTTTCCTACAACATAAAAAAACCATTTGATAACATCTCCAATCATTATATTTTTTCAAATATATCTGCATCTTCACCACCATTAGGACTTGCATGACCAAGTTTTAGGATTTTGCATGTTCTAAGCCAAAATAGAGTATAAGTACCTCATAAATCAGCATGAAACCTTTCCAAAAGGCCCTGATAATCTTGTGACATCATGTCTCACTCACATGAATGCTTCCATGAGCTAACATGGCTCTATAATTCAATATCATGCTCCATTTTTCCTCCAAGCACCTAGACTAGGTCTAGATGAGCACCTGTAAATGAGTCCATAACCTATACCTACACTATGAGGCTCATGTGAGTGCTGCAAAAAATTCCTATCATGCTCACCATACCTCTACTATGCTCCTCATTTCACCAAGAAACTCAAACCATCATGTACCATCACATGGATAGTTAGGTCATCCGATTAGGCCTACTACGCTGCCAAGCCATTCTCACTTAGTCCACTTAATTATGAAATTTTATTTAAATGTATAAATAAAATACTAAATATATATTATGTAATAGAGCTAAGATATAATTAAATACATATTTGGAACAAACAAATAAGCAATTGAATTCAAAAACCCTAGTTGAAAATAAGGAGATAAGAAGACTTAGTTGATTCGCAATTAATTTTGAATCAGTGCCGTAAGTGACGAACTAATGAAAAATAAGGGAATCTATTGCACCAAACCTTAGAAAATTTCAATAATTTTGTAAATTCAAGGACCATGGCACTTATGGAGGGTTAGGGGCACCTAGGGCACTAGGGACCCAGACGGGTCACGGGTCACTCGTGACTACTCGAAGTGTGGAACTCAATTTTAGAGGGTTGCAAGATGTTCTCCTTTTTATCGCGCTAAATTTTTAGATGTAACATGTAACCTGTAATGAAGAAATAACCTATAAAACCTAAAACACATCAAATCCCAAAAAGAAAATAATGCAAATGAGGGGTCAAACTTTCCTTGGCTTTCACAAAGTGAACTTACGACCAAGCGTTGCACTACATCTTAGACCCAATGTAGTTTTATGTGTGTGTGTGTGTGAATAGATTGTGCCATAGGTGGATATTATGTGTGTTTCACTTTAATAATAAGCACTAGATAGATGTAGAAATGTAAATAGATGTGTGTATGTCAACAATGAACTCCCCTCCTATGAAGAGTATGCAAAAATGTAGTCCCTTGCCCTTGAATGGATGTTAGATGGAAGCTTGAATGCTCTTAAGATGCCTTTAGATGAAACCTTAGGTGGTGGTAGTCGATGCTTAGTGTTTGGTCCTTTATTATGATCACATAACTTTATATTTATATGATTCCCTTTGTTAAATTTTGTAATTAATCACTAAAATGCTGACTAGTAAGAAAATAAGATGCCTAAATAGCTAGAAAGGACCCAAAAGATGTGAGAAAATTAAAAATAGGTTAGGGGCACCCAGAGGGGAAGGGGACACACAAGGCGTTTGCGTCTGGTTGGGTCTTTGGTGTCCAGAGAGAAATGTCGTAGTATGAAAAGACAAGTCTAGGTAAGGAGTGTAAGACCAAAAGGGGGAATAAAAAACAAGAAAATATGGCCAAAGATAGTGATCAATTAGTACTTTTTTCTCTTAGGTCCTAGGAATCATGTGAATAGTGGTATGTGATTAGGACTAGATAGATACCAAAAGTGTGTGATTTAGTGTCTACATTTGCCCCCACTTTATGTTGTTGATCGAATGATCAATAACATAAAATATATAAGAGATGCAAACCTGATGAACATGTAGATCGATGGTGAAAAGCATGCTGAGATACAAGGAAAAGTGTGTAGTGATAAAAAGTGAAGTTTGGAAACTAGAGAAGAGAAAGTGAAAAATGATGACGATGATGACCCTAAGGGTAAAAGAGTATGTGTAGATGTCATGTTGTAACTTTTGTCTATGTTTATTGATTTATGATGATGTGTGATTGATATGACTACCGCTTCTCATAAGGACATGCCTACAAAAGAGAAGAACAAACAAGTAGTCAAATATGTGTATTTGAAAATTTCAATCCAAATGATTAAAATGTATTTAAAAAGGATGTAAAAATGTGAAAATGAACATGTGCACCTGATCCATGATGAGTAAAGAGTGTAGAAAGGATCTTGAAGATGTTGTAGAAGAATGATTTTTGGGTGATCTTACGCCCCTGCTACACTAAGTATGATTTTTTTGGGTGATCTCATGCCAAGAATAGAAGAAGTGTAGGGATAAAATTTTGGTTTCATCCTCCAACCTTTGACTACTTCCCAAAGTATAAACACCACTACAAATGGTGTGTAAAAATCTAATCCATTTCAAACAATTTCGATCCAATGTGAAAGTAGAAAAGATAGTGTAGTGCATGTATGCCGAGTGCTAAAGGACTGTGTGCCTTGTAAAATCCATTGTGTAAAGTGTTGGAAACTATGCTAAACTAAAAATCTGTTGTGTAACTACCCATTGGTCATAGGTTTCAAATAGGGTTAGGGGCACCCAGCGCTACTGATCAAGGTTTGGGCATTGGTGTATGTGTTGTGTTGAATACCCAAGTCAGGTTCTGGGCCATTGTTGAGACTAAAGACTGTGTTGTAATGGTACTAAAATGTGTTATAATTTGACTGTAAAATGTTGTATGGGGAGACTGATTCACTCAAAGGATTCCCCCTCATTTGGGGTGCATGCGATGTTGTTGAGGAGTATGTGGCACAAAGGAGGACTGATCGATGTGCTGAAATGGATGCCCTACAGGGGTAAGGGAGTGTGCTTGGTAGAAACTAGGGCATAAGGAAACAAAGTGGCTAGAAAAAAAATGTTAGTATAGATAAAATACAAACACATGTAGAGGACAAGAATTAAGCTAAGTATGTAATAAGACAATGTAAAAAAGTAATGATGTAGACAAAGTAGACTGTGAAAAGTGTGTTTAAAACATGGGACATCACTCACGATGTCACAAGACACACAAGGCCAATGTGTCCAAAAGCATACACACAATCGAGATAACAAGCAAGAGATAGAGAAAACCCATAAAAAAATGCATATAATAGAAAAAACATATAGATAATAACAAGTAATGTTGCTGGTATAAACCATGGTGGCATGGGTTCCTACAAGACAAATGTTGAGCATGAAGCACCTGTTAGCATGTTAGGAAGATAAAAGGTATGTCAAAAAATGTAATATCCAATACAATGTAGTGATCTAGTATGAATAAGAAGTAGTCTAAATTGAAACAATAACATTTAAGTGTGTGTACGAAAGTGGATGCCCCTAGGAGCCATTGTGGGATTGGTAATAGGTACTATGCTAAACATCCATGTTGTGTGTATCAATCTATGTAAAGTATACAATCACAACTAGAAATCAAGTGAACATGCATGTGTATATGGAAAAATATAATGACATACGATACATCTGACTAACATAGTAAGCAAGTGTAACATGCGAGTATAAGAAAATAAGAACGATGTGCAACCAAGATATGCAGTATGCTTTATGGAGTATAGATGGAATGGTGTAGAGTGAATTTGATAGGATCTGCATGCCCCCGAGTGATTTTGAATGTGTATACATGAGATGAGGTTCACTTATACATGCCCCTCGCTTTCATGATGAACCATAGAACAAGAATGTATCATCGGGAAATGGTTTGAATTGTGTGCGTTAAATATATATGACCATCAAATCATATAACGTAGAGAATGAGTGAGTGAGTCCAAGTGGGGTTCATTTTAAATGCAAACCTTTAGTATTCGAGTGTGAACCACATAAATTGAGTACTTCATAGGGTAGTGTGTCGTGTTGTATGTGCGTGACATATATATATATATATATATATATATATATATATATATATATATATATATATATATTGTGAACGCATCTAGTTTGTAGTAGGTTGTGTCATATGTATGTGAGAAAGATATGTCATGAAAGCACCAAATTTGTAGTGTGTTGTGAATACCTCGAGTGTGTAATGTGTCATGAGTGTGAAAATACAAAGGTATGAGGTTCATGTGTATAGGATGCCCTCAACACCAAGTGAAAACCGTGGCATAAGAGTGCGTCATCGGGTAATGAAGATACAAGAATGTATTAAGATGTGTATGATGTATGTGAAATAAAAGATGTGGTGATGAGATTTTTAGACATGTTTCGATGATAGACGGGGGGAGAAGAAATAAGAATGATGTGCCCTAAGTGTGTACCAATGAGTGTGATAACCGATGAAAGTGAAGGATGAGGTTCCTCCACCCAATGCTTGCAGAGATGAAGGCATGTGACCATGCTCTAAGATTAAACGTGTATGAGACAAATGTTGAGTCAATGAATAAGAGCTACACACTCGAGACCTAAGAGGTGGTGAGTGCTTATGAGGAGACTGTAGAAAACTAAATTAAGTATCTATACCTTTAATCACCCACATGCACACATTTATTTAATCCATCCCCCTTATTTAATTAAATGTGTGCTTTAATATCTATCACCTTTAATTCAAATTAATTAATTAAGCTTCAATTAATTAATTAATTAATTGATTAATCCACATCCTTTTCTTACCTTACCATACTTGGACTTTCTATTTCCTATCCCTATGATTTTTCTAACCTATATTTATTGCCAAATCACGTACACCTCATCCCTAAACAACCTCCTCCCACCTAATGCTTTAAAGCACTTAATCATATCCTTAAAAACATAAAATAATGCCAAAATCAAAAAAGCTTGACCGTTGGGGAAACTTGTTGAGCAGAGAAAGTATGATACTTAGCAAAAGGCACACAGAAGGTTCATGCATAAGAACATGGCACATTCAAAGGCGCAGAAGGATAGGGAAGGACACACACGTGAAAGAAAAGGAAAGATTTAGGACTTAGCCATTTTCACGTGTACAAGCTATTTTTGGAGATAGTTTGTAGAGCACACAAACCGGATAAAGAATTGTGTGACACGTATAGGCTATTTTTGGAAGAGCGGATACCAAGCACTTTGCATGGGCTCAAGCTAATAATAGAGTTTCTACCGCCAGCTTAACCTGAAGAGATATATTGTTAGCGCACTTGTATGTGTGTCTATTATTGTAAAGGAACATAGCTATTTTCAGCATGCGACCTATTTTGATAATTATGCAAGTGGTGAAGGGAAAGTCCCCACCCTTATAAATATGTAGTGATCTGCGTAGTACATGCAGTGGACTGGATATAAGTTATTCTTGTTATGCTTCCAGATCTGATGCACGTATGAGCTTATAGTATTAATTATTGTAAGAAAATTCTGTGTATTTATTGTTTTTAATATAACAGAGTGTATTGACTGATTCAAGGTGTTAAACTTGATTACAAATAAATCTTGCATGGAAGAATTCATGGTGGCTATAACTTAAATCTATTACTCTTTAGATTTAGATATGGAATATGCTCAGTAGAATGTTATACTAATTATGGACCTGAATACATTAACTCTTCATATTGCTAACATCCTACATAAGAAACCATTAAGAGGGGCCTCGTACCTTTGTGCACTTCGAGTGAGTGCTCATTCTAGGTTGAGTGATGTGCTAGCGCACCTAGGTTATTACTAGTAAATTCTAGGCTGCATCATTGGTTCTATTTCAAGGATGTCTTTTTCGAGTGTTTTTTTAGTATGGTTCATGATGAAGACATATCGGTTGACTCTCTCAAGTGTTGAGGAGTGGATACAAGATATAGAAGAAGAATACGCACGCAGGTATAGTACTAGATCTGAGTTTAATACACGTGTATGGGTGGAACATAATCAGTATGAAAGTTTGTATGAGAACTTCTTCACTATTTTTCTAGTAGAACCGTATGAGTGGCTAATTTCTTATGTTTGTACAAGGAATTAAATGTATCACACACTTGTCTAGATGCAGGAAGAATTTTAGGACCTTTATGAGTGCTAAGGTTATAAATACATTGGGAATAGGAGCATATAGGGATGATGATGGCACATTTAGGGAATGGGTCTACATTTTCTCTAATGTGATGAACATGGTATAGTTATGATGCATGACTTGGCTCTTCATTATTATATGGGGTCTGTTATGAACCCAATGGATTGTAATGTGGTTATTGAATCTCTTAATATGAATACAATGCTCTATTATAAATCATCTATGTGTTTGGAAGTATACTAATGTATTTCCTTTCTGTATGAGCTATTTCCTTATGTTGCTTGTTATTTCCCTTTTCTGGATGCAATAAGATAACTCATTCTAGGATATGGCATGGTTCTTTCTACTCATTTCCATTTAAATATTTTTATAAGATGATGCATTCTCATAAGACTCACATAAAGGAGAGACTCGGTGCCCATGCGTGCCTCGGTGAGCACCCAGTGCCCATTGGGTGATAGGCCATGTGCATGCATGGGATTAGACTATTGGTCTAAGGGTATAAAATATGACTACATCTTGGTTCCATTTCGGGACCTCTTTTTGAAAGTTGTTGTGAGAAATGGCATGCATCTTTGTCCCTGTGATGCGTGATGATAGAGCACCTTGACCTTAGAAAGTGTTGAAACATGGTTCAAGAGCACGAGAGGATGAGTTTTCTCAAAGATTCAACATTGACTGAGTTCGATGCATGCGTAGATAGATGGGTAGAAGAGAACTATACCATGAGTTATATGAGACATTATTTTGTTGCTTCCTAGTAGAACTATATGAATGGCTTTCAACATATGCATCTAGATCATGTTGGTACTATAGATCACGTGTGGACCCAAGATGACTATCAGAGGCTGCAGATGCAGATCTGACTTGGACGCATGTGTTATTGATCACTTGGTGGAAGAGAGTGTTGGCCAATTATACTTTTAGAATATGCCATTTTGATGTATTCTTTCCTAGAAGTTGTTGAGTTTGAGTTTTGAGGGAGCCTAGAGGATCATTTTTGCATGTTATTCCTTTGGCTATGAAGATCTTGGTCATTACTTTGAGTTTAGAAGCATTCCCCATGGCCGGATAAAGCTTCTCTGAGCATTTGGGAGAGGAAGCTAGGGTGGAGGAAGATGGTAGACATTGCGGCTGAAAAGGAAAGGGAGGAGAGATGACTCAAGTATAGTGAAGCTCATGAAAGGGAGATGACTAGACAACATGAGGTTGCAAGTGTGATGGATCTATGGAGGCAAGATGTTGCGGGAAGGAGTTGAGGTTCATGCAGAGGATGTGGAGCCTTGAGTAGTCTTGTGCTTTACCCCATCTTGGAAAGCATGGGAGAGAGAGCCCCTTCACTTTGATGAGATTTCATCACATGGAGAGAGAAGAGAGCATCATCGTGCATGCATCTAAACCCACCTAGGAGACCAACCCCTAGCACTTGGTTTTCCAGATCAAGGGAGAAGTATTGTTAACCTAGTTGGTATCGGTGGGAGTGACCGATCTATGCCCAGAGATATAATTTTTCATTTGGAACATCCATGGCTATGCAAGCCATTCCTGTATTTGGAGGAATCTTTGGACAAGGTGCAAGTATGCAAGCTTTGGGTATCACATCTAGGAGTGGCACGGGACATACAACTAGTAGTGGGACAATATCACAAACCATCGGCATGCAGTTTAGTGGGATGTTTGGAACACTAGGCGCGACCACTTTCTAGTCCTTTTAACTACGGAGGTGGATCTGGTGGGTCGGAGGGAACAGACCTAGTGGATCTAGTGGATCTAGTGGAGGAGGAAACACCAGGGAACCAAGGCTCTGGATCGGGAGGACAAGGACCCCAACCACCTCCCCAAGTGTTTTTGAGATGTCTTTGTACTTACCAGACTATAGGGGTATTGAAGATGTTGCAGAGCATGTGCACAAGTGTGAGTTACTATGGCATGCAAAGGGGATCACTACCCCAGAGTGGAAGGCAAGTCAGTTTGCAACAATGTTGCAAGGGCATGCACATAGTTGGTATAGGAAGTATGACCCCATCAGATGGTGGTAGACTACACCACATTGAAGAATGCCTTCTTAGTAGAGTTCCATATCCCATAGTTTGAGCAGAAGAGCATCAGCACTCTTAAGGAGATCTAGTAGGGAATGGCAGAGAGTGTGTGGGAGTATGATGCATTTTTAAGACTCTCTTGTCAAAACTATCCTATGACATTCATCCTTCTCAACATGCTCAATGGTTTTTAGAGGATTGATAACACCATTTAGAAGGGCTCTATCACACAAAGACTTTCACAGACCCACATGAGGCATTGGAAGCTTCCCTACACATGCAAAGCTGTTGGGAGCATTGACACACTGGTGTTAGCCCTTTTAGAGGCTCAAATTGCTTGCAATGGCCAAGCAGTTGGAGAAGCTATCTACAAACTCAGCACATGAGGTTCATAGTGGGATTTGGTGTACATAGATGTGAAGTGGAGGGGCATGCAAAGGATAGTTTCCCTCGAAGTTTGGTGCATGCTATGGTGGTAGACTATGAGATTTTCCATGGGGATCATGATGCAAGTAGATGCCCTCTACTCCAACATGTAATCCACAAGAATGTTTCTTGCTATTATTACAAGATTTGTACCTCTACAACCCATGATACCAAGGATTGCAGACTGATTGATCAAATCCATGATGTTATTGATCTTGGTGTGCACTAGACTAGCCTTGCAAGTAGTTCAAAGGATGATGACCATGTTATGAAGGGCACACAGATGGAGGAATGCATGGAAGAGGTTTTCATGAGAGGATTTCATGTGGTCATAGTAACCATGGTGGAGGATGAAGTGAGTTCCCATGAGGAACTTGTTATAATTGTGGATCTACAGAGCATTACAAATGTGAGTGTCTGATCTATTATAATGCTCATGGTGTGGAAAGAAACATAAGTATGAAGAGTGTCCAGAAATTTATGAGCATATGAACTAGTAGCACTAGAAAGGGAAAAAGGTGTTGGGATGGTGAGCATCAAGAAGGCCATTCACAGTGGATGCCAAGAGTGGCACGTGAGTCAGGACTAGAACCTATCTTGTGATGACGAGCGAGAGAGAGGCACATGCACGCGGAGGAGATGCCAAGACCAAGGACACTAGTTTCAAGAGAGGAAGTAGTACATGGAAAGTATCCGACCCTTCTCATCAGAAAGAAGTGTATCAAGAGACTATGGATGTCATGATTCGAGTTTACAAGGGGAGATCCAATGTCTAAAGGAGCAATCAAGGCAGTTGGAGAAAAGGAAGGAATGTTGAGGTTCTCATGAAGGATGACTGGATGAAGTCAAAGAAGTGTGTAAAATGTTAAGGCAAGAGAATATTATTCCCTTGCTAGGAGAATGGTTGAGAGAGAAGGTACCACACATCGGAGTAGAGCAGAAAGGTAGGTTTTGCATGCAAACCTTCCCCCTCACAACCTTGAATATGATAAGGAGATTACTTGAATGTGGTTGTTGATGGGTGGCTTTTGAGAATATTCTCATCGACATGGGAGTAGAGGTCAATGTTCTTACCTTAGATGCCTGGCATCAAATGGGAAGGCCCACATTGCAGCCATCTTCAAATGTGTTGTATATGGAAAAAAGACTAAGGAAATGCCCATTGGAGTCCTAAAGGATGTAGTTATCACCATTCAAGGGCCAAGTTCACTAGAGACTTTGAAGTCTTGGCACTTGCTCACAGGAAGACAACTTTCCAGCATTGCTTGGGCACCCATGGTGTTATAAGAACAATGTTGACCTATGGTTTAACAAAGGGTATATCAGTTTTGAGAACAAGGAAGAAAGGGTGATCATCCCTTTGATAGATGGGAAAGTCAGTGCCCTATACTTGAGCCCTTAGGAGAAGAATTCCTTGATAGAATCTATGTGCGCTCCATCAGAGATCTGAGATAATTCACCCCACGAGGAGGAGTTATCCAGTTTGAAGATGCTCAATCCATGAGTGATACCACTAGTGTGGCATGTGATAATTGGGTGCATGGGACTTATGAGTTAATTGGGTGATAGTTAAGAGGATCTATAACAAGGGTGAAAAGGCACACTCAGTCAAGCACCTAGGAGGAAAGAAGTTTCCAAGTTACTCTGGAGGGGCATATCCTGAAATTTTCTTACGGGAAATGGAAGCTCAGTGGAAAAATGAGGATGAGAGAAGAGGAATGCTCAGTTATAACCTACTCGGACTACAGCACATTGGTGGGCTACACATCGGAGAACCTCTGGAGTGGCATGAGGTAAGGATCACATTTTCTATAAGGTTTTCCAGGAGCAATGCACCCCCACATGGTCATACAAGACTACCATGGTAAAGAGGCCACTTCATTTCATATCCAAGCATGTGAGAAGGCATGGATGGGAAGCATAAAAGCATTACCACCTTTGTTATGGGTACATAAGTTGTATTCCACCTTACAAGGTTGTGTGTGCATGCTTGGTATATTCATTCGGAGATGCGTCATCAGATAGGTAATTGGCAAGAGTTGGTGGCTGATCTCATTCAAGATTTTGAGTATAGGAGTACCAAACCATCAATGGATAAGGCATTGTAAGTGATCAAGTGCCTTACGATGGGGATAGTGCTATGGAAGAGGATAGGCTACTAGAATTTCTAGGTGAGCCTTATTTGGAGACACACCTCAATGAAGAAGAATCAAAGGAAGTACAACTTGAGCGCATGTATGGAAAAAGAAAAAGGAAAAATGGTCTGTAATAGATGGAGAAGAAGATGGATGAGACTTTGGATGTTAACCATTCGGAGGGTACATGTGAAGTCATAGATAAATGCACTTGATGAGCGAGCATGCATGCCTACCACCATGAGCCCTTGAAAATAAAAAGGTTAACATTGGGATGGAGGAGAACCTAAGGAAGCTATCATCGGTGACTATTGGTCGGAAAAATAAGTTTCAAAGATCATTGATCTATTGCAGTTCCAAGATTTTTTCCTCACAGGTACCACCATGAACTCAAAGGCATTCACCATTCCTTGGGGAGATGAAGATCAAGTTGAAGGAAGGTGTGCACCCGATTCGGAAGAGGCCTTATCGGATGAATCCAAATTTGCATATGGGTTAAGGAAGAAATAGAAAAAATGATAGCATCTGGTATCATTGAGGTAGTGGAAGAATCAGAATGGATAAGCCCAATGGTTATCAGTATTAAGAAGGATGGTAGGATAAGAATTTGTGTTGACTATAGGGATCTAAATGTAGTATGTGTCATCGATCCTTTCCCAACCCCTTTACTTGAAGAAATTTTGGAGGGAGTAGCCGGGCGTGAAGTCTACTCTTTCACGGATGGGTTCTCAGGGTACCACCAAGTCAGGATTGCAAAGGAAGACCAGAGAAAGAAAAACTTTCACCACTGAATGGGGAAGTTTTCCTACATGGTTATGCCTTTTGGATTAAAGAATGTGCCTTTGTGTTCTCGCGCATTGTGGTACAAGCATTTCAGGACTTCATCCATAAGTTTCTTCAAGTTTACCTAGGATGACTTGGACTATGTATGGATTGGTGAAAGACCATTGTGACAACTTAAGGCTGATGTTTGAGAGATGTCGGAATTGAGGATATCCCTCAACATAAAAAATGTGTCTTTGTCTACTCCATTTGGAACCTGTTAGGACACATTATATGCAAAGAAGGTTTGCTAGTAGATCCCACTAAAGTTGTAGTTATTGTAGGATTAGGGGAGCCTACTAGTCAAAGTGTAGTGCATGGATTTCTTGGGCATATGGGGTATTACAGGAAGTTCATCAAGGGGTATGCCAAAAATCACCACCCTTTAGAGGAATTATTAAAACACAAAAGTGCCTTTCATTGGGGAGAGGCAGCAATAGAAAGGCATTTGACACTTTGAAGGATAGGCTTGTCACGACACCCATATTACATTTTCCTTCTTGGGATAAGCCTTTCCATGTGCATGTTGATGCCTCAGGAACAACTATGGGAGTAGTGCTAGCACAACTTGGTGAGGGAATTGTTGATCATCCCTTGTGCTTTGCAAGTAGAAAGTTGACACCAGTAGAGTAGAATTACACAACTACTAAGTGCGAAGCATTGTCTATGATCTACGTGCTTGCATAAGTTTAGGTAGTATCTATTGGACACCATTTATATTCTACACAGACCATATGGCATTGAAATACTTAGTCAAAAAAACCCATTCTGCAAGGGCATGCATATGTCATTGGGTCCTTGTTATTTCAAGAATTTGAGTTCATTCAGTGGTGGTAAAACTAGGAAAAAGCAATTTAGGACTTGACCACTTATCAAGGATTAATTCAGGAGAGGACATGCAAAATCATTGAGGATACCATGCCAGATGTACAACTATTTAGGTTGTGGCATGCCCTCAGACTTGGAAGATATCACAAGTGTTCTTAAAAATAGGTGTGGCACTGGAAGGGATGAAGGCCTGGAGAGAAAGCAGTTAGCAATACATGCACACCCTTACATGTTGATTAGTGGAGACCTGTATAAGTTAGGTCATGATGAGGTTCTGCGTTGATGTGTATTGGAACATGAGCATGTAGCCATTATGGAAGAAGCACATGGTGGGATTGCAGGAGGACACTATGCAGGAAATGCTACCACGCAGAAGATTTTATTAGTTGGGATTTGGTGGGAAACCATCTACAAAGATTGTATTGAGTTTTGTAAGGCCTGTGACCATTTCAACACCTTGGAAAACCTAGAAAGAGAGATGAAATTCCTTTGTGACCAATAATAGTGCTGAACCATTTGAAAAATGGGCAATCAACTTTGTAGGGCCAATTGTGCCACGCGAAGACTGGTTCATGGTATATCATCACTTGCACTGATTACTTGACACAGTGGGTAGAGGCAACACCTACAAAGGATTGCACCACAGTGACAACTACTATATTTTTATGGGAAAACATAATCAATAGGTATATGGTTTCCCTTTAAGTTTAACAAGTGATAGGGGTACACACTTTCTCAATGAAATAGTCAGGATTATGTTAGCATAATTTATGGTGGCCCATCATAAGACTACCCCATATCACCCTCAAGAAAATGGAACTATTGAGGCATTTAACAAAATACTAAGTCACACATTAACTAAGATCTGTGACGTTGGAAGACAGGATTGGGATGATAAGGTATCATCCATTCTATGGGCATACATGAGACAACCTACAAAAGGTTGAACAAGGCCACACCATTTCAATTGGTGTTTGGCGTGGAGGCTTATTTTACCAGTGGAATTCATGTTACCATCATTGTGTATAGTGCACACAAGGAGGGTTAGCTGATGAACAAGTGTTGGAAGAAAGAATTGATAAGTTGATGTAGTTAGATGAAAGGTGATCACTTGCTAGATGGAGTCGAAAAGAAAAAAAGAAAGAAAAAAGGCATGGCATGATCATCATATCAAGAACAAGAAGTTTGAGGTTGGGTAGTTGGTGTTGTTGTATGATTCCAAGTATCTTGCCATCATGGAAGTTGAAATTCCATTGGTTGGGACCTTACATCATCTCATACATTCTTGATTTAGGTGCTTTCTAGTTATAAGTGTTGGATGGGACGAGGTTACAGTCACTTCAATGGGAGTAGGTTGAAGCCCTACTATAAATAAGTCTTCTTGGTGTTTGTAATAAGGCAGTATTTCCAATTAGCTTAGAATTTCCCTTTATGCTTTTTCTTTTCTTGTGTTTCCCTTTCTCATTGCTTGTTCCTTTCTTTTTTTTCATTTTTTTGCACCTTGTGTGCATAACCACATTATTTTCTAAAGTTGTGTATGTGATAGAGGACCACACATCTATTTTAGTGTGGGGTGGAGTGATACAAGTATAGGCCTATAATACAAGTTTGAGCTAGTAGGTAGAAGTTGTGGTGAATGGCCCGGTTGAAGGATAAAAAGTGCATAAGGTTAAGAAGCATAGAAGAGAAGGTGGATGAGAATGGTTGGTGTCAAAAGGATTTTGAGAAACCACATACAAAAAGGATGAAGAGCATAGAACAACATGAGGTAGGTGAGGGAAAAAATTAGGTAAAGGATAGAAGAAGTGCCTTTGGTTGTGGACGTGCATAAGAGTCTTTAGTCGGGTTGGATTTTTTTGCACGCCAAAAAGGTTGTAAAGGGTTTTTCATGCAGGATGTGGCACATGGGTAAAGGCACTTAAAGATGGCTTAGTGGAAAAATCCACATTTAATGTTAAAGTACATTGGTAGGTGGTATAGCATTTAATGTTGGAAAGAAGAAAAAACTATAAATACAAGGTCAGGAAAATCATTTGTTACCTTGCATTTTACAAGTAGAAGAAGAAGCTTGTGAACTAGGGCATCCAGAGAGAAATTTGTGTGAAGAAAGAAGAATCCAAAATTTGAGTGTGCATCTAGAGTAGATCTGCAAACTAGAAGGAGGGAGTACATGGGCGTGAGAAAGGTTGTGTGAAGAAGCATCATCTTGTGGAAGGATTTCTTGGTTAGGGTTTGGCAGCTAGGGCACGAGAGAAAGAAGGATTCATTTTAGGAGTTGAAGCTTTGGAGTGAGCTTTGGGATTGAGTGAGAGTAGCAGAGAGAGAGAGAAGAGGAAGGATTTTTAAGTTCATCCCACCAAAAGAATGGCACCAAGGAAACCAACCATTTCACCAAAGAAAACAAAGGGAAAGGGAAAGGGAAATAAATCATTTCCATCATCATGAGCACCAATGAAGAATGGTACATGGAAATGCAGTACCCAGATGGGGTATTGCTAGGAAAAGAATGGGAGTCACACTTACGGAAGATGGCCATAAGTGATTATAATCATCACATGAGCACAACAGAGAAGGAAATGGCATTTGGAGTTGGTCCGACCAACTAACAATAGGATGCCAGATGGAATGCCCATTTACAATGATGAGGTGAAGGTCAAATTAGAAAAGGTGGGTTATTGTAATTATATGAGTTGCCCTACTTTGGAAAGCTTGAGTGCCTTTATCAATGGATGATGTCACATGTGCATGAGGATCATTTTTATTTCACGGGGCAAGATGCATCACACCACAACTGATATCCAAGTTCACAGCCTCAATTGTGAAGGAGATAACATTGATGATGATCTAAGTGACAAGGAGGCTATCAAGGAGATTATAGCCATGTATGACTACAAGAAGGGGTCATGATACTTTGACATCATTGAGATACTAGACCCAGTGATGAGGATGGCCATGCATGCTTAGTCACCAAACTCAATGACCAGGAATGATGGACACAAGTGAACAAGGCATGGTTGAATGTATGCCAAAAGATATCAGAAGGAACCATCTACAACTTGTCCACTTTCATCACGGATGAAATTATAAGCAGTGTGCAGGAGGGAGAGAAGATACTCTTTGGTAATGTCCTCCTCACTATTGTTTTCTCAGAGATTGGAGTGCCGATGGGCTAAAAAATTTTTTTGGGAGTATCCAGAAGAGGATCCCTCACCCATGAAAGAGGTTTGTAAAATATACTTGTGAACCATGATGGCCACTCACAAGGCACACTTGGAGAAATGGTATAAGTGAATGTGTGATGCATTCGGGGCTGAGTGGAGGATCCCAGAGTAGTTTTCCCATGCTCATGAGTGGAGAGGAAAAATTTTTAGTATACCAACACTTCTGCATTGGCAGATTTATGTTGACAGATGAGAATATGAGTCCATGGTGCAAGCTACCCTTCTCCTTCACCACGTTATACTTCCAAGCCAGAGTTAATCGGTTCAAGGAGGCCAAGAGACTAAGGTTTGACCTTAGTGAGGTAGATATAGACCACCACTGAGCTGCACTGGAAGCTAGTCTACCCAAAGAAGTGTGCATACGTGGAGAGATATGTCTCCCATGAGATATAAATGATGAAACCTTTAACACTTGATTGTAGGAAGGACCACAACAAGGGTGTATCTGCATGCATAAGGCCAAAATTTGAAAAAGGTGCTTACTTGGAGAATGATGTCTCCATCCCTGAAGACCCTACAGGAAGGAAGAAGGCCACATGCCTAGAAAGAGAAAGAAGAGAGAGGTGCAGAAGGCACCAAGTGTTCAAACCACACAGATGGTAAGCACACCAGAGACAAGCACTAAGCCTAGTACTTACGCATGGAGGAAGAAGTCTCTCTATCAAAGAAAAGACTCCAGAAGAAGAGGTGGAGCATGAAGAGCCCCTCACCCAGGAGGAATCACCAAAAGACATCACCTATCAAAGAAAAAGAAAGAGAAGAATCCCCTGTATTGGAATCCCCAGTAAGGAAGAAGCAAAAGGTGACGGATGAGGCCGATTCAAAGAGACAGAAGACCTAGATGCCTACATCATGGTGACAGATGATGATGATGATGAACCAGAAGGAGGTGAAGACCATCCTGTCTATGAGATACATGATTCTAAAGAAGAAGGAGATGAGTAGTATAATGAAGGAGATGAGGAGAAGAGGATGAAGAAGAAGCTGAGACCCAAGGCAAGGGGGGGTAGGGGGGAAGAAAGTTACAAAAGATCAAAGGACCCCAAGCCTCACGAAAGGAATAGATAGATGAGGCCACAGAAAAAGAAGTGGAAAAAATCATCAAGGACCTAGTGGAACAAGAAGTGAATGCATAACATGGATGTGGTGATGAAGGAAGTTGAGGAGGAAAGCATAGAAAAATAATATGGCAGCATGGGAGGAGATCCCGTTTGGTTGTAAGCTTTCCAAAAGCCACACATACAGGGAGAAAGAGTGCAAAAGCATCACAAGTTCAAGGAATGGGCTACATTGATGATCCAAACAAGGTGTTGTGCACACTTCCAGAGCACCATGCCAATGGAAAAACAACTTTTAGCCATGACTTCATTTGATGAGGAAGGTGCATACCCTCGAGACAAGGAAAATGTTGTCATGGGCATTTGAGTCCCACATTGATGAGCCTGAATTTGAGGTAAGCCAAGGAGCATTGATGAAAGTGCCAAAAAAAAAGGGATAAACCCCTTGGTGAATGCTCAATGGTTATCAGATGAGAAAATCTGCAACGCACTCAACAAAGTCTCAGTTGAGGTTGAAGCCAGGCTCTTCGGGAGAAATGACAGGGTAAAGTTCCTAGAGGTAGAGTTGGAGAAAAGGGAAGAAGAGCTCTTGAGAAAAGCAAGGACCTAAGTAGGAGGAACTAATCAGCACTTAGTTAAGGCATGAGTTAAAATATGAAAAGGAAGGAAGGGTGCATGAGGCATACAAGAAGATAGAGATGATCATGGATGCCATTGTCTTAAAGCATCCAGACTTAACACCACCCATGCAAAAGTATGGATCATCCTTGCAATGCCTAGAGGACTTGACCCATACTCACTATGGAGAGGTGACCACTTTCCCTAGAATCAGCAGAAGGAGGCATTGGCATGCCAAGAGAAAGAAAATAAGATGAAGGTTGTGGAGATTGTTTTCATAGTACAAAAGATCCTCGCCGATGTAAAGGCCATCATGCAAGCTTGTTGAGGCTTGCCTATGATAACTGCATAGATAGGGATAGAGTGGCAAAGTATCTTAGTTTCCACCCATGAAGCGAAAACTCAAGGAGTTCTAGGAAAAGAACAAAGGGAACAGGGTGGAGTGAGACAAGATCCTAGCCAGGTAGAAAAAATAAATCAGAGGCCATTGAGACCTTGCGGGGCTCAATCAAGAACCGGCTAAAGGAATTGTACCCTCAAATCACTCGGAGGATGGATGCACTCAGGATTTGGGCAAGAAACTAGAGGATATTGTGGAGACAATGAGCACTAAGGGAGAGGAGATTAGTTTTGAAGAAGTGAGCACCCTGGTGGGTGACCTCTGTCAGCAAGCACAAAATGAGGTCGACACTTGGGGAAGTTAGAAGCTGATTTAAGGAAGGATTTCCCTCTCCTCCTCCAGTAAAAATAAGTTCCCCATTCTTTCATTCTTTTCCCCATTTCTTCATTCCTTCATTCTTCCATTCCAACCATTTTTAAGGATCCACCATTCTTTAATTCTTTATTGAAGAGTGTTTCTGAGGATGGAGAATAGGTAGTGTGGGGTGATGTTGGGCCCCAAAATATCAGCTAAGTACAAGAAGGTGCATGTGGGCACGTGTGGGACCTAGTTGAAGAAGGGCACGTGGGTTGAAGGTGCACATAGGGAAGAAAGGTTATAGCATAGGTTTTGTACAACACATGCACATGTGAAGGAAAAATAGGTTTTGTACTTAGCCACATTTGGCATCCCAGGAAGCACACAAGAAAAGCATGACCCTTGTGGATAAGGTGCCATCCTGGCTGATGACTGTGGATCAAAAAGGGAATATTCTAGGCATGCGATAGAAGGTTCCAGAAGACATCATTACAAGAAGTGGAGAGCTCGGATCTGAGAAGGCATGCTCCCATGGAGGACCACTTCGACACTTGGTGACCGATCTGTAACTTCTAAAGGCATGGCGGTGGGTGCTTAAGGTTATAAATACAAGCACCGATAGAGATAGATATAGAAGGATATAGAGTTGAAGAGAGGAAAAGCTCTATAGAAATGAATGGAGGATTCTATGGGTTGGGAATAGGAGCATATAGGGATGATGGCACATTTAGGGGAATGGGTCTACATTTTTCTCTGTAATGTGATGAACATGGTATAGTTCTGATGCATGACTTGGCTCTACATTATTATATGGGGGTCTATTATGAACCCAATGGATTGTAATGTGGTTATTGAATCTCTTGATATGAATTGTAATGTGGTTATTGAATCTCGCAAGTATCATAGGTGGAGGATCGGGAGGTATAAGTGGTTCTAGTTCGAGTGGATCTGGTGGTCTTGGAGGTAGAGGAAAAACATGAGGTTCTAGATCGGGTGGTGGCGAAGATCTGTACCAACCCTGAGAATATTTACATGGAGATGAATCTTTGTCTTCTAGAATATAGGGGCATATAATATTATCTTGAACACGTGCACATGTGTGAAATACCATGGATCACAAAGGGATCATGGCTTCGAGCATAGGAAAGTCAATATGCCACTATGTTACTGAGGGCACACACACAGTGGTACTGAGAAAGTTTGACTGATCGACTTGCATAGACTATGCTAACATTAAAAGATGCTTTCCTTAAGGTGTTTCACATCCCGAGTTCAAACATAAGAGTATAAGCGTCTTTAAAGGATATTAAGCGAACTACCGCTTGCTTGTGTCGGGGAGTATGATGTCTGTTTTAAAACGCTTTTATCTAAGTTTTCTTATGATATTGATGTAAGCCAACATGCACAATGGTTCGTTGGAGGTCTGATTACACCATTTAGAAGGGCACTATCACATAATACATACATTGATCCACATGAAGCACTTGAAGAAACTTTATGTGCTAAGGTAGTCGGAAGTATAGACACCGGGTGAGCCCAGTTTTGGAAGCACAAATTATAGCTATGGTGAAGCGGTTTGAGAAGCTATCGACAAATTCAACACATGAGACGCGTATGTGAATTTGGTGTACATATTGTGAAGTGGAAGATCACACAAAGGATATTTTTCCCCACAGATCAGTGCATTTATTATTACTAGACTATGAGATATGTCATTTGAACCATGATGCTAGCCACTTTGCCCATTATTGCGATGTGCGATAAGTAAGAACGTCTCTTCATCTTTGAAAAATTTGCGAGGTCCACGAATCACTATACGGAAGACTGTTGGCTGATTGGTCATATCCATGATACTATAGATATTAGTGTGTGATAGATAGAAGTCTCGAGATAACTTTAAAGGAAAGAATGAGCATCAGGATCGGGATCACAATCAAGCACGCTATGATCGTAATGAAGGGATTTTCGAAGAAGGTTGTGGCAAAGGTTGAGGATACCATGGTGGATTCGGAGGACGAGGCCATGGTGGTGGACGAGGTGAGTTTCCTTGTGGAACATGTTATACATGTAGATCTCCTGACCACTACAGGTCAAATGTCCTCGAGAATATTACTTGTTCCTTACAGTGGAAAGAATCATAGCTATGAGGAATGCCCGACTTATATGAACATATTAGTAGCAACATAAAAAATAAAACAAAGGTGCATGGATGGTTAGGATACAACACGTTGTGGAAAATTAATGGATGCCCAAGTTGGAACCAGAATCCGAGGTATTGCCTGTAAAGATCACTACCCACGCTGAAGTGGCTCGCACCAAAGAAGCGTTGTAGGAGAAGCCTACCATCTCTAAGGAGGAGGTTCTACATGTGAGAAACATCACCAAAATTCCCTTGAGAAAGAATCTTGGATAAAGGACAATAGGAAGAGTTATGATACTTATCTTGTTGTTGGTCAAACTTGTCATCATCGTTGTTTTTCAAAAATTCCCCACCATTTCCTCGATATCTTTTGGCCGAAACTACTAATTTCGTAGCTATTTATACTCCTCCCCAAGAGAAATATCATTCCTACGAGAGAGAAATTATTTACATTTACATGGGATCACTATTGCTTTATGGTTCCGAACTAAATGTGATGGTTCGGAACTAAATTCGTAGGAGTTACTAGGAATTAAGTCCGTAGGTTCCGAAACTAACCCAGTTGTTCCATGACAGGTTGATGTTTTTTTTTCAATGGTTGATTAATCATATCTTCCATCTCCCATACATTATCCTACTGATGTTATCATAGCCAAAGAAGATAGATTTTGTTTATTAGTGTCAGGATCATCAACCCACAATTGCTCTTGATTATCAATAAAAGGTTGTGTAGAGGGGTATAAAGAAATTTTCTTAGAACTCTTACCATTTGAGATAGTCATATCACCTGATCTATAATCAATCGAGAAACAACCGTAGCTAACCATGGTACACGCCCAAAATAATGGGATAACTAAGTGTTTTACCTTTTGGCTACAATATAAGGAAGTCCACTGGATATTCCCATGACTCCACCATAACTTCCACATCTTCAATAACTCCTTCTGGTTTTTCTAGAGACTGGTCTACCATCTACAATATGGTGTTAGTAGGTTGGATACCTATTAATTGTAATGTTTTTCAAAGTGTCCTTGTCATCGCATTTATAGATGCTCCCAAATCAACCAAAACATTATGTATATGTTTATTCCTATAGAGACATGTTGGCAAGAAAATTTGTCAGGTGAAAAACTTGTGGATTTCTTGCCAATGCTCTGGGAATCTAAGTCCCTCTACTTAACCGGTGCAGCTGCCATATGTGCATGCACAAGAAAGTGTGGATTTCTGTGGTGGTCTTTCGACTGGGGATCCAATAGGGGCACTCCACTGACCCTGCGGAAAAGCTAGAAATCTCTTGCTAGGGAAGTCTTCGTCATAGAGCGGGAAAGGGGAGTGAGAAAAGAGGTAGGAGAACTAATGCTACATGTAGAAAATCGATTCCCGCACACACACACTAGTTAGAAAGCGCACCACATGCATTTATAGGAAGAAACAACTCTGCGAATAAAGCAACAAGACCAAATAGAATTCACCAATCACCAAGTATCAAGAAACCCCTTAGTCAAGGAAATTTAGAGACTCCTTCTTCTTATATTGATTGCTCAAATCAAATTTGTACATAATGTGGAATGGAAGAAATTTGAGAGGGGAAGAGAGTAGAAGAAAATGGCTATCTCCTTTGCTTTCTCTAGGTACAATGCACTCTTGAGTCTACAAGATCAATTACCACCCCTTTAAAATGGGAATGGCTTTATAATTTATAGAATATAATACGACTCTTCATCTTCCTCATGACCTTTCGAATACCTTAATATGACTTAAGACTGTTCATATTCCACTTTAAATATTTAAGTCCCTTTTATAATAACAAGGTGACTTAATTTACATTATGTTTCTAAAGTCACTTTTAAGTGACTTAAAGGTATATCAAAAAGTGCAAACCCCAACGAAGAATTAGAAAATTTGAAAGTGAGAGAAATTTGGGGGGAAGAGGAGAGAGAAAGAGAGAGAGAAGAAGAAGAGGATATGTCTCCCGATGAAGTCTGTTGATCCTCGTTGATGGAAAGCTCCAAATGCAACGAAGTTCTGAATGTCCCATTGTGCCAAAAATGCCCTTTGAGTGTGACTTACTATTTTTAGTAAATGGTCATTTCCACTATTTTCTGCTCCGGATAATCATTCTAGCCTTTTGGAGATCTTCAGTGCACACTGCTCTTTCCATAGCCACTTTTGATGAAGACTTGCCAAAAATAGCAAGCATGTATAGGAAAACTTACTATTTTTAGAAAGTGTGTTTCCAGTGCTCGATTTGCAATGGAACATACTTTTTGGAATCTTCTTTTCGTTACGATCACACCCTCTAAATTTCACATAGTTTTCCCACTAGAATGCACGAAATAAATTTTGAAATTTTAACTTGACAGTGGCTTCGGGCACAAAGTTGTCATGGCGGCCATTAATGGAGCTCAAAATTTGCAGGTCTGGTTTTTTTCTCCATTTGTAATGAAAACAACTCCATTGTGATAGGTTTTCATTTGGAACTCATATGCAAGTTTTTAGCTCGTTTCCATTGCCGGAATGATGGGAAATTCGACGAATGTGAGCCGGTGCTTGCAAGTGAGGGTTGTGTTGGATCAAACGCCATGTGTCATGCTCTTGACCACCATGGAATTTGATGTCCCTCACATCCCGAGGTTAGGGACATCAAGCTTGGAAAAATGCACCCTAACCCTAATTGTGCATATCTTTTTTAAAAAATTCCCAAGTGCCGCTTTCTTCACTTCTAACTTCTAACACTTATGTGCACTCCATTCCTCCATTCTTCCTCTGCAACATTCTACCATCACTCCGCCATTGCAAATGCTCAGACCAGCTTGACCCAAGCACTGAAACAAACTCCCCATAGTGATGTGCAGGTCTCAGAAGGATTTTTCACAGAAACAAGAAGGAGAAACGAAGAACAAGAGGAAGAAAATGGTGAAAATCTCCATAACCTAAAAACAAAGATCTGAAGAAATATTGCAAGCCGGTGCATGAATCAAAGAACCATTTGTTTCTGTTCATTCCTCTAACCAAGACCATCAAAAATACACCTTCAAACTCCCCCTCGTGGCAAAGCATCCACGAAGAAAGAAGTAGGATTTCCTGTCAAACTAGTTGCCGGATTGAAGTAAGATCACACGTGAAGCACCAAAAGAAAAACCCACATCAAAAATATAACTTTCTTTGTAAATGGAGGAGAAAACCAAACCTGCAATTTTCAAGTCCATTAATGGCTGCCACTCCAAAGGCACTGCCAGGTCTAAAAACTAAAACTTTAAAATCTCCTGGACTATTAAGCGGGCAGATCTGAAATTGCAGAGGGAGGATATTGGGCAAAAACCCATATCAAAAAAATTTGTTCCATGTCAATCTGACTCCTAGAGGCCAACTTTCTAAAAATAGTAGGTCTACTACATAGGAACTGCTATTTTGGGAAAGTTAGCAATAGAAGAACCTGCAGAGGAGACGAAGACATTGGAGGTAAACTACAACTGAAAATTCACCAGAACAGACATTTTTGGCACTTACTAAAAATAGTAAGTGGGCCCTCGAGCACCTACTAAAAATAGAAATTTGATCTAGAAGAAACAAGGAACACGGGGAGAAAGAGGAAAACTAAGCCACAACATCCAGTTGAAGATCGAGGAATTACTTTTCCACACTTACTAAAAATAGTAAGTTACTTTTTGAAGGGAGATATGAAGATAAAATGGATGGGTTAGAAGCCGACACAACCCTTTGCCTGCGAGTATGATGTGGGAGACAATGATGTCTTGTACTTGGAAAACTTGCATGGCCTCCAGGGCCGAAGGAGGATTGAAGACCAGATATTCATAAGTGGTTGTTCACTACTGCAGGACATCCAGTGTCTGTGCAAAGTCTCGAGCTAGTCCTAGCCTACTCCTTCCACTACAAGCTTGAGACGCGAACCATTTGAGCTGACAATGGTACAACGTTGGTGGTCATTAACCCTAGAACCATTTCAATCTCTCTCTAGATACCGACATCCCCCAACATGGTCGTCATTTCCAAGGAAAGAGCCGTGCACGATTGGGAGACAATGGATTCATATGTCCAAGGGGTAGTGCTCGGATCATGGTTGAAAACTGGAAGGAAGCCTTCCAGGATTCCCAAGAATCTGCCAAGGTGTGAGTTTTGAGAAGGGTATTCTGATGTCATCACTCTCCTCAGTAGAGTAATGGGTGAAGCAAACATGAGAGACTTCTAGGACTGGATGGGCCTTTACATCCTGACATTGATAGAAGGGAAGCAGAGAATTGACTGGGGGTAGATCATCAGTGACAATCTCCATCTGTAACTTCTCCAAGTACCCGCGACAAAGAAGTTCCACATGACTTCTTATCTAGTTTATCTAGTTGATCATTCAAGGGATTGGCTCTCACACAGAACATTGCTTCCAAGGTACCTGCATTCAAGAAACTTCCATAGTTGATAATGGAGGAGAGCAACAAGCATTTCACCCGCGTGAATGATGCATTCACTATGTATGTGGTCCGAAACTTGGAAGGGGATCTTGAAGCTAGGATGTCACCAAAAGTGGCATCCCTGATTAAGGAATATGGCTCGTACTTCATACAATTCTCAACATTCTCCTACATATGAGTCGCTGGCTTCGACCAAGCTCCTCTAAAACTACCCAAGTACCTCAGTGACCAGATTGTATTGTTTGAACTCTGCAGGCAGATCACCCAAGTAAATAGCAAGCTCAGAAGTAGAAGAAAGAAATTGATTTCTTTCCCTATATCTCTAGGGGAGTTCACGTGTAAAAGCTCAAATGACGCATCCCACTTGGAGGCCACTTTCGCACATCTGACTTTGCATTCCTACATCGCCAGGCCTAACTTTGACATCCGAGAAGATCCTGACTCCTTCTACATCCCAGAATTACAACATGAGCCACAAGTTGAGGACTACTGGGCCAATTGTATTGATGAGTTCGAAGTACGTAAAAAGATCACATGAGGATGACAACCAGTGAGATGAAGAAATTCAAGTTCCCTTGGTATGAAGACATCTTACATGATGATGGGACAGAGATGTATGATCCTGAGTACGCAGTAGTCAAGATGTCCCCAATGCCCTAAATCAACTGGCATGTTTGTGAATCGGAGATATACTAGAGTGGAATTGAAAGGTGGTGAGGAGAACATAATGGTTTGAAGAAGAGGACTATGATCATTCGATCACGAGGAATTTCCCCAAGCTAGAAGCAAGCTTCACATCATTCATCTTCAAAAGTGGTAGAGGTAACCTCTAGCTCTAAACACTCTAGAGTGAGTTCAAAAAGGAAGGCCACGGAATTGAAAATTTCTCCCCATGAGAAGACATCCAAGAAATTCAAGGAAGAAAAAGATTCATTGGCGTCGCCGCAAGAGGAAGACATGATTCGGTAATGCAGATAGAAAATCCAACACCAGATGCACAAGTGAACAAGGAGTATATGACTCATGATCTAATATTCGAGCCACTACAAGAGGTCCCACATGTTGTTGATTCCAACGCTCCTCTCATTCAAGATTTTCCTCCTCCATTAGAACAAAGAATGGTTGATGCACCCGTCATTGAGCCTGAAACCGACGAGATGTTTCCATGGATGCGGGAAACAATCATCCTCAACACTCACACTGTGCAACAAGTAGTAGCCCCCGATATATCAGCAATTGTCTCTTTGGCTAAAGAAAAAGGTCAAGAAAGATCACACAGACAACATCACGATTCTATAGTGAGGAGACAGGTAATCAGTATATTGAAGTAGCTCGGCCAAAAGTAATCAAGCTAGTGGATGAGATGACACCAACTGACTATGAGATGAGCATGATCCAATTGGGACCAGCTACTCACGAGGGATATTTACACATATTCCAACAATCTTCTACTCACATGATGGCAAGGAATAAAGAATACAAAGAGAAGATCAAGGGACTAGAGGAGCAAGTGTGAACTCTTTCATCTTATGTGCAACACTTGGTGGAACCAAGCACTATAACACTTCCTATTGAGAAAGTGGTACCCATCAGCAGCTTCGATCCGGAATCCATTAGAAGAATGCATGAGTTCACGATGCAGGGCTGAGAAAATAAGGAATGGATCGATTCAATCTCTCAAAAGGGAAGTCAGCACTTCAAGAGGTAGTCAAGCTCTTTGCATACATGTGCGCCACCACCAACAGAACGCGAGCACTCAAAAAAGATGTGGGGAAAGAAAGAGATTACTGGGAACCTCTGGGACTAGTAGTGAGTGAGATGAGCAACACTCATCATCAGGAATTGATTGATAAGAAGGTTTTTGAAACTCCTGCGGAAAACTTGACACATGTATGGGAGAGGGCCTTGGCAATCAGATTTGAAGCAATCAATTGGGCATTCACAGAGCTAGAGGAGAAAGAAGAACAAACATTCACAGAGCTAGAGGAGAAAGAAGAACAAACATACAAGCTGTAGGATAGTATAAACTAGAAAATTTAGAAACTTGGAGTACCCGCAATGAGCAAGCATTCAACTGCTAATGAGTTGATCGGCTCTTTTGAAGAATATGTCAAGAAAGGGGTGGGCAACCCATTGTCCTTCACTAAGGATACCCTCGACTTCTTCTCAGAAATATAAGCCTCCATTGCACTTATCGCAGAAAAGCATTCATCATGGTTCGGAAGTGCAAGGACATCAACAGTGTGACCGATGGATGGACTAAAACCTTGAGCTGCATTCGTATCCCTCATGCCGACAAAGTAGAACCAGCGGTGACTCGTTTCAACCAGGAGTTTGGAAAGACAGAAGCCTTCTCAGGATCACAAAGTGGAGAGCAGTCAGAGAACGGAGCTAAGTCCACCACAAGACTCATCCTTCAGCATAATCCTTCTTCTTCTTCCTCTTCTTTCTCTTTCTTTTCTCTTCTCATACAACACCCTCTCTCCTCAATGTTATATTTTTACGTTGAGAGTTGCACTTTTTGATATGACTTAAGTGACTTCAGAAATGTAATGTAAATTTAAGTCACCTTGCTATTATAAAAGGGACTTAAGTATTTAAAAAGGAATATGAATAGTCTTAAGTCACATTAAGGTATTCGAAAAGTCACCAGGAAGATGAAAATTTTTCCTCCTCTTCTATAAATTGTAACAAGCTCCTCATTTGAAGGTCTTCGAAAATTCTTTTGAATTTTGCTTCTTAGATGTTGGAGCTGTTTTTTGTGAATTCATGAGAGAGTTATCCTTGTGAAGAGAGCAAGAGATAGCAAGTTTCTTCCATTTCTCCTATTAAAAAATGTCTTCTACTTCTCACACTATGTACAAATTCTGCTTGAGCTTCAATAAAGGAAGAAGGAATTTTAGCCTCTTTGATTGAGGAGTTTGTTGGTACTTTGTGCCCATTAAGCTTCATTTGGTCTTGTAGCTATTACGCAGATTTGTTTTCTTCTATATTCAAGTGCATGTAATGAAACTTCTGGCTAGTGTATGCAAGTCTCTGATTTTCTACTTGCAGCATTAGTTTTTCTCTTTTCTAATTTTCCCATTCCCTTTCCTGCCTTCCTAGCAAAGTCATCTCTTACAGGTATATGCAAGCAATTGTCGTAGGGCGTGGAATACCCCGTTGGATTCCCGGTCGAAAGACCACCATAGAAATCTACACTTTCTCATGCATGCACATATGACAATGCACCACTCGATTAAGTAAAGGGACTTAGATTCCCAGTGTTGGCAAGAAATCCACAAGTTTGTCCACCTGACAAATTTTCTTGCCAACAAGACAGAAATAATAAGGCTACCAAAATCTCCATATTTGGGAAGTAAGATTTTTCCTGCTAATAAATCAACAAGTTTCCCATCTACTTTAATAGTCCTAGGGTACTACTTCTTCCTTCTAGGTCTTCTTAAACATAGCATCTTGATTAACTTGTTCAACTCCAAAATGTCCTTGATTGCTTGTAACAATGGTATTTCAATATTTAATTTCCTCAACTCCTGCACTAACTCAGATTCCTTAGTCCCTATAGCTTCTTGAAATCTCTTTGGGAATGAAGTTTCAAGAGTTGCTACTTGAGTCCTTATATTTTTCTTTTCATCTTTCTTGGGAACAACCACACTTGGGGTTTCAATTTATTCTGTCATTTTAGTAATTATAATAGGTGGACTGCTAATTAGTTTTCTAGATCTAGTTTGAATATCTTTACAATCCATGGCATTTAGATCCATTGGTTTTTCTTGTTTTGTCCCATAGACAGGAGTTGTTTGTTTGTTTCTGGGATTAGCAATTGGTTATGCTAGCATTTGTGTTTCAACCACATTTTTGTTTTGTGAATTTTGTGCTGGGGAACCCATTATGGATTGTTGATTCTAGTTGGGATATGTCCTCCCTTAAGCATAATTATTAGGGCTCCACCTAGGTTGTGACCAAGCATTTGAGTTACCTTGACCAAACCATGGTTGTTGGTGTCCTTGGGCATACCAAGATTGTCCTGACCAATCCTGAGGATTCCATGTTGGTTAAGGGACCCAAGGTGGTTGTCCCTAACTTTTGGTACTACCCGAGCCACCAATGGAATCATCTAGGGTTAGGAACTAACTCGGGCATGAACCGCCTTGTTAGGTTGTCTCTGGACAATATTTACTTCTTCTAATGTGGATGGAGTGCTAGTTTGTTTAAGCTGATCTTTAATAAATGGAAGAAGAGAAAAATGTTACTCTCATGGTCCCTAGATTCACAAATAAGACACATTTCTGTTTTATCCAAGGGACAATCTCTTATTGCATGCTTCTTCCCCATCTAGGACAATACATAGCTAATGGTTCACTTTTAGCATTTGCTTTAGCTTGCAATCCATCCATGTTAGAGGTTAATTGAACTAAAATGTCTGTTTTAAAGTTTGTTAGTTCATCTATCAGTTTGTTCATTTCTCGGTTTAGAATTTTAACTATTTTTCCTTTTCTAGGTCTACCCATTGTTCTTGAATAGATTCTACAAATGTATTTAATATCATTCATTCTTAATTAACCAATGTTTCCACCTCCCATCAAATCTAGGGCTTCACTAGATTCATCATCTAGACCTTTACGAAAAATGATTTTTCTTAACTCTTCTTATAGTAAAAATCCACATCTTTTACTTACAAAGAGGAATATGTCTAAATAATCTTCCATATTCTCATCCTCCTACCGCTTGATTTTGAAAATTTCTTCCTTCCTATTCCTCCTCTTTAGTAGTCTTGATACTTGTTTAGGAAGGTAACTTCCATTTGTGCCTAAGTAGTAATAGAATTAGATGTTAATCCCATAAACCACCTCATTGATGCATCCTTCAGGGTGGATGGAAACAATTTGAGCTTCTAATTATCTATTTTGTAATCATAAGTTTGACACAATACTTTATATTCAAAGTGAAATTGGTTAGGATATTTAGATGATATTCCTCTAAATGTGGGTAAATGTGCAGTGAAATATTCTTCATGGGTGTATCATTTCTAGAAGTAATTTATCTTCTAGAATTGACACAATAGAATTTAGACAATTTCTAGAAGTAAATTTTCTTCATAAACTCATCTGAAGCTTTGTTTCTTGGATAGCTAACACCTAAGTCCTGTTGGTTTTTTTGAAATTATTAAAATTCCTTTACTCATGTTCCCCATTCAAGCTTTTACATTCCAGAAATCACTTTCATTTAGATTTAGACAATGGCTTCCTTGAAACCTTATGGTCCAAGGTTAGTTGAGCACCTTGAGCAACTCATTTTACAATTTCTCTGTTTATTTGCTCCCCTAGATTGAATCTACCTTTTTTTTGTTAGCTCCCATTTGATATGAGAAAAGTAATCCCTGGGTCCTCTTTTTCTTTACCTTTGTCAAGATATAATATTAAGATTTGTTAAAAGAGGTTTGGGAGATCTCGACTTATTTGTTAAGATAAACATTATCCTTTCCTTGTATCGAAACCGGGGTTCCTCTTCTTCCTTATGGACATTATCTGGTGAGAGGACTTGTTGGCACTCATTTTTATCTTGTACCTTGAATTGTAATGTTCTTCATTTAAGGCTATATCTTTTTTTTTAGAACTCTATAATATGTAAAAAAAGTTCGCACCGTAAAATCAAACAAGATTGAGTCAAGAAAGTGATGTATTCTTGCAATAATTGAGAATGAAATTTCATTATTTATTCATACATGTATGACTATGATTATGTGAAATGAATTTATTTAAAATCTAGTAAACTATTCGAATAAATCCCTTGACAAATTTTTCTATGTGATCATCCAATTTGGTCCCGAGATCCTGTCCATCGAAGGAGGTGTATTAGAAACCATGGAGGTACTCGTAAATTTTCATGGTGAAATACAATATTTAAGGGAGAAATCATGGAGGATGGAGCAAAAAGAAAGAAGTAGAGACGATCCAAACTAATAATGATGACTTGAAAGAAGTGTGCAAAATGTTGCACGGAGAATATCATTCCATTTTGAGGAATCGGCTAAAGGGAAAAAATCCATGCGTAATTATTGAGAATGGACGACAGATCCTACATGAAAATATCCCTCCCCATAGCTTATACTATGACAAAGAAATCACTCTAAATACTATTTTGGATAGATGGCTTTTGAGTAATATATTAATTGATACAGTGTGGAAGTCAATGTACTTACTTTAGATGCATGGGTACAGATGGGGAGACCCCCATTACAGCCATCTTCTAATGTATTTTTCATGGCTAACCAAACTAAGGCCACTCCCATCAGAGTTTTAAAAGATGCATCCATTACCATATAGGGAGCCAAGTTCACTGGGGATTTTGAGGTTTTAGCACTTGTAGAGGTAGATAGCTTCCCAGATCTACTTGGGCGCCCTTGGTGCTATGCAAATAATGTTGATCTTTGGTTCAACAAGGGTTATATCAGTTTTGAAAACAAGGAGGAAAGAGTTATTATCCCTTTAACAGATGGAAAATATACACCCTATGTTGAGACTTTGACTAGAGGAAGATTTGAATAGGATTTTTACGCGCGTCATCCGGGACCCGTAAGTGCTCGAGCCATCTAAAGAATGAATCCTTCAAAGTGGTAAGATGCATAGTCTATTAGCGATACTACAAGTGTTTCTTGTGATAATTGGGCTCATAGTAATTTTCAGTTGGGAGGGCACAAATTAAGAAGCTCATTTGTGAGGAACAATAGACCTCATTGTATCACAAGAATAAGTAACAAATCGGTACCTCGATACAATCGGAGAATGAGATCATACGGTATTTATGCGCGTGATGGAGGAATAGTGGATAGACAAGTTAGAGAGACAAAATATGCTAGCATATACCCTATGGGACAGCAGTGCGCTGGTGGGTGGTTCACAAGGATAATCTTGTAGTATGGAATGAAATCAAGATTTCTCTTTTTACTCGATTTTCCGGGAGAAATGCACCTACTCAAATATATACTTATCATGGTAATCAACTCCGTTAAACACCACATTCGAGTAGTGTGAGGCTCTAGATAGTGGGGTAGGAAGCTTTACCACCTTCACTCACTGGGTGCACAAATTTTATTCCACTTTATAAGGTTGTGTGTGTGCTTGGTATGTATATGTAGAACTCTATAAAGAGAATGGAAATTGGAAGGATTTTATTGAAGGACCGATCAATAATTTTGACTACTTCTCTACTAAACCTCCATTAGAAGAGGCATTAATGGTTATAAAGTGCTTAACTATGGGAGATAGTTCCAAGGAGGAGGGGATCATTTAGGAGTTATTTGATGGAAACAATTCATGAGCAAGTTTTGTTGAAGAAACAGAGACAAATGCCACACTACTTAAGTGTGCTTTCCTTGAGAAAGAAAAAGTAAAGATGGTCTACTTAGAGAATGATGAAGAAGTAGAAAATTTGGATGTAGATAATTCAACAAAGGCGTGAGGTTTTGGACAAAGTGTAGATAAGACCACGTGCACCTATCATGAACCTATGAAAAAAGAAAGTGAATATTGGATCAAATGATGAGAATAAGGAAGCCATAATTAGGGATTATTAATCGACTCAAGTGGAAAAAATCATTAATTTGTTTCAAGATTATCGGGACTTATTTCCTAAGGGATACCATGAACTCAAAGGCATGCATAAATTATTAGGATAAATGAAGATAAAGCTTAAGAAAGGTGTGTGCCTAGTCAGGAAGTGACCCTATAGGATGAACCCCAACTTGCGTGAAAAGGTCAAAGAAGAAATTGACAACATGTTGAAGTCTCTGGAATCATCAAGCCTCGGGATGAGTCATAATGGGTTATCCCAATGGTGATTAGTATAAAGAAAGATGGTTGGATTAGGATCTGTGTGGAATAAATGGAGTTGAATGCTGCATGTGTGACTGATCCCTTTCTACGCCATTCACCGAGGAAATATTACAAGGTGTGTCGGTGCGAGGTCTCTAGTCCTTTACGATGGATTTTCTAGGTATCATCACTTAGGATTGTATAGGAGGTTCAGGAAAATACTACTTTTAATATTAAATGGGGAATTTTTTCCTATGTTGTGATGCCTTTTGGTCTGAAAAACGTGCTTGTTGTATTTTCATGCATAGTTGTCTAAGCGTTCAAATATTTTATTCACAACTTCTTGCAGGTTTATTTAGATGACTGGATGGTGTATGGACTTGTTAAGGATCATTGTGACAATTTACGCTTAATGTTTGAAAGATGTCACCAGATAAGCATCTCTTTGAACATCAAGAAATGTATATTTGCTACACCATTTGGAACATTGTTAGGGCACATCATCTGCAAGGAAGGTTTGTTGGTTGATCCAGCTAAGGTTGCATCATTATCATCGTAGAAGAGCTTACCAGTCAAAGTGAGGTGTGTGGATTCTTAGGTCACATTGGGTATTATAGAAAATTTATAAAATGGTATGCTAAGGTTGCCGCACCCTTGGAAGAGTTACTAAAAGGAAAAGGGACATTCTACTAGGAGAACCGCAACATCACACACTCGAGAAATTAAAGGAGAAACTTACTACAATGCCTATTTTGCACTTTCCTCGTGGGAAAAACCATTTCATGTACATGTGGATGCCTCCCGCATGACCATTGGTGTAGTGTTGGCTTAGCTGGAGAAGATATTATAGATCATCTTATCTATTTTTCTAGTAGAAAGTTGACTCTTGCATAGCATAATTATATAACTACAGAGCGCAAAAATCAGTCAATGATCTATGCGCTACATAAATTTAGATAGTACCTACTAGCAACACCATTTGTATTCTATACCGACCACATGGCATTGAAGTATTTAGTAAACAAGCCAATTTTACAAGGGCGCATATGCCGGTGGGTACTCTTATTCCAAGAATTTTATTTCACAGTTGTGGTAAACCCAGGGAAAAGTAATTCTAGACCGGACCATCTATCCATAACACGCTTAGGAGAATACATGCATGTAATTGAAGATACCATTCCCGATGCACGCTTATAAAAATTACAATGCACGTGATCGGAATTAGAGGACATATTTGTCTTTCTACGTGCAGGTATGGCACCAAAAGGAATGAAATCTTTAGAGAAGAAATAACTTTCCATTCATGAGGCACCATTTATGTTGATTAGCGGTGAATTCTACAAGTTAGGATGAGATGAAGTATTACACCGATGTCTTTGGAACATGAGCACACAAACATAATGGAGGAGGCTCATGGTGGTATTACAGTGGGAACTATGCGCAGTGACGCTAATGCGCGCAAGATTCTACTCACTTTGGATTATGGTGGAGACCCTATATAAAGATTATAAGGTATATTACAAGGCTTTTGATCACTTTATCGTGCCTTGGAAAACCAGGACAAAGTGATGAAATGCCTTTAAAACGTATTCTGTGAAAAACCATTTGAGAAATGGGCTATAGATTTTGTGGGTCCTATTTCACCAACTGCGTAGGAATGGATCGCGCTATATCATCACTTGCACAGATTATCTAACAAGGTGGGTAGAAGCAACACCTACAAAGGATTATACAATAGCTACAGTAGCTGTGTTTTAATGAGAAAATATTATTATAAGGTATGGATGCCCATTGAGTATGACAAGTGATAGGGGCACACATTTTTTGAATGACACAATACAAATTCTATTAGATGAGTTCATGATTGCACACCATAAGACTACACCATATCATCCTCAATAAAATGGGACTATTGTGGCTTTCAATAAGAATTTGAGCCGACATTGACAAAAATTTGTGATGTTAGAAGGAAGTATTAGGATGATAAAGTTTCGTAGTGCTTTGGGTGTATAGAACAACATGCCAAGAGTTGAATAAGGCCACACCCTTTCAATTGGTGTTTAGCATAAAACAGTTCTTATATATGGAATTCATGTTACCTTCTTTATGTATTGCGTGTGTTGGAGGTCTATTTGATGAGAAAGCCTTAGAAGAATGAATTGAAAACTTAACTAAGATGGATGAGTGATGATAAATTGCACGCTAGAGTTGGAAGCAAGAAAAAGCCACTAGAAAGCATGACATGTAGGCACATCAGGGAAAAGAAGCTTGAGATATGACAGATGGTGCTTCTTTATGAATCTAAGTTTCGGGCCATCTAGGAAAACTCAAAATACATTGGTTAGGACAATATATTATCACTTACATACTTGAAACATGAGCATGTTAGTTAGAAATACTTGATGTAATATGATTTCATGGTTACTTCAACGGGAGTAAATTTGAAGCTCTAATATAAATAAGTCTTCTTGGTGTTTGTAATAAGGTAGTGTTGCTATTTAGATTAGGATTTAAATTATGTATTTCCTTTTTTCGTCGCTATCCTTTGTCAATTTATTTGGTGTTTTGTGAAATAATCTTGTTTTACATACGCCATAAGCTAATTACCATTTGCAGTATTTTTATGCATAGAGGACTATGCATACCATTTGTGTGTGGGGTGGTTATTGAAAAATGGGTACACATAAAGGAATAAACTTCTATAGGTGCTATTCAAGTTTTAAGAGTTGATGGACAAAAGATTACTTCCAAATAAGGACCATAAATGGAGATAAACAGAGGAATAATATAATGTGAGGTCTGCAATGGCCATGGAGGATACCATGAGAAGGCCCGGTGGCAAGGTACTCGTGCACATGGATGTGTGCTTTGAAGAGATGTCTATATACATTAGGTGGGAAGGTGTGTTAAAAGGATATAGCTGATGTACGAAGATGTAACACCCGGAAATTGTGAGAATGGTGAATTAATGAGAGGATTATTGGTAGGTGAAGGAGCAATAAATGAACTAAATTTTTGAAAATATATATAAGGATGGGATGTGATTTCATTTTTACCATTGTAATTGCAAAAATTTGAATGAGCTAATTATAAAATGAGTTGAGAAAATCATGTTGAGGTGCTGAGAGTGTAAAACCAGATGTGGAGAGAAGATTTGTGCGCAAGAGAAACTTATGTCCCCATTGGTGAAGGGTTTGAGCAAAGCAGAATTTCGAAAGAGCTAGGGCACGTGATTTCAACTAGGGTATGTAGATTCAAGCTAGGGTTTGGACTTGATCATTACGGTAAGATAGAAGGAAAGCATTTACACACTACGAGGAGAAATTTTTGATTTATAGATGGCACCAAAGAAAGCACCTATTGTAGGAGCCAAGGGAAAGACAAAATTTGAAGCAGAGGTTGAAATTTCTCCCAAGATTAATTTCTCGTAGATGTAATAGCCAAAAGGCGTGATAGTGGGAAAAGAATGGGATTCTCACGTACATAATTGCAAGATAAGTGATTACAACTACCGCACATATGATAATAAAAAGGAATTTGATGTGTTGTTGAGTACGAAGACAAACAAGTGCACAACAAAGGACATGTCAGTGTATGATGATGTTAGAGAGAAGTTGTTTAAGTATATTGGAGTCTACCAGTTATACGAGCTCCCATATTTTTGGCAAGTATGAATCTTTGTATGCTGGTGGTTGATGAGAAGAAGTACATGAATACTTTTTCTATTTCTCCAAACGAAGGGTAAGGATTATAACCGCATTAATTTCAACAATAATAGGATTAAATGGCACAATAGTTAGGGTAAACCAAGGGTGCAATGCGAGTAATGGATATCGATAAATTAAAGAAGTACCTAGTGGTATAGGAAGCTGCACATCTAGTGACCAAATTGAATGATCAAGAGAGATGGTCACAGGTGAATACAATGTGGCTACACATCAAAGGAGAATGTCACAGGGAATAATTTACAACATATCAGGCTATATTGTAGAGACTATCATCAAGGAAGTGTGCACAGTGAGAAAATTAGTTTTGGTGCCATCCTATTGTCCCTTGTATTTATGGAGATTGGAGTGCCCAATGGGCCAAAGAACAAGATCTAGGAGTATCCCATGTAGAAAAATTCCCTTGCAAAAAGATTTGACAAGTAATTGTGCGAAGGGTCAATGAGTGGGCCATTCAAGAAGAGGCGGAGATGTGGTATGATTAGCTTAGCATGACATTTGAAGAGCAATGGCACATCTCCAAGGAATTACCTTAGGTGGTGGGTAAGGCAGTCCAATTTTGATATACCAACACTTCGCATCGAATTATTTGTAATGAAGGATGAGACTTGGAGCCCCCAGTGCAAACCGCCATATGCCTTCATAGTACGCTACTTCTAGGAATCGAGTCCACCATTTTACGGATGTGCACTACCTGAATTTTATTGCGAAAAGGTAGACTATGACTACCACATGCTGAGGAAGATGTATGTATATCCAGTTAGGCTACCTATATTGAGAGGCTAATTTCGATAAGATAAGCATGAATACCGTGAGTTTGGTGATTGGAGATAGTGGAACCACACTTATATACCTTTATCTTAAACCTAAGTTGGAGGGTAACAAGTATGTAGAGAATAAGTTTTGCACTTCCAAGGCCACCTAAGGGAAAGCATATAGTGGAGAATGTACCACGATCTCTGAAGCCCACCGAACCTATAGAGGTAGATGATGAGGAGGAAGAGCATAAAGATAGTGGAAACTTGGTACATAGAGGCATGAGGTAACCCAAGGACAAGGAAGAAGTTGAGTGCCAAGTACTCCATCATAGGAATAAGAATAAGTAGATGAAGAATTAGAAGTAGGAGCAGCAAACCCCGAAGAATGCCACTTTAAGAGGGTGTTCAAATGAACAAGATTTCAAGGCACTACTCGACATTCGGTACAAAGATTACCAATACTCTCTCCATAGAAGGAGACAACTGAGAAGAGAAGGAGAAAATTAAAGCTAAATGAGGAGGCAGAAGAGTCTGAAGAGAGCGCACCTGGATCTCATATACAACTAGAGGATGTGGAAGAGCCTAAGGATGAAGAAATGAAGGTTGAAGAAGAAGGAGTAAAGAATCTAGGAGAAACAAAGAAATATACTACTCAGGACATAGAGGATCCAACTCCAAACCTTGGCGCTCAAGTTCCTAAGGGGCCAAGATCAAGGAGGGCAAGTGGGGAGTATGTTGCACTAGTCATGGGCTATGAAGAAGACACAAATAAAATTATCCGTGCACGATTCTAGAATACAGTGGGCCTCAAGGACTTGTATGGATGGGAGTTGATGGACCTTAACATGGCAACCACGCACGTGAGGAAACAATTGTCATGGTCCATGCAAACTCACATGGACGAGCTTGATTTTGATGTGTGTGAAGAGTCATGTGTGTCAAGGAGAATGAGGAAGGAACTACAAAACATGCACATAACCATCAATCCAACTATTATGATTGATGAACAGGTGAGTAATGCCTTAGTAAATATATTTACAGAGGTGACGCGTAGGAATGTGGATACATCTACCACTATTAAAAGCGCTAAGAGAAGAGATCAAAGCCAAATATACGAGATATTGTGCATCTGAAAGGAGAGAAGGACCTAGAGAAAAAGAAGAATGGGTTTCTCATCGGCATGATAGAGGAGATCAAAGATCATGTGTTGTAAGCAAGACCACACATGGAGCCCAAGGTACCCAAAATTTCCTTTAATATACAATATGTGCATACCTAGTTGATTTGGTACTTGAGGATGGACTAGCTCGGTTTCCAGAGCCAAAGGATCCTGAGTAGGAAGCAAAGAGTGTGAGGGATTCAAAGTGGTAAGGAAAATTTCATCCTACGAGGCATTGCTTCAAACCTTGCTTTGGAGGAGTTGAAGAAAGCGGACCGGGCATTGAACATATGTGCAACTCTAGAGGCAGTGTAAGGATTAGGACCATAGTCAAAGACAATGAAGTCTTGAAGGCAATGAAATATGAGACATTGAGGTGCGTGGAGAGATTGGCACTAGTGAAGCAGAGTATGCGAGGCCCTTGTAGTAGCCCAAGACCCCTACAAGGATAGATTTGGATGAAATTGGGAAAATTATAGGCCGGAAGATGGATCTTTTTTGGGAGGAAGGGTGAATGCAATGTTTAACATTGTTATCGTATTAAAGAATGAGAAGGAAGATATTTCACAAGAAGAGTTAGAATATATTGCATGAGATATTCTGAAAAATTAAAAGCCACGCTAAGTGATTGTGACAAGCCTTAGAGGTGAAATCAAAGAGGAATATCCAAAGTTAATTCTTCCAGTCAAAACAAAGGACTTTGCAGTGTGAAGGTCATTCTTTGTACAAAAATTCTTTACTTTCCATTCATTCCATTCCTTATTCTTTATTCTTTAAAAGTATCAGGAGGAAACCATTGTCGGGGGATAATGTAGTTTTGTGTGGGGTAATGTTGAGCAGAAAAAGTATGATACTTAGCAGAAGGCACACAAAAGGTTCACACATGAGAACATGGTGCATTCAAAGGTGTGGAAGGATAGGGAAGGACACGCGTGTGAAAGACAAGGATAGATTTGGGACTTCTCCATTTTCACGTGTACGGATATTTTTGGAGATAGCGTGTAAAGCACACAAACCGGATAAAGACCGGCATGACACACATAGGCTATTTTGGAAGAGTAGCTATCAAGTGCTTTGCATGGGCTCAAGCTAATAATAGATTTTCTCTTACTAGTTAACCAAAAGAGATATATTATTAGCACACTTGCATGTGTGTCTATTATTGTAAAGGTGCATAGCTATTTTCAGCATGCGACCTATTTTGGGAATTATGCAAGCGGTGAAGGGAAAGTCCCCGCCCTTATAAATATGTAGTGATCTGTAGTATAGGAGGACTGGATATAAGTTATTGTGAAGTTATGCTGCCAGATCTGATGCGTGCATGAGCTTATGGTATTAATTATTGTAAGAAGCTTATGTGTATTTATTGTGTTTAATATAATGGAGTGTATTGACTGATTCAAGGTGTTAAACATGATTACAACTAAATCTTGTATGGAAGAATTCATTGTGGCTATTACTTAAATCTATTACTCTTTAGATTTAGATCTAGAATATGATCTGTAGAATGTTATACTAATTATGGATATGAATACATTAACTCTTCATCTTGCTAACATCCTGCACAAAAAACCCTAAAGAGGGGCTTGGTACCTTTGTGCGCTTCGGTGAGCGAACATCTAGGGTGAGTGATGTTCCAGTAAGCACCTGGGTTATTGCTGGTAAATTATACGCTGCATCAAAACTTTCCCCACAATCGAAGTGACCCAGCCTAGTCACCATTGATACTATAAAACTAAATCCTTCCTTTCTAATTTTAAAAATCATAGTCGATGCATGCAAACCTCATAACTCTCTTACTGCAACCTGCAAACTTTCTCTCTTGCTGACCCATTGAAATCCTTAGCCCATGGTCATATGGTATGGTCATATGAGGGATTAAGATTGTGATTCCTACTAGTAGATACTTAACTCCACCCCCTTTAATTTTATTTGTGTGGTGAAGGCAAGAGCATTTTATTTTGTTTTAGTGGAAACTAAAATAAATAGTAGAGCATAATATTGAAAAGCTTGTATCTTTTGATCGGTAACTCATATTTGAGTGTCTTTTTTGTAAAAGTTCTTATTTTTTTGTTCTCTTTCAATTGGAAATATTTATTTTGAGAATCACACTATAATTATAAAGTACTCTAATGTAACACACACTCATTATAAAGTGCCAAAATCTGGGGGATCTTGTTGCATTGCTTGGTTCTTGCATTTATTTTGGTGATTTTGGAGAATGCCATCTTTATCTACTTCTTCATTAGATCATGTTGAGCCATTAACAACACATAATTACTACAAATAGAAACCAAAAATGGAAACAATAATCAAGTGGAAAGGATTATGGGCTTTAACTTATTTAGAACAATTAATGTTCAGAGAGAATATGAGAAATTTCAGTATCAATGTAAATTTGATGAGTGTATGGGTTTGATAGGAACTTATGTAAGTGACAATATTTTGTTTAATTTGGAAAAATGTGACTCTCCTTATAAAATATGGAAGAAATTGGAGGATTTATTTGGTAATATGGATCATGTGAGAGCCATGCAACTTGAAATTGAGATTACCTCTTTTAAACCTAAAGATTTTCCAACAATTATATACTATCTTACCAAGTTAAAGCATTTGTTGAAACAATTGAAGGGGAGTGGAAGAGATAAGAAAGATGAAGAGTGTGTTTAATTGATTCTATCTAATTTGAGATGACCAATTCAAATTTTTCTTCTACCTTTTTCTATAGCATGGATGCCTTAGGTGACACATTCAAAATGTCCGACTTAGAAACATTTTGTGAAAGACTTACTAGGAGGAATCCAAATTTTCTAACCTTGATTCTTTCACCTCTCAAAAGGAATTAGTTGCATCTAATCCTAAGGGCAAGGGAAAACCAAAAGTAAAACTAAATCCACCCCTTCTCCATCTCAAAATTCTCCTAAACCCAAAGAAAACAACTCAAAACCCAAAGAGTCTTCTAAATCCAAGAATAAGTCTATCTTTTCATGCTATTTTTTTGTGGCGGTATTAGTCATAAAGAACATAGGTTTCATAAGATAATGCAATCCTTAGAGGATGTAATCAAGAAACACAAAATTTCTATCTCCACTCCACCTCCTTATCAGTATGGAAAAACACTTAATGTTGTTAGGAGATCTCAAGTAACCACTTGTAGACAATGGGTTATAGATTTTGGTGCTTCTCATCACATGACTTCTTCCAAGGAGTTTTTGTTTCTCTAGGTTTGATTTCTAATTCCAAAATTGGGGTTGAGATTCTTCCTTTATTTTTATTTAGGAAAATGTGATATACACCTTGATTGTGGCAATATCCAAGATGCACTGTATGTTCCTAACATCACCACAAATTTATTTTTTGTATATCAAATTTTTCATTTTGATCAAGGAAAACCGTGACTTTTACACCACATGGGGTGAAGTACGAACTTTATTGGATCCTCATTCACTTGTTGCTCAATGTATTATTGATCATAGTTATAGACTATATCACTTTGAGGGTTTTGATGACACTTCCTATATAGGCACATGATTGGTTTGTCATGTAGATTCGTAAAGTAAAATTTGGCATGAGATATTTAGACATCTCAATTACAGATATTTGAAGGAGTTGAGCACTCATGATATGGTAGATAGTCTCTCTAGAGTTTCTTGTCTTGAGGGAGTTTGTCATGGCTATTCATTAGGAAAAACACCAAGATCCTTTTCCTAAGAATTTTTCTAAGAGAGATTCTTCACCACTTAAGCTTGTGCATAGTGACTTGATGGTTTTTCCTACCCCTCTTTCAATGGAGCTAAGTATGCACTTACCTTTATTGATAATTTCTCAAGGCATACTTGGGTTTATTTTCTCAAGTAAAAAAGTGATGTTTTTTCACACTTTAAAGTATTCAAGGCTTTCTTTGAGAAATAATCTTCTAGTTACATAAAGAACCTTCATACTAATAATGGGGGTGAATACTTCAGAATGGGTTTTCTCGACTTTTTGGAAACTCAGGAATTATTCACCAAAGATTATGTTCCTCATACTCCAAAACAAAATGGCTTAGCATGACAAAAGAATAGAAATTTTAAGGAAATAACTAATTTTATGATGCATTTTTGAGATTTACCTCCTATCTACTCGACATAAGCAGTAATTGTGCTAACTACATTCAAAATCACACGCCACACAGAGCACTTAAACATTTGACTCTAGAGGAATCTTGGTCCAACACTAAGCTAGATGTCTCATTTTTTCAAGTCTTTGGGATCCATGCTTGGGCCTTTGTGCCAAAGAAGAAAAGGAAAGCTTTGGATAAGAAGAGAAAACCCTTGATCTCTATAGGGTATTTTGAGGACATGAGAGCTTATCGACTTTTAGATCCTAATACTCATGACGTTCTTTTTAGAAATATGTTCATTTTTATGAGTGCTTGACTCCTCATGATTCTTAATCTTCTTTCATGCCTCCTTATTCATATCATCTTGAGGATCCATTTTTTGAGGAGGCCTCTAAGGAGGTTATTAATGTCATTGAGGATACTATTCCCACCGATGTTTTCGGTATGCCTAAGTGGGATCGTACTACAACTTCCGAGGTAAAGACCTTTCATACAGGATCTTCCACCCACTAGGCATCATCACACACATTTTATAGGTTTTGGACTTTTATGTTAGATAATTTCTAAGGATCCACAATCTTTTCAAAGGCTCATGGGATACAGAATGGGATGATGCGATGGCGAGTTGAGTATTATTCTTTGATGAAGAATCACACTTGGAATTTGGTATCTCTTCCTAAAGGAAGAAAGATGGTTAGGTGTAAATGGGTATACTAAACCAAATACATAGTTGATGGGTCCATTAAAAAGTATAAGGATTGTCTAATTGCAAATGGTTTTTTACAAGTTGAAAGTATTGATTACTTTGAGACTTTTGCACCGTTTCCAAGATGGATTCTATATGCCTTGTACTTGCTATTGTTGCATCACATGGGTGTCTCGTATACCATATGGACGTGAAGAGTGCATTCTTACATGGATATTTACAAGAGGAAATATACATGGAGTAACCTACTAGATTTGTTCAAGATTATTCTCTTATTTGTAGGTCATGAAGGTCTCTATGGTCTTAAATAGGCCCCTCGGGATTGGTATGGGAAGATGGATTATTTTCTTTTATCTACTAGTTTTGTGCGTTACCACTCCAATCATAAAGTGTATCTCCCGCATATTGGTGAGGATATTGTGATACTTTTCTTTATGTTGATGATCTGTTACTTACTGAAGCTCTTCTTCCCACATTCATACTATTCGGAGGGCACTTTCTACATTGTTTGAGATGACCGATCTTGGGTTATCATTATTTCCTTGGTTTTTAGATTTCTGACAACTTTAGGGATTCATTTGAGTCAAGTAAAATTACACCCATGATCTTCTTTGACACTTTGATATGGTTGATTGCAAGCTAAGTCCATCTCCTTTTCAGTCTGGGGTTACTCTTACTTCCACATGTACCACTCCACCTTGTGGTCCTACCGTGTATAAGCAAAGTGTTTGAAAGTCTCATGTACTTGACCCATAATTGCTCTTATATTTCATTTGTAGTAGGGCTTGTAGCTTGGTTTTCACATTCTCCTCATAATAGTCACCGACAAAGTTGCTAAAAGGATTTTGTGTTATTTGTTGGGAACTTCCCACGTTGGCCTACACTACACTAGGGGTTCTACTTAGTTGGTTGGATATACAGATTCATATTGGGTGGGTTTTATTGATGAGAGGCATTCGATTTATGGCTATCTTTTTTTGTTTTGGTTCTTCTCTAAATGCTTGGGCATGAAAAAAGAAACAAGCTATTGCACTTTCATCTTTAGAGGCAGATACAGAGTATCGCTTATAGTAAGTTAGCGATTCTTTGGCTTTGACGCTTATTGATGAGTTTGATTCCCATAGATTCACCGACTATACTTTGGTTTGACAACCAAAGTTCCATTCACATTTCTCATAACCTAGTTGAGCACTTTGAGTGGACCAAGAATATTGAGATAAACATCCACTCCATTCATTATCACATTCAAGATGAATTATTTTCTTGGAGTACATTCTAACTCAGCAGTAGGGTTGCATGACATATTTATGAAGCCTTTTACATCACCTTGCTACATTAAGTTACGTGGCTTGCTTGGGGTTTTGGAATTTGTTCTTGGGGGTGTTCGTGAGAACATTTTCGTTCTTTTTTCTTCTTTCTCCATCATTCTAGCAGATTCTTTCCTTCTTTTGGTTTGATATTTATTGATGGATAATAATTTACATGAGAACCTCATCGAGCCTAGTTAACGGGACTCATAATGTGGATATGCCACTTTTATTTTGGGCCCCTAGCTTCACTTGATGGCAGGTGTTAGAGTAGGTATTTACCTTAGCTCATGTTTACCTAGGTAATTTATTTACCTTTATTATATTTATCCTCACCACTTATGTGTGTGGATAATTCTTTTATTTTATTTAGATATTAGGGGGGCATAATCTAGTTGTTAGGTATAGTTCTTTCCTTGATCTATGATATTGACTAGATCATTAATGACTAGTTCTTTCCTAAATCTATGGTCTTGACTAGTTCTTTGATGACTATTGATTTCCTTTATTTAAGGCTTGATCTAGGAATTTGACTGGTTCTTAGATTTTTATTCCTTGCCTATATAAGCAAGGCTCATTCTCATTGTCTTTCATTGAGTTCCATAATAATATATAATATTGCTACTTATTTGTTTGCAAATGTTTATGTAAAGTTATTGTTGAGAATTAATTTCATCTTATTGATCGTGGTGTTTGATTAGCATTTGAGTTATTATTTTGGTATGATATGGTTATCATTCCTTTTAAATTCTACCATAGTCATCACCGACCTGTTAGATCACCATTAACCTGTGCCTATTTTATTAAACATACCTCTTATGCTACTCTTTCCATCTATTTCCTCAATTTTTATGCACCTAGTCCCATCCTACATACTACTCACAGCATACACAGACCCGTAACATCCTCCAGCTTGGCATTTAGGCTCTCCAATTCTGCATATTTTTCCTACAGCCTCCTATTTTCCTTCCCGTGTCACCATCTTCGTGTCTATCCACAACTGGGTCACGCTAATCCGATAAGGTATTATAATTCTACGTAATCTAATTCACTTTTAAATCAATATCACTCATTTTTTATATTCCGTAACATTATTTTTTTTTGTATGATATTTTTAAGAGCCCTTACATATATTTTTCTTAAAAATGGGGGTTGACATCCACCGTGGAAGTTAACGCTTCTCGAGTCCGATTTATTGCCCAATCCATCTAATAAATATCATTTTCACTATTTGTAGGTTTCATCCGATTTACAACATCATTAATCCATCATTATTTAACACATGTATCCCATCATATCTCGAGGTAACATAAACCCTCCAACATTTTTGAGTTTTCTAGTTTCTTTAGTTCTAGATCATTTAGTTGACAAGGAATGAAAATATAGTTAAACATTCCCTGGCATGCCCAGAGGAACCACCCTTTTAGTGATCTCTTTCTTATTATTATTTTATTTTTTTCTTCCACTAACACTGCGATGCAAGCAAGGGTCCGCTTTATTGATTTCTCATGTTGGGTTCGTGGCTTGGATCATTCATCGCTCAAGAGTGCAGATAAATAGAAAATCACTATCCGTATTCCTTGCTTTTTTCCTATTTGAACATTTTATATTGCATTGTAATCTTTTTTCTCTTGTCTTTTCCTCATCGAATATCACACTTCTTTTGGATTTTAAAAAAAAGTTCTTTTTGCATCTGGTTTGCTCATATAGCTTAAGTAGGGGTCAAACTTACTACATATCACATCTTATCACACACAACCTAAACCTCACAAATAAAATTAATGTAACACCTTACCCGACAACCCGATTGGGATTTCATCACCCAACAAGAAACCTCCCGAGACTCTTGCTAGCCAAAACAATCCTAAAACAAATCTTAGACTCGGCATTTTAGAACCTCCGCTATCCACCTCCTTTTTTATTTTTCCTTAATTAATCATGTTAATAAGGAACTTGTTGCTTTATTTTTTTGCTAACAAATTACATAAACAAATTTTCACCTATTTCATGCCTATTGTTACCCTTCCTCAAGTCGAGGCAACATAAAAATCCACTCCATCCAATGGAATCCATTCCCTTAATGATATTTCCCAACAAAATTTTAAGCTTGAGACCACATCTTCAATCACCCAACCCCTTGTTAACATGGATTCACTTCCTAAGGACCATGTCATCCAAAATCATCCTTATCTTGAAATTAATCATCGTCTCTTCCACCAATCCAACCTTTCTAGGCCAATTACAACCCCATCTCCTACTCCTTTAGAGGCATTTTAGCCTCCTTCTAGCCCTATTTATGAATTCTTTCTTTGAAAACTCCCACAACCTTTCAATCCTATCAATCTACTTAGTTGGTGGATCCTATTCCACCCATGTCACTATATGTCAACTCTATCTCGTAGACACCTAAATTCAGATATATATCCCCTCATCGCCCACAGCGTGCACATATTTTATTATTCATCCTCATTATCTAATCAAATGTCATTTTATCCCACCCATACTAATATTTATTAAATTTAATTAATTAAATCATATTAATTAATTAATGTCCATCACATTTAATAGTTAAACATTAATTAATTAATCTTTATCCATGCCCTAACCAAAATTTTATTTTTAGGATGCTTTCATTCTAAATATACATCTTATGCATCACTATGTTTTTTCTAACCTATCTCTAGTGTCAACTCACCAACACCTCATCCCTAAACACCCTCTCCATATTAATCATTACTAAATTTAATTAATTAAATCTTATTAATTAATTAATGCCCATCACCTATAATCTTTAAACATTAATTTATTAGTCTTTATCATGCCCTAACCAACCTTTTATTTTTAGGATGTTTTCATTCTAAATATACATCCTATGCATCACTATGATTTTTCTAACTCCATCTCTAGTGTCAACTCACCGACACTTCATCCCTAAACATTCTCTTCCCACCTAATGATTTAAAGCATGAAATCACACCAAAATAAAAATCTAGCCCATTGGGGAAACTTTCCCCATGATCGGCAAAATGACCCATCCCATTTGTCATCAACCCTATAAAGATGAGTGCTTTCTTTCTATTCATAATTAGATGCATTCACATATCGAGTTTTCCTACAACTTGCAAACCTCTCCTCGTGCCTCGAGCATCCCTATAACTATAAACCTCCTGGAGCTCCTTTACGACTTGATCGGATCACTCATGACCATTCCTTCATGAGGTTACCATTATCTTGGCATTATTTTATTCGGTGGTTATCATATTATTGTTATCTTGTCGATCTAACCTTTTTAGGTCCAACAATCACCAAGACCCCATTATCACCCTATCCCATCATTTATTGTACTTGTAAATTACCGTTTCATATTTTTCTTTGGCCTTGTCTCACTTTATTACAGATAGCCATGTTGGCCATATCGGGTTGCCATCGACTCGACCCTCTATCACCATATTTTCCATCTCCAGAGCCTTCCCTAGCCTCTGCATATATTTTATTTCCAATTCATACCCAATATCCATCATCTAGCTCCTATGTTCCAACATTACCACCTATCTACATTCCGTTCACCATCGTTTCAACCTAGTCACCGTCGACTAGGGTCCCAATCCTCAATTTACCCTTTTCAATCTTTTTTTCATCATCTTCTTGGTTTCTTTTCTCCTGATCCATTCTACGGATTGACTCTAAAATTTATAGCCTCCTGCAATTACCGGTTGGCATCTAGATCTCGTGTAGATCTACATATTTGCATTATTGACCGGATATACCCATCCGTGTCAACATCGACATGCCTCTATATAGTTTAGGTTGTTGTCGACCCAGTCATGTACCATTTAATTTACATCCATTTATATCGATTTGTATGTGCCTTACATTTTTGCATTTCCAATTTCTGTGTGCCTCAAATTCTACATAATATCCAGTTTATCATTATTTCTTTTATCATATTTTATTTAAACATGGGGGTTGACATCCACCAAGGAAGTTAACGCTTCTTATGTCTTCTTTGTTAGAAACCCCACATATCCCATCTAATCAAATATCTTTCTTAGTGATTCTTATTTGCAGGTTTATATAGCTTATAGTGGAGATCAATCACCTTTGCACTTGTATCCATCACATCGCATCTTGAGGTACCATAAACCCTCCATAATTTGAGGTTTTATGGTTTATTTAGTATCTATATCATTAAATTGATTAGGAACAAAAATTTAGGTAAACATTCTTGCTCGGTGGGACCACCCTTTTGGTGATCTTTTTCTTTTCTATCTATATTTTTCTTTTTGTCTTCCATTAATAGTGCAGAGTGAGGCTCCAATTTATTGCTTTCTGCATCTTTGGGCTCGTGGCCTAGATCGCTCATCGCTCAAAAGTGTAGATAAATAGGAAAAGCTCTATCTAGGTATTCCTCACTTTTTATGTATTTTCTCCTTTTTACATTGTAATTTTCCCATTCCTATCTATGTCCTCATCGAATATCACACTTCATTTATGGTTTAAAAGAACATGAAATTTTCATCATGCTTTCTCATATAGTTTAAGTAGGGGTTTAACTTGCTACATATCACATCTTATCACACACATCCTTAAAACTCACAAATCCAATCACACATAAAAACATCTCCTTACCCGGAGACTGATTTGGATTTGATCACCCATTAGAAATATGCCCGAGACTTCCCAAGCCAAAATATATCCGAAACCAAACATAAGTTCCTTCTCTTAGGTACCTCATTATCCATTTCCTTTTTTATTTTTCATACTTTCTTAAATTAAGAACATAAAAAGAACTATTTTCTTGACTCGCTTGATTTAAAGTGGAACAAAACTTCACCCCAAATGATTCGGCACAAATATCTACGATGATCGATATCACCATGCATGTCTATCCCATTGACATTTCTATTCCTCATACATGATATCTTCCCATCCAATCCCAACCATCTTATCATGTTTATCCTTCCCAATATCATACACCCCCTCAACCAATATGATCTTCACCACTCCCTGAAATTTTCAGAGAGCCCTTTCCTAACTCACCACATACAATTGTGCATTTCACCAACCACACTAAACTAATATAACCCATTTTTAATTGATATCATACCTCAAAAACCTCTTTCTTGTGCTCCTTTAGAGACCTCTCGAACCTTCTTTTAGCCCCATCTATGATTTCCTAAGTAGGAAATACCCCAAAACCCCTAAATCATGTCAATCCACTCAATTGGTGGATCTTATTATACCTGCATCATGTTATATTAATCCTATCACTACTTTATATAAAATACCCATCCAATCACCACAATATACCAATAGTCATACTTCCGTGTGTTCCAACAATTAAATATTTTAATCCAACCTCGAACAATCTATCAAACATCAAACTTATGATAGGTAAGAGTGTAAATGTTAAGAAGTTGAGATGGTTGGATATGCATACTAGCGGCGGATGGAATAGGGATAAAGTTGACATAAAGTGATGTGGGTGGAATGAGATCCACTAATTGAGTATATTGATATGATTGAAATTTGGTGAGATTTACAAAATAAGAAATCATCTATGGAGATACAAGGAAGTCCAAGAGTTTCTAAAGGATCCGTAGATGGGGATGTGGTTGACCTAGAAAGATTGGATTGATGAGGATTGATTTCAAGATAGGGATAATTTTGGATGACATGGCCCTCATGAGGCAAGACCATAAAGACATGGCGTTGGGTAACTAAAGGTGTGATCTCAAGTTTAGATTATTGTTGGGAGAGATAATTAGAAGAAGGGATGTCATTGGATGGAGTGGATTGTTGTGTTTTTTGACTTGAGAAAGGGTGATAATGGGCATGAAATAGATTAAAAAAAATGTGTAATTTTTTAACAAATAAATCAAGCAACAAATTTCTTATCATCATGATTAGTTATGAGATGTGAAAAGAAAAAGTGGATAGTAAAGGTACCTAAGGAACATAAGTCTAAAGTTGGTTTCAGTGGATTGTTATGCCAGCTGGGAAATTTAAGGAGGATTCTTGTTGGGAAGTAAAATCCCAAAAAGGTTTTTAGGTAAGGTGTTTTTTTGATGTGTTAATTTGATTTTGAGTTTTAGATTGTGTGTGAGGATTGTGATATACGATGGGGTTAAACCCCTACTTAAACTACATGAGCAAGCAGGATGCAAAAAGAATGATTTTTTAAAACCCAAATGAAGTGTGGTATTTAATGAGGACATAAACAAGAAAGAAAACTTACGATGCAAAAATGGGAAAATAGAGAAAAAGAGAGGAAGATATGGATAACACTTTCCCTATTTGTTTGCACTCTTGAGCAATGAGTGATCTAGGCCACGAACCCAACATGAGACAGAAATAAAGTTGAGCCTCATGTCGCAGTGTTAGGGAAAGACAAAAAAATTAAAGACAAAAGCAATGAATGTAAGAGACCACCTGAGGGTGGTCCCACCTGTGTTCCAGAATGTTGTCCAAGTTTCTCATTCTTAATGTAAATGAATTCACTAGCTATTAAATAAACTAGCAACTCGAAATACTTTGGAGGGTTTATGTTACGTTAGATATGGATATGAATCTACATGAACCAAGTAGATGGATCTTTGTTGTAACAAGATCTATAAAACTAAAACGGATTGGATTAGATAGATGTATGTGGGGTTTCCCGAAAAATGCCGGATCAAGTAGTTGTTACTTCATTGGTGGATGTCAACCCCTATTTTTAAAGAAAAAGTGATATAAATGTTGGAAATGAAGATTACATGCAAAAACTAAGGAAATATAGAATTTGAAAGTAGCTAAGATTAGATATAGAAGTTGATTTTATATGACATAAATGTAAATTAAATGTTACAGTGTCTGGTCGATGGTGTCCCAGATCGTGATCAAAAAGGAATTTCGATAGCAACTATAGAAGAGTGGATCAGAAAAAACACATAAAATAGGTTTGCAACAAGCTTTGGAATGCTTTGAGAAGATCGGGTCGACGCCAATTAGGAATGGTTCGATGGCGATTAGACTAGATTGACAACAATCGGAATGGGTCTATGCCAACCGTATCCGGTCTCACGCCAACCGGATCTAGGTCGATACACTAACCGTGATGAGGCCGAGGATAAATGGATGGAGAAGGAAACATGCAAACAAGAAGGTTTTTTGAAGAAGCTCCAAGTGTTGTTGAAGCTGATATGAACCTACAAAATGTTAAACACAATCATTATACAATAATATGATAAATATGAAGCAAAGAAACACAAATACAATGATAAATTTCATGAAGGATGATTGTGGGTGATGCAAGCATGATAAAAGGAGGTCCAGAAGGTATGTAAAATGTTGTAGGAATGATTTTACATGAGAAGAAGTTCTGAAAATTGCAAGAAAGCGTAGGAATGTGCATACATTTGATTTAAGAATGGAGAGAAAGGATCTAGTTTTATATGGTCGTCGATGAATGGGTTGGAGTCGCTTGCGTTGCAGGAAAGTTTCCCTCTTGGGATTGATGTTTGTTTTAAGGAAATATTTTGATGATTTTAAAGAATTGGTCGATCATTTGCTTTAAAGTGTATTTGCGGGTTTAGATGACTTGTGGATGAATCCGTGGTAGTTAGGGCATAAAAATAGATGGGATGAAATCTAGAAAAGCAGGGTGATTTGTGTGTAGGATAAAATCATCCTAATTCAAATTTGGTTAGGGTGATGAGGATTTAAATGATTAATTAATTAATATGAATTAATTAATTAATAAGGATTAATGTGGATGGGATAAGTGGGTGTATAACATATTTAAATGATTAATTAATTAATGTTTCTTACTTAATTAATAAGAATTGCATGGGCATTTGATTGGATGAAGAGGATGATAAATTAAATTAAAATTAAAATGTGCACGCAATGAATAGAGAGGTAGATACTAAAATTGGGTATCTATATTTTTCCCCTTTTTGTTGAGTGGTTTGAGCTAGTAAACCATGAGACAAAAACAATGAAAGTTGAATGAGGATTGAGAAAAGGATTAATGATAAGCTCCCCTCAAACGAGGGATTGATGAAGTCAAGGGAAATCAATGACGCGTTTGAAAAAGGTAGATGAAAAAGGGCGGGTGGGTGAAGAAAAGATGGGTAAAATGATTACCAAGGCAAGATGCCCCGTGCAAAAAGGATCACAATGTAAATAAAAATAATGGTGATGACTCCAATATCACATCGGTAGAGAAAAATTACGGTCTCAATAGAGATGGGATACAACGTTACTATGGACTAGTGGAGTGGGTGAACATCAATGTAGTATGGATTCAAGATGGGATGACCTATGGGTCATAGGAAAGTCATTAAAGTATGTGAAGCTAAATGTGAAAGGTATGTGAAATGCTTTATACATGAGGAATCGAATCGAATAGGCATGACTTCATAAGGGAAGATGATGAAAAGCTATGATGCCCCAACACGGATGTGAAAAATGGTTGAGAAGGAAAAGTGAACAAGTGGGCGATGAAATAATATGCCCCAAGGGGGAGATAAGTATGGCCACGAGGTGGACTTTGTGCGCAAATTGGATAGGATTGTAACATAAAATGCCCAAAGAGGGAATAAGTATGGCCTGGTGGGATTTTGAATGTATAAACTAATGATTTGGATGTAGAATTAAAATGCCCGGAGGGAAAATGAATATGGCCACAAATGTGGACTTTGAGATGATAAGTGTGATTATAATATGGCCACAAAGGTGGAATTTGAGACAAGATGAAATGAGGAAATGGTGCCCTGAAAGAGCACAAAAATGGCCAAAAGGAGAGATAGAAAATGTGAGATATGGTGCCCGAGAGGGAATGCAAAGATGGCCAAAAAAGTGGACATAAGACGAAATAGATTAGATGAGATAAAAATCTCTATGACATAGCTAGGGTGTAATACATAAGATAATAGATATTAATCAAATAATATGCAACCAAAAGGGTATGAATGATGCTACATCATCGAGGAATACATGAGGAAAGGGTGTCTCTAACCGCATTGGAGGTAAACAAGAGGGGGATACAGTAATGCAAGGCACATGTGACCAAAACATATGTTAGCACATAACCAACAATAGTTAGTTATACCTAATATCATAAGGAAATATGGATGAAATGGTCTCATAAACCTAGTTTCGACATGAAAAGGGGTTTGATATGTAAATTTATACATGGGAAGAGGGTTCTCCATAAGTGGTGTTCCTTAAATCTATGCCCCAAATCTATAAACGAGAAAAATAAAACTAATCAATGTGGGAAGTTTTCTAGAAGAAATTTGATCAATGCAGAAGCTCTCTTAGGATGCTAAAATGGAAGGTTGATCAATGCAGAAGCCTTTAATGCCATGAAAAGGAGTAGCCATCCTTCGAGGCTATGGTCTAATTTAAAAATATATAGATGGCAAGAATAATTGATAGTGTTCTTTGAGGGATCGGTCTATTTACTTTTTTATTTTGACTTTGATTTTGATTTTCGTGTTTTTTTTTCCTAAATAGTTGTCCTTCGAGGGATCAATCTATTTTTTATAACTTTGATTTGGAGTATCCGTTGATTTTGATTTTGACTTGTGGAAGAGCTAGGAATAGCTAAGGAGACCGCTTAGAGGGGATAATGGATGTACAAGAGACACCCTTGACCATTTGCATGGTTTTAATAGGTGAATGAGAGGGTGATGGGTGTAATGATTGCAGAGTTCTTACAAAGAAGGGAGAACCAATCCATAAGAAAAATGCTATGGGAAAAGCTATAGTGCCCATATTTAAGGTCATGTCTATGAAAGTGATGGAAGACCACATAATTCCAAATCATCACAATGAAAAATAGAAGAGGGTAATGATGGAGAGATGATCTAAAGATCCAAATAAGATCTCATTGGTAGTGTGCTAATAGAAAATCGTAAGCAGTGCGAAGCATTAAGAGGTTCCACTTACAGGTTTACCATCAAGGGAGGGAGACATTAAAGTCATGATAGGATAAGATGATAGATCGAAAGGACTAGATGTGACAGACGAGTGAGAAAATGAAAACCTACGCATTTAAGGAAGCGAAAATGTGTCCCTACTAAGACGAAAAGATGGTCCCCTAAGAGAGAGAAGCATATGACCACAATGGTGGATTTTAGATGAAAATAAATGGTCCCTCAATGGAAGGAAAATATGGCCACAAAGGTGGACTTTGATGAAAAATGATGGTTCCCAAAAAGAGGCACAAATATGGCCACAACGGTGGACTTTGATGATAAATTGATGGGTTGGGTAAGATCGGATGAGATTAAAACAATGTCAAAAGTGAAGTCCCCTAACATCAAGGGAGTTGTATGGATGGATAAGTGATGAATTGATGCGAAAGAGATGCTCAAGGATGATGAGAATATGTCCCCTAGCAAGGAAGATTATATCACTATGGAAAAATTAGATAAGGATGTTAAAGAAGTTTATATAATACCATTTTGGATTTGGAATGGATAAATGGCCGAGACCACAAGGGTGATTGACAATAGAAATAGTATTAATGAATAAGGTAGGACCTTCCTTATGAGGAATGTTTTGTGCAGAAGAGATGCCAAAGGATGATGTGGATGAAGGAATCTTGAGAAATCTGATGGATAGGATACGAATTGGATTGGTTGTAGATGGAGAAAGGTGCTTCCCTAAACAAGGAAATCATCTTTCTCAATAAGGTCATAGATGATGGTCCTAAAGGCCTTATAATGCTCAATATCATGGCCAAGGGTATGGTGATAGGTGAAAATGCAATTGGGATTAAACTATGATGGATTATTACTTTGAGGATTGAAATGTCTTATGGGAGGAAGCATGATGATAAATATTTGAATTAAATGTCAAAGGGTATCTATGTAGGACCTGATTGAAGTATTGGAAGGAAGATAGCTCTTGTGGGTTTTAATAGAATATTTTGACTTGGATTTAGGGAAGAGGTGGATGTAGATTGGATGGGTGAATTAGGCATCTTGGAAGATGAATCAATTTTAAGAGGGGGATTAGATTGTTTGGATTTGGATTGAATGTGGGGAGGTGTCTTAGATGAAGGGTTGGCCTTGAAATGGATGAGGGTATGCCTGGGATGGGTTTTGTAATGTTGGATTGATGAGAAGAATTAAGGTATAAATTCTTATGAGGGTGCATGGGAGACTTTTGGGGATGCTTACCAAGAGTCTTAGATTATGATCGAGAATACTTACACTTGGTCGGATGACTATGATCTCAATTGGTGGATCTAAAGGTTATGGTGTAATTTTTGGATTAATTAATGTAGAAATAGTTGATTTTGTAAAAGAATAATGAATCCCCTTCATGTTCATTTCTGATGGAGTTACTTGTTTTGTAAATGTTACAAGGGTTATCATTGATGTATTCAAAAATTGATAGGATTTGAATGGTGCGAGAATGGTTATAGATGTAGATATAAGAATGGATGTGGGAGAAGGAGTGGGAATAAAATATTGGGATAGGATGGATGATATAGTCATATGTAAAGGTGTAGGTACATGCGTTAAGATATGTGTTGGGATAGTTGTAAGTGGCATTGTAGAGGTATGTGTGGTAGTTGGGATTGATGTGGAAATGAGTGAGGTAGATGTAGTAATAGGTTTGTTTGATGTTGATGTGGGAGATTGGGATGTAGTGATAGAATATATGGTTGAGATGGTTATAGACATATGTGGTAAGGATGTATCGATGTGATAGATTGGGGCATGATTAAAGTGGATGAATTAGGGGATACAAAAAGCTGATGTGGATGTAGTAAGGATAGGAGTAGGTATAGGTATAAGACAAATAATATAAGTTGACATAGGTGTGATAGTCAAGGATACGACAGGAGCTCGAATAAGGGTGGGAATAATGTCCAAGGTTTGTGCAGGTGGAGTCATTAATGAGATTAGATTTTGATTAATGGTGTTAATGGTGTGAGAAGAGAAGTTGGTAGTTGATATGTAAAAGGGGTGGCTTGATTTATTGGTGGTTGACTAGGTGAAGTGGTGGAGCTATCTACTTGGATATCCCCTTGATCTATAAGTTTTGGATGTGATATTTGAAGGAACAACACTTCTCAATGTCATGACCTTTGACTTGATGATATTTATAATAGTGTCCTTTTTGATACCAAATAGGATTGGATAACGATTAATCCATGAGTCTTATGGGAGGATGTTGGATGGAGTGTATCACCATCAACTTGTCAAATATGGAGCTATAGGATTCCCCTTAGGGGATGTAGTTAGGAAATGGTCTAAAGGCTCTTTGTGATGACACCATGTAAGAGGGACATATGGATGGGGATTGTACCGTGATGGTATTGGCAGTAGTTTTAGACTTGTCACTATGTGTAGTGGGTTTGATGAACTTATTCTTGGGATTTTTGTAAAATCTTGAGTTGGCCTTGCTTAAGGGGACGTGAGTTTCAAGTTTGCAACCTATGATGAAGGCTTATTTGAATGTTCGGAAAGATTGAATTTGCAATGTAGAAGAAATATGATTCACACAAGAACGTGAGAAGATATCTATGATTTCATTCTATGGTAGAGTAAATGATAGTTGATTGAAAATACCACACCATCATGCAACAAAGTCTATGATAGACTCGTCGCCAAACTATCTAATGGTGCACAAGTCATTAATAGTGATTTTGTGTGCAATATTAATAAAAAAATATTCTAGGAACAATTGTGTGATCTGGGTAAAGGAAAATAAGGAATGTTGAGGAATCTTGTTGTACCAATCCAATGTTGGACCGACCAAGGACATGGGGAAGGTGTGAAGCATAAGTTCTATATCATACATGATAAGGTAATATGTGTGCTTAAATGTGTAAAGATGTTTTTGGGATATTCCTTGTTGTTGAACTAATTTGAGAATCTCCTAATGAGGAGGGTAAGGTTTGATTAGAACTGATGGATGAATGGGTTCCTTAAATATTTGTTTGTAAGATAACATAGCATAGGGTCCTAAGGTAGCAGCCTCAAGACTACCCAACCTATTCATTAAGGGATAAATAGGATCGTTTGATGTGATGATTGGTCGGGATTGTGATTGTGTGGCATGAAAAATATCTTGATAATGTGGTTGATAATTTTTGGATGTGTGGGTGTTTGGGGATTCGTTTGATAACGATTAATATGTGTCATGGGTTGAGATTATATAAGTAGTTGCAATGATTGATGTTGAGAAATAGGGACATGATGTGATTTTGAGATTGGGCAAGTTGTTGTGGTAAGGGATGAGCAAGGTTATGAGTGTTAAGATGTTAAGATGGTTAGAGCATATGATGGGTAGGAACGTAAATGTTAAGAGGTTGAGATGGTTGGATAGACATATTATCGGTGGATGGAATAGGGATAAAGTTGACATAAAGTGATGTGGGTGGAATGGGATCCACCAATTGAGTATATTGATAGGATTGAAATTTTGTGGGAGATTTACGAAATAAGATATCATATATGGGGTGGAAGGAATTCCAAAAGTTTTTAAAGGAGTCATAGATAGGGGTGTGGTTGGTCTAGAAAGATTGGATTGATGAGGATTGGTTTCAAGATAGGGATTATTTTGGATGACATGTTCCTCACAAGGCGATACCATGAAGACACATGGTTGGGTAACTAAAGGTGTGATCTCAAGTTTAGATTTTTGTTGGGAGAGATCATTAGAGGATTTCTTTGGATGGAGTGGATTGTTGTGTTTTTGACTTGAGAAAGGGTGATGATGGGAATGGAATAGATAAACATTTTTTTGTGTAATTTTTTAATAAATAAAGTAATAAACATGTTTCTTATCATCATGATTAATTAGGAAATGTGAAAAGAAAAAAGTGGATAACAAAGATACCTAAGGAATGAAATTATAAATATTGTTTCAAGATTGTTATGGTGGGTGGTGGCTTCCTTTTGGAAGGTGAAATCCCAATCAGGTTTTCGGGTAAGGTGATTTTTGATGTATTAATTTGACTTATGATTTTTAGATTGTGTGTGAGGATTGTGATATGCACATGTTAAACCCTACTTAAACTACATGAGCAAGCATGATGCAAAAAGAATGTTCTTTTTAAAACAAAAATTAAGTGTGGTATTTGATGAGGACACGGACAAGAAAGGAAAATTATGATGCAAAAAGGGAAAATAGATAAAAATTGAGGAATACCTAGATAATTTTTTTCCTATTTGTCTACACTCTTGAGCGATGGGTGATCAAGACATGAACACAACATGAGCAAGCAATAAACTAGAGCCTCATGCAAGTAATGTTAGTGGAAGATAAAAAAGTAAAGACAAAAGAAATGAATACAAGAGACTACCTAGAGGGTGGTCCCACTTTGGGCATGTCAAGAATGTTGTCCAAGTCTCTCATTCTTAATGTAAAGGAATGCACTCGTTACTAAAGAAACTAGCAAATTCGAAATGTTGGAGGGTTTATGTTACTTTGGATATGGATATGAATCTATGGGAAATAAGTAGATAGATCTCTATTGTAACAAGATCTATAAAATTGAAACAGATTGGATAAGATAGATGTATGTTGGGGCTGCCAAGATAATGCTAGATCATAGAAGTTTTTTCCTTGGTGGATGGCAACACCTGTTTTTAAAGAAAAGTGATATAAATGATGGACATGAAGATAACATGTAGAAAATGAGGAAATAAAGAATCTAAAAAGAATCTAAGATTAGATCTAGAAGTTGATTTAATCAAAATAAATGTAAATTAAATGTTACAGTGCAGGTTGATGGCAAGCAAGACCATGCAAAGGAAGTTCGACAACAATTGTAGAAGAGTGGATCGAAAACATAGAAAATAGGTCTACAATCGGATTTAGAATCTTTGAGAAGATCGGGTCGACACCGATTGGATTGGGTCAATGCCGATTGGTTCGGGTTGTCACCAATTGGGAATGGGTCAACGACGATCGAATGGGTCGATGAAAATACACCGGGCCTACACCAAATCGGATTTGGGTCTACACCAACCAGATTTGGGTCTACGTCCAACCGTAATGGTTCTAGGCCAACTAGATTTTGGTTAGTGTCCACTTGTGATAAGGCCGAGGATAAATAGATGGAGAAGGAAACCTGCAAGTAAGAAGGTTGTTGAAGAAGCTCGAGTGTTGCTGAATTTGATATAAACTTGTAAAATATTAGATGTAAGCAATATACAATAATATGATAACTTTGAAGTAAAGAAACACATATACAATGATAAATTTCACAAAGGTTTATCGCAGTGATGCAAGCACACTAAAATGAGGTCTAGAAGGTCCATGTAAAATGTTACAGGAATGCTCGGACACGAGAAGAGGTTCTCAAATTGCAAGAAAGTGCATCAATGTGGATACATCCATTGAAGAATGGAGAGAAAGGATCTAGTTTTATATGGTCAACGGTGACTGGATGGGTCACCATCGTTGTAGGAAAAGTTTCCCTCTTGGGCTTGATGTTTTTTAAGGAGAGATTTTGATTATTTTAAAGAATTTTTCGAATGCTTTTAAGCATATTGGTGTGTTTAGATGACTTAGGGATGAATCCAAGGTAGTTAGGGCATAAAAATAGATGGGATGAAAGCTAGAAAAGTATGGTGATTTGTGTGTAGGATAAAATCATCCTAATTAGAAATTTGGTTAGGGAAATGAGGATTTAAATGATTAATTAATTAATTATGAGTATGTGGATGAAATAATTGAGCATGTAAAATATTTAAATGATTAATTAATTAATGTTTCTTAATTAATTAATAAGGATGGATGGGCATTTTATTGGATGAAGAGGATGATAAATTAAATTAAAATTAAAATGTGCATGCAAGCGAATGAAGATGTAGATACCTCAAAATTAGGTGTCTACACTCCGCTGAGAAATTTTTATCGCTCCTCCTAAGGACACAACGCACAATCTATAATCATTAATACATTACCTCAAAAATACCTTATACATTCCTATAAGGAAATTGACATTCCTACCTCTAAACAATCCAACACGACAACCTTTTCATCAAGAACGTTTCATCAACTAAAACTGAAACCATTCAACACTAAGGCATTTACCAATACCAAAACTAAATTCAAGCCATCAAGACATCAACATGCTTGAACTTTATCCTCAACATCTGGATCATCTCAAACATCCACTTCTTCTTCAAAGACAAAGATATTCCACAAAGACAAAGCACCTCCTAACGCTTTGGTTGAATCATGTACGGAGGTCTTCCGACACTTGTTACAAATTTCTACAATCACGCTTCCACCTATTAGGGCCTTTGACCTAAATATTAAGAAGTATTCTTGTTTTATATCCAACCTCATTTGCGCATATCATCACACCCCCGGACACATATTGAACATTATAGAGCATTTCAATCAACTTTTCATAACTTCATTAAGGAAGGATGCCTCCTTCCCAAACCAAACCAATCTCTTCCTTCCACTTCAAAATCTGCACCTTTGACTTTATCTATCCAAATGCAAATGTCCCCGCATTTTTCATGAATTTTCACACCATTTCACCTCTAAATGACAATTCTTCTAAAGAGGATCCTTCATTATCCATCAAAGTTGTTCGAGTAAACACTTGGTCTATTCCACATGACCCTAAATCATCAACCAACACTAAAACTAAAACCAAAGCACCAAAACCCCAAAGTAATCCACCCCATCCTCGGTATCCAAATAAGCTCATAGATTAATATCCCAAACATCCACGTCCAAATATAAGTCCAAAACTTCCAAAGAAAGGACATATTGTAATGATAAATCCAAATCCAAACAATCCAATCCTTCAACCATATTTGATTTGTCTTCCAAGACACCTAATCTACCCATCTAATCTACATCTACACCCCAATACAACCAATCCAGAATTCATTCGTATTCCAAGACACCTAATTTACCCATCTAATCTAGATCCACTCCTTCCCCTAATTCCAAGCTAAAATATCTTACCAAGCCTCACAAGAGCAACCTTCCCTTCACTACCCCTATTGGATCTTACAAAAAGGTCCTTAAACATTTAATTTAAACATATACAATCATGCTTCCTCCCATTAAAGATTTTAACCCTCGTATTAAGAAACCATCATGGTTTAATCCCAATCACGCTTGCACTTATCATCATACTCGGGGTCATGACATTAAGCATTGTAAGTCCTTTCGGACGAGTCCATAATATTGTCGAGAAAGAAGATTTCCTCATTCATGGGAACCATTCTTTTCCATCCACCACAACCAATCCAAATCCAATTCCTACATCCTCATCCACCAAAATTACTAAATCTCATCCTTCATCCACATCATCCCTTACCATTCCTCCTAAAGAGGGTCCTCCCTTATTTATTGATACTATTGGTTTTTTTAATCACCCTTGTGATCCTTGACCATCTATCCAATCCAAGTTCAAGATGATCTCATCTAAACTCTTTCGACATCCATTAACTCATCCACATCTAATTTGTCCACAGTGATATAATATCTTTCACCGGGGGAGCAGCTCCCCTATCCTTGGGCATATCATTTGAATTAACTAATTTCCTATATAAACAATTCCTTGGTGTTGGGGGACTTCACTCTTGACATCACTTTATTTAACCTCATCCAATTTCATCTAATTCATCTCATTCAATCTTAATCTAAATTTTATCTAAGTCCAAATCTCAATTAAAGTCCACCTTTATGGCCATGTTTTTCCTCCCTTTGGGGACCATTTATTCTCGCTTGAAGTCCACCATCGTGGTCAAAATTTAATCTTTTTCTCTTCTCATCTTAAGTGCACTATCATGGCCATACTTGTTTCTCCATTGAGAAACCCTTATTCTCATCCTAAGTCCACCGTTGTGCCCATCCTTGTTTCTCCTTTCGAAACCATATTTTCACTCAAATTCCACCATTGTGCCCATATTTGTTCTTCCTTTGAGGTACCATTCATTTATTTTCATCAAATTCCTCCCTTGAGGCCATATTTTTCTTGCCATTGAGGGACCATTTGTCACCCCATTCAAAGTCCACCGTTATAGCGATGTATGTCCTTCCATTTAGGGACGATTTATTTTCATCAAGGACCACCTTTGTGGCCATATTCGTGCCTATTTTGGGGCACCATATTTATTTTCATCAAATACCATCGTTGTGGCCATATTTGTGCCTCTTTTGAGGCACCATCTATATTTTCATCAAATCCAATGTTGTGGTCATATGTCTCTCTCTCTTGGGGTACCATCTCTTCATCTCATTAGGGATGCCTATTTTTGCTTCCGTAAGTGCACATTTTTATTTCTTGCTCACCTATCACATCTAATCCATTGAAGGCTATCATCTTATCCTATCATGACTTTAATGTCTCCCATACCTTGGTGGTAAACCGAAGTGGAATGCACTAGTGACCATTATACTGTTAGCATGTCTACCAATTTTACCTTAGTCATATCCTTGGATTATTCCTCCATCTTAGCCCCTTCCATATTTGGTTTTGATGATTTGGAACCATGTGGTATGGGCACCACAACTTTGACCGTAGCATATTCCTTATGGATAGGGTTACTCGCAATCATTACATCCATCACCCTTTTATTCACCTATTGGAACCATGAAAAGGGTCTAGGGGTGTCAAAACTAAGTCTGTAATATCTGAAACTAAGTCGTATTGAAGCCAAGGCTCCTAAAAACATGTTGATCGCTTCATACTTCGTTCTCTAACTGATTATGACCTGTTTTATTACAAAAACTGAATTTCCACACACTTTGTTAGGAATTATAGAGCTTTTAAACTTTAGAACTAAATTCAACAAAAGATGAAAAATTACATCCTAACTTACATTAGATCAAACAAAAGTCATAAAATGCAATCAAACTTGATAAAAAGGAGAGTAAAATAATATCATTTATTGTGCATTAACGAGACATATTTTGGCCTTATCATCTCCCCCGTACTTACTTGTTTTTAAGTCCCCTTACAAACTTTACTCTTCAAATATTGGGTTGTGTATTTTGCATTCCAATTGATTGCTTAGGTCAAACAGTTGAAATTGAATATCCCAGTGTTTTAGTTCGAAGTACTATACCCTCGATCTTGCTTCTACTTTTCTCTGACATTCCTCAAATTGAGTGGGATCTTGAGGCTCTCTATTTTTCCATAGATACATGGGAGTGAGAAGAAGGGAAGGGCTTGTTCTCATTCCCATCCATATGCCCCTATTTTTTTAGTGACTCGAGGGATCGGTGTGCATAAGGATTTAGCTCTTTCTAAGTTCCATATTAAGTTTGTGGGAGATATCACTTCTCTTCTTCTCAATGCAACTGTGAGAAACTCCCATCTTTTCAAACATCCATCATAAATCTCTTCAAATTTATCCTCCTCATAAGAGGTGAAGGCATCAATACTTTTTGTAAACCGGCTAGATAGTGTGCCTTGAACCGACTATCAAAGGCATGGGATCTGAAATGTATAACAAAGACCAGATGAACTAGCTTTTAATAGATGCTTAGAATCTCTTTCTTTGCATGCAACCTGATTTTGAAGAACAGAAACAAATGCATTCAGTTGGCTTTCCCCTACATAAAAATTGATCATGAAGCCTTTTTTTTTTCCAAAGATAAGATTGCAGAGATAGAATTCATAGAGAAGATTTTTTTCTCTGCACTAGCTATGGAATAGGTTGTCATGAACTTGAATTCATCTTTTATTTCATGTGGAAGGCCACATGCAATTATTGACAACTGCCAACAAATAAATTGTTCTTCCAAAAAGATATTGTATATAGGAGAAGGTCTCCTGCATGTGAGTAAAATTTCACTCATTATGCAAACTATTTATATTTTTACAAGACATTTAAATTTTTCTTCTTCCTCTTTGTAGAATTTTCTTCCCATTTCTTCCTTGATTTATTTTCTTCTTCCATCTTGTTTCTCAGGTCCTCATTTGATGTTTTAAATTCATTAAGTTCCCTACAGGTATCATCCCACAACTGCTTGAGTGGCTAGTAAGTCAGTTTAGTCTGTGTAGATACTGTTGACATAGCACTTGGTCTTCTGGAAAATTGACATTCTTCTTCTTTTTCCATCATCTGTTGTTTGACCATTGTCAATTCTTCAGTCCTATTTGTGAGCTGATTTGTTAGTTTCTCAATGAGCATTTCCCTTTGTTCTAACTTGAGTTTGAGGAAGTTTAATTCCTCATCCTTCTCTCTGATGATGAGTTCTGCTCTGGAAAAAAATAGAGTTTGTTTTAAGTGTTATTTTTCCTCCTTTTCTAAAAGTTCATTGGGAAATGAGCATTCCTCTTCTACTAAAGGGGATTTCCCTTTCCATTTCCAAGATGCCAATTCTTCTTCTTCATGTGACTGTGTTGTTGGTTCACCAAACTCTTGAAAATCATGTTCTTCAAATCTTTCATCTTCCTTCTCCACCTCAGTTTGGCTTGGCTTAGGAGGAGTCATGGCCATGCTGCCCAAAATATCAATAGCTTATTTTTCCAACCCATCCTGTTCTTCCATCTCTTCTGGAATTTCCCTAGACCTCTTATGAAATATTCTTCTTTGAGGAGCATCAAAATGTTTGGAAATGGGTTTCCTCCTAGATCTTCTTCTGACTTTCACTTCATGCTCTAGCTTAGGTGAACTATCACCGCGAGACAAATATTCATTCTCCTGGTGCTATTGCAGAGGAAGGAGTTTCTTTGACAAGCATAGTAGGTTCTACAGCTTTAATCCTTCTTCCAAATCTCCTTCTTTTTGGTACATTAACCCCACCTATTTCCTTATTTTCTTCTATAGGGAATCAATCTCCAAATTACTTGTAGGAGAAAAAGGGGTTGGTATTCCCCTCCTGATAATATCAGGGTTTTGCTTAAACTTGTTAAGAAACTTTTCCCATATTTCTTCTCCATTTTTCTTTGAAAGAAAATGGTGCTGGCATACCAAATGGATTAACCCATGATGTCTGATTGTTCCAACTCCCCAGGAATACCTTTGAGCCATTGTCTAGATGGAGTCAAAAAGGAATCCTAGAAGATTTACTATATATTCTAGTTTTGAATTCCCATACCTAAGATATATTAACATCTTAAGGACTTCTCTTCCCACAGTCCCAAATTGACCATCACAAGTTAAATACTTAACTACCCAAAATGCTACCCTATCAAAGGGTTTGGGAAAGTGGCCCTTCTGACCCCCTTTATGATTTTCTTGGTGTTATAGATATATTGGGGCTCAGATTCCCCCTCTTGTATCAAGGTTTCCATCGATCTTTAAGGGTTCCCTTGACAGGATTTGGGACATACACAATTGGTATTCCAAACACATTACTCATTGTATTGATAGTAAAAGGAATTATAATGCTTCTAAATTTAGTTCTAGATTCTTCTAAATTTACAACAAATTCCCTTACCAATTCGTCATTGTACCTCGATAACTTTTTCAGGAACTCCAACCACCCTGCTTGTCCAAAAATGGCTGCCACTTCTTCATCTGCAAGAAGTTGGGTATCATCCTTTAGCTCTAACTTCTTTTTAATCCCCATGGAAAAGAGGACGATTCGAATTCTTCTTTCTTCAAATTCAAAATTAGCTGCAAAACTACTAGATTTAGTTACAGAACTATTGTGTTTAGCTATAGAACTGCTATGTTTATCTGCAGAATTGATGGGTTTAGCTATGGAATTCAAATACAATTCTTTAGCTTCTTCTTTGAAATTATTCTACAACTTCTTCTCAACTTTGTTTATTCCACCCAAATGATAGGTAATTATAAATACGTCACCACTTTCTTATTCTATCAACATCAACCTCATGATTACTTACTTTTAATCATAATGCACAATAAATGACTCATCATACCGACTTTTAAATCAAGTCTAATCACACATGCAAACTTTTAATTTAACCTTTAATAAGTTCAAGACATAATTACCATCCTTTTTGATGTAATCCCTCCATCTTGATGACTCATCATTCCTAAAAGTGAAAAAGGAAAAATGGTTAGAAAAGACAAATTTAGAATTCAAACAAATTCTTTTTATTTTGCATTAGCCATTTATTGAGGAGACCAATCGCCATTGTTGGTTTTCAATTGATCTTTGAGAGATTTGTTTTTGGGGAAGAGAATGCCATTTACTGGTTTTCATTCCTTCCCTTTTTATTTTATTTTTTTTTTTTTTTTTGGGGAAAGAGAACACCATTTTTTGGTTTTCATTCTCTTCCCTTTATTTTGGATCCATGCATCTGATTATTTGATCATTTTGCAAGAACTGGGTCTTCCAAGTTGTATTATAAGCCCAAACAGCCTCAGGTAGTCTCTTTACCCAATCTCTTCTGCCTGATTCAACTATTTTGGTAAGGATGTTTTCCAATTCTTTGTTTGTTACTTCTGTTTGTCCATTTGATTGTGGGTGATAGGGAGATGACTTCCTATGATTGATATGATAGTACATTGTGAAGGCCTGGATCATATTAGACATGAATTTTGGCCCCTGATCTGAAACTATACTCCTTGGTGCACCAAACTTCATCATAATTCTATGCCAAAGGAAATCAAGAATCTTCTTCTTCCATGGCATTTGTTAAAGCCTCGCACTTCTTCCCACTTTGTCTCATAATCAGTACACACAAGAATGTTCTCCTTTCCTTGTGAAGGAGGACTAAAGGGAAAAAAATACATCCCCACCTTTCAAATGGTTCAATCACTACTTGCGATTGTAAAGGCATTTCACTGGTAAAGGTTGGTTGTCCCATCCTTTGACATGGATCACACCGCTTGATATATCTCTTCACATCTTTATACAAAGATGGCCAATAATAGTCAATGTCAAGTATCTTGTGAGTTGTTCTTTTAACTGAAAAGTTTCCTCCACTTGGTTCATCATGACATGCCCTCAGTATATCAAATATTTCATCTTCTCTCACACACCCGTAAAACCAAATCAGGACCACATTTAAACAACATTCCATTTAACCATTTAAATTGTGCATTGGTTTTGATCAACTTCTTCATTTGTTTCTTAGTGAAATAAGTATGAAACTTCCTGTTGTAAGATAATTTTCCATATCAAGTAAACCATGGTGTATCATTTGAAATAGTAAACAATTGTTCATCTTGAAAGTTGTCCTTAATCGGATCTTTTTCCCTTGTAGTGGTCAATCTTCACAATAAATCAGCTACCACATTAGATTTTCCTATATTAGCTACTATGGTAATATCAAATTATTGTAAAAGTAATAACCATCTAATTATCCTACCTATAACCACTAGTTTTTTCATTAAGTATCTAATTGCTTTGTGATCTCGTATGTACAAATATTTTGTACCATAATATAATGTCCGAATTTATTAATTGTATGGATCACAAAGAAGAATTTCTTTTAGGGGGAGTAAGATATTTACTAAGGTAGTAAATAACATACATTTTCCCTTCTTTATTATTCTCGTCCCAAAACTACACCAATTGAGTTATTTGAGGCATTTGTTTGGATGTGAAAAGGTTTCTCCCAATTAGGTCCTCTCAATATTGGGGTAGTGATTAATTTTTCTTTAATTTCTTCAAAAGCATGTTGACACTTTTCATCCCAACAAAATTCACAATCCTTGGTAAGTAAACTAAACATGGGGGCATAAATTTTACTAAAATACTTAATAAAATGCCTATAGTATCCAACATTCCCTAAAAATGACTTGATATCTATGGGAGTTGTGGGAATAGGCAAGTCTCGAAATAATCCCGATTTTGTCTTGGTAAACTGAATTCCTCTTTTTGAAATGTGGTGTCCTAATACAATCCCCTCATCAACTACCATTAAACATTTCTCATGACTAAGAAAAAAATGGTGTTCCTCACATCTTGTTAGTACAATGTCCAAATTCTTAAAATCATCATCAAATGTGTTTCCATGTACAGAAAGTCATCCATATATACTTCTACACACGGTCATTCGTTAGGTCTACAAAAATTGTTAATACACTCTTTGGAAGGTTGTTGGAGAATTACATAGTCTAAATGGCAATACCCTATAGGAAAATATACCCAATGGACAAGTAAAGGTAGTTTTATCCTGATCCTCGTAGTAGTAACTCCGATTTGATTGTATCCACTAAATCCATCCAGAAGGAAAAATATTGTTTACCTACAAGGTTGTCCAAAACTTGATCTATGTATGGTAAGGGAAAATAATCTCTTAGAGTGGATTTGTTTAGCTCCCTATAATCAACACAAATTCTCCATTTTCCGTTATTTTTAGGCTTAATTACAAGAGCAGATGCCCACCGACTATCCGATATAGGGTAGATAAAACCTACTTGTAATAGTTTTTGATTTCTGCTTGACTATGTCCCTTAAGGCCGGATTAATCCTTCTCGAGGTTGCTAACTTGGTTTAATGTTTTCAGATAGATGTGATGAGTGTAAATACTTGAATGGATTCCTTTAATCTATTTATAGTCCCAAGAAAAATCTTTAGTATGATCCTTCGTAACATCAAATAATTTAGCTTCTTTGACATTCTTGACCAACTATTAATGTTCAAAATTTTACCTGGTTGAATCTCAACATGTTTGGTTCCAATGTGTGATGAACTAATTTTTTGAAAGGGTTCCATTAAGGTGTTTATTGGACATGGATGTGGTAATAACATATGATATGCAACAACATCTCCAAAATTACCTTGAGAAATAATATTGGACAAAGGACAATAGGAAGAGTTATGATACTTATCTTGTTGTCGGTCAAACTCCTTGTCACTGTTGTTTTCCAAAAATTCCCCACCATTTCCTGATATATTTGAAACTAAAACTACTAATTTTGTATCTATTTTTTCTCCTCCCTAAGAGAAATCTCATTCCTCTGGAGAAAATTATTTGCATTTGCATGGGATCAATGTTGTTGTGGTTCTAGAGATAAGTCCGAATGTTTCGGAACTAAATGTGATGGTTCTAGAACTAAATCTGTAGGTTCTAGAACTAAGTCCATAGGTTTCAAAACTAACCCAAATTATTCCAAGGATAGTTGGTGTTCGTTCAACAGGTTGATTAATCATATATTCCATCTCCTCGTATGTGATCCCCGCAATGTTATCATAGCCAAAGAAGATAGATTTTGTTTATCGATGTCGGGATCATCAACCCATAATTGCTCTTGATTATCAATAAAAGGTCATGCGAGAGGGTATAAAGAAATTTTCTTAGAAATCTTACCATTTGAAATAGGACTCATATCACCCGATCTCGCAATCAATTACGGTAAGAATCGTAGCTAACCATGGTCTACCCAAAATAATGGGATAACCAAGTGTTTTACCTTTTGGCTGCAATATAAGGAAGTCCACTAGATATTCCCATGACTCCACCATAACTGCCACATCTTCAATAAATCCTTTTAATTTTTCTACGGGCTGATGGGTTCCATATCCATCTCGCAACATGGTGTTAGTAGGTTGATACCACAATGGTAATGTTTTCAAAGTGTCCACTATCATCACATTTATAGCTGCTCCTAAATCAACCAAAACATTATGTATATATTTATTCCCTATAGAGACCAAAAATAACAAGGCTACTAAGATATCCATATTTGGAAAGTAAGATTTTTCTTGCTAATAAATCGAGTAAGTTTCCAGTGCTACTTTAATAGTCCTAGGTACGCTTCTTCCTTCTAGGTCTTCTTAAACATAAAATCTTGATTAACTTGTTCAACTCGGAATGTCCTTGATTTCTTGTAACAATAGTATTTCAATATTTTATTTCCTCAACTCCTACACCAACTTAGATTCCTTGGTCCCTATAGCTTCTTGAAATCTCTCTGGGAATGGAGTTTCGAGAGCTGCATGTGACTTTCGTATCTCTTTCTTTTCATCTTTCTTGATAACAACCGCACTAGGGGTTTTAATTTCTTCTATCATTTCAGTAATTATAATAGGTGGACTACTAATTAATTTTCTAGATCTAGTTTGAATATCTTTACAATCCATGGCATTTAGATCCACTGGTTTTTCTTGTTCTGTCCCATAGATAGGATTTTTTTGTTTGTTTCTCAGGGATTAGTAATCTGTTGTGCTTTGCATTTGTGTTTGAACCACATTTTTCATTTTGTGAATTTTGTGCTGGGGAACCCATTATGGCTTGTTTATTTTGATTGGGATATGTCCTCCCTTGAGCATAATTATTAGGGCTCCACCTAGGTTGTGACCAATCATTCAAGTTACCTTGACTAAACCATGATTGTTGGTGTCCTTGAGCATACCAAGATTGTCTTGTCTAATCCTAAGGATTCCATGTTGGTTGAGGGGCCCAAGGTGGTTGTACCCAAATTTGCGGTACTATCTAAGCCGCCAATGGCATCATCTAGGGTTAGGAACCGACTGGCATGAACCGCCCTCGCTTGGTTATCTCTAGACAAAATTTACTTCTTCTTATATGGATGGAGTGCTAGTTTGTTTAAGCTGATTTTTAATAAATGGAAGAAGAGAAAAAACATTACTCTCATGGTCCCTAGATTCACAGATAAGACACATTTCTGTTTTATCTAGGGGACAACCTCTTATTGCATGCTTCTTCCCGCATCTAAGAAAATAATAGCTAATGGTGCAGTTTTAGCATTTGTGTTAGCTTACAATCCATCCATGGTGGAGGTTAATTGAACTAAAATATCTATTTTAAATTTTTCCATTTCATCTATCAGTTTTTTCATATCTCGGGTTCTGAATTTTAACTATTTTTCCTTTTCTAGGTCCCTCCATTGTTCTTGAATAGCTTCTACAAATGTATTTAATATCATTCATTCTTAATTGATCAATGTTTCCACCTCCCTTCAAATTAAGGGCTTCCCTAGATTCATCATCTAGACCTTTAAGAAAAATGGTTTTGCTTAACTCTTCGTGTAGTGCACATCCACTTTTTCTTACAAAGAGGAATCATGTCTAAGTAATCTTCCATATTCTCATCCTCCTCCTACTTGATTTTGAAAAATTCTTCCTTCTTATTCCTCCCAATAAAATTGTCTTGATACTTGTCTAGGAAGGAAACTTCCATTTGTGCCCAAGTGGTAATAGAATTAAATGTTAATACCATAAACCACCTCATTGTTGCATCCTTCAGGGTAGATGGAAACAACTTGAGCTTTTGATTATCTATTTTGTAATCATAAGTCTGACACAATACTTTAAATTCAAATAAAAATTGGTCAGGATATTCAGATGATATTCCTCTAAATGTGGGCAAGTGTGTAGGTGAAATATTCTTCATGGGTGTATCATTTCTAGAAGTGATTTTTCTTCTAGAATCAACAAAATAGAATTTAGACAATTTCTATAAGTAATTTTTCTTCATAAACTCATACTGAAGCTTTATTTCTTGGATAGCTAACACCTAAGGTATGTTGTTTATTTTTGAAATTCTTCAAATTCCTTTGCTTATGTTCCCAATTCAAGCCTTTTAAATTTTAGGAAATCACTTTCATTTAGATTTAGATAATGGCTTCCTTGAAACTTTACGATCCAAGGTTAGTTGAGCACCTTGAGGAACTTATTTTTCAGTTTCTCTTTTATTTTGCTCCCAGAGTGAATATACCTTTTTGTTTGTTAGCTCCTACATCGGGAGTCACTCTATGGGTTTTGATATGAAAAAAATGAATCCCCGATTCCTTGTTTTCTTTACCTTTGTCAGTAACAATATTAAGAGTTGTGAAAAGAGGTTTGGGAGATCTAACTTATTTGTTAAGATAAACATTCTCCTTTCCTTGTATCAAAACTAGGGGATCCTCTTCTTCCTTATGGACATTATCTCGGTGAGGGACTTTTTGAAACTCATTTTTATCATGTACCTTGAATTGTAATGTTCTTCCTTTAAGTCTATATCTTTTTTTCTATAATGTAACTCTATAATGTGTAAAAATACTGCACTGTAAAACCAAACAAGATTGAGTCAAGAAAGTGATGTATTATTGCAATAATCGAGAATGAAATTTCCTTATTTATTCATACATGTATGACTATGATTATGTGAAATGAATTGATTTAAAATATAGAAAATCATTCATATAAATCCTCGACAAATTTTTCTATGTGATCATCCAATTTGGTCCTGGATCCTGTCCATCAAAAGGAGGTGTATCAGAAACCATGGAGGTACTAAAAATCTTCGGTGAAATACAATATTTAAGGGAGAAACCACGGAGGATGGAGCAAAAGAAAGTAGCAGAGACAAAAACTAATATAGACGACTTGAAGGAAGTGTGCAAAATTTTGCGCGGGAGAATATCATTCCATTGTTAGGGAATCGGCTAAAGGGAAACACTCCGTGCTAAAGTATTGAGATTGGATGACAAATCCTACATGAAAATATCCCTCCCCATAGCTTAGAATATGACTAGAAAATCACTTTGAATGCTATTGTGGATGGATGGATTTTGAGTAATATATCGATTAATACAGGCATGGAATTCACTTACTTTAGATGCATAGTTACAGATGGGAGACCCCATTACACCATCTTCTAATGTGTTGTTCATGGCTAACCAAAATAAGGCCACTCCCATCAGAGTTTTAAAAGATGCATCCATTACCATATAGGGAGCCAAGTTCATTGGGTATTTTGAGGTTTTAGCAGCTTGCAAAGGCAGATAGCTTCCCAAATCTACTTGGGCGCCCTTGGTGCTATGCAAATAATGTTGATCTTTGGTTCAACAAGGGTTATATTAGTTTTGAAACAAGGAGGAAAGAGTTATTATCCCTTTAATAGATGGAAAATATGCACCCTATGTTGAGCCTTTGAGTGAGGAAGATCTGAATAGGATTTATGTATGTGCCATCTAGGACCCAAAAGTGCTCGAGCCATCTAAAGAAGGAATCCTTTAGTGGGAAGATGCACATTCTATTAGTGATACTACAAGTGTTGCTTGTGATAATTGGGATCATAGTACTTATGAGTTGGTAGGGCGTGAAGTAAGAAGAACATTTGCAAGGAACAACAAACCTCATTGTATCAGGAGAATAAGTAATAACTCGGTACCTCATACACTAGAGAAGGAGATCCTACGGTATTTTTTGTACATGGAGGAGGAACAATGGATAGACCAGTTGGAGAGATGAATATGCTAGCAAGCATATACCCTATGCGGGACAACAACGCATGCTGGTGGGTGGTTCACAAGGATAATCTTGTAGGATGGAATGAAATCAGGATTTCTCTTTCTACTCAGTTTTCCAGGAGTAATGCACCTACTCAAATATACACTTATCATGGTAATCAACCTATTCAACACCACGTTCAACAATGTGAGAGGCTCTAGATAGAGGGGTAGAAGCTTTACCACCTTCACTCTGGGTGCACAAATTTTATTCCACTTTACAAGGTTGTGCGTGCTTGGTATGTATATGTGAACTCCATAGAGAGACTAGAAATTGGCAGGATTTGATTGTAAGAATGATCCAAACTTTTGACTACTTCTCTACTAAACCTCCAGTAGAAGAGGCATTAAGGGTTATAAAGCACTTAACTATGGGAGATAGTGCCAAGGTAGAGGAACTCATTTAGGATTTATTTGATGGAAACGATTCAGGAGTGAGTTTTGTTGAAGAAATAGAGACAAATGCCACACTACTTAAGCATGCTTGCCTTGAGAAAGAAAAAGGAAATATGGTCTACTTAGTGGATGATGAAGAAGTAGAAAATTTGGATGTAGATCATTCAACAAGTAGGTGTGAGGTTTTGGATAGTGTAGATAAGACCATGCGCACCTATCATGAACCTATGAAAACAAAGAAAGTGAATATTGGATCGGATGTTGAGCCTAAGGAGGCCATAATTGGGGATTATTGGTCTGACTTTGAAGTGGCAAAAATCATTGAGTTACTTGAGATTATCAGGACTTATTTCCTAGGGGATACCATGAACTCAAAGGCATGCATGAATCATTAGGATAAATGAAGATAAAGCTTAAGGAAGGTGCATGCCCCGGTTAGGAAGAGACCCTACAGGATGAACCCAACTTGCGTGAAAAGGTCAAAGAAGAAATTGAAAAATGTTGAAGTCTAGAATCATCAAGCCCCTGGACAAGTTAGAATGGGTTAGCCCAATGGTGATCAATATAAAGAAAGATGGTTGGATTAGGATCTGTGTGGACTACAGGAGCTAATGTTGCATGTGTGACTAATCCCTTTCCTATGCCATTCACTAAGGAAATATTAGAAGGCATTGCAAGGCATGAGGTCTATTCATTTACAGATGGATTCTCTGGTATCATCAAGGTTAGGATTGCACAAGAGGATTAGGAAAAGACTACTTTTACTACTAAATGGGGAAGTTTTTCCTATATTGTGATGCCTTTTGGTCTGAAAAATGTGCCTACTATATTTTTGTGCATAGTTGTCCAAGCATTCAAATATTTTATTCACAACTTCTTATAGGTTTATTTAGATGACTGGATGGTGTATGGACTTGTTAAGGATCATTGTGAAAATTTATGCTTAATGTTTGAAAGGTTTCACCAAGTTAAGCATCTCTTTGAACATCAAGAAATGTATATTTGCTACACCATTTGCACATTGTTAGGGCACATCATCTGTAAGGAAGGTTTGTTGGTTGATCCAACTAAGGTTGTAGTCATTATCGGCCTGGAAGAGCCTACCAGTCAAAGTGAGGTACATGGATTCTTAGGTCACACTAGGGTATTATAGAAAATTTATAAAAGGTATGCTAAGGTTGTCACACCCTTGGAAGAGTTACTAAAAGGAAAAGGGATGTTCTACTAGGGAGAACCACAACAGCACACATTCGAGACATTAAAGGAGAAACTTACTACAACACCTATTATGTGCTTTCCTCATGGGACCAACCATTTCATGTACATGTGGATGCCTCTGAGCATGACCATTGGTGTGGTGTTGGCTCAACTTGAGAAGGTATTATAGATCATCCTATCTATTTTGCTAGTAGAAAGTTGACTCTTGCAGAAACAAAATTATACAACTATAGAGCACAAGCTTTGTCAATGATCTATGTGCTACATAAATTCAGATAATACCTGCTAGCAACACCATTTGTATTCTATACCAACCACATGGCATTGAAGTATTTGGTAAACAAGCCCATTTTATAGGGGCATATGCCGATGGGTACTCTTATTCCAAGAATTTGATTTCATAGTTGTGGTAAAACCAGGGAAAAGTAATTTTGGACCGACCATCTATCTAGAATACAATCGGGAGAAGATGTATAGGAAATTGAAGATACCATGCCCGATGCACAATTATATAGGTTACAACACATGCCATCGAATTAGAGGACATTTTTTTCTTTCTACGTATAAGTATGGCACCAAAAGGAATGAAATCCTTAGAGAAGAAACAACTTGCCATTCACGGCACCATTTATGTTGATTAGCGGTGACCTATACAAGTTAGGCCAGATGAAGTATTATGCCGATGTGTACTAGAACATGAGCACACAAATATCATGGAGGAGGCTCATGGTGGTATTTACAGGTGGGCACTATGTAGGTGACGCCACTACGCACACAAGATTCTACTTGTTGGATTATGGTGGGAGACCCTATATAAAGATTGTAAGGCATATTGCAAGGCTTGTGATCACTATCAATGCCTTGGCAAACCAAGACAAAGAGATGAAATGCCTTTAAGACCTATTCCTAGTGCAAAACCATTTGAGAAATGGGCTATAGATTTTGGGTCCTATTTCACCAGCCACGCGTAGGACTAGATCATCGCTATATCATCACTTGCACATATTATCTGACAAGGTGGGTAGAAGAAATGCCTACAAAGGATTGTATAATAACTACAATAGCCAAGTTTCTATGGGAAAATATTATTACAAGGTATGGATGCCCGTTGAGTTTGACAAGTGATAGGGGCACACATTTTTTGAATGAGACAATCATGAATTCTATTAGATGAGTTCATGATTACGCACCATAAGACTACACCATATCATCCTCAGGAAAATGGGACTATTGAGGCTTTTAACAAGATTTTGAGCCAGACATTGACAAAAATTTTGATGTTGGAAGGAAGGATTGGGATGATAAAGTTTCTACAGTGCTTTGGGCATATAGAACAACATACAAGTGGTTAAACAAGGCCACACCCTTTCAATTGGTGTTTGGCACAAAATCAGTTCTTCCTATGGAATTCATGTTACCTTCTTTGTGTATTATGCGCATTGGAGGTCTAGCTGATGAGAAAGCATTAGAAGAATGAATTGAAAAGTTAATTAAGTTGGATGAGCGATGAGAAATAGCATGTTGGAGTCAGAAGCAAGAAAAATCTAGGCAGAAAGCATGGCATGATAGGCACATCAAGGAAAAAAAGCTTGAGATAGGATAGATGGTGCTTCTTTATGATTCTAAGTTTTCTATGCCATCTAGAAAACTCAAAGTACATTGGTTAGGACCATATGTTATCACTTACATACTTGAAACATAGAGCTTTTAATTAGAAATGCTTGATGGAATATGGTTACCTAGTTACTTCAATGGGAGTAGGCTGAAGCCCTACTATAAATAAGTCTTCTTGGTGTTTGTAATAAGGTAGTGTTTCCATTTAGATTAGGATTTCAATTATGTATTCCTTTAATGTATTTCCTTCTTCATCTATGCTTTGTCAATTTAGTTGGTGTTTTGTGAAATAAGCACGTTTTGTGCTAGAAGCTAATTACCATTTGTAGTATTTTTATGCGTAGAGGACTACACATACCATTTGTGTGGGGTGGTTATTGAAAAATGGGTACACATAAAGGAAAAAATTGCTATACAGTGTTATTCAAGTTTGAAGAGTTGATGGACAAAATATTGCTTCCAAATAAGGACCATAGATGGAGATAAACAAAGGAATAATATAACGCGAGGTAAGCGGTGGCCGTGGAGACTACCAGGAGAAGGCGCAGTGGCAAGGTACTCAGGTGCATGGAAGTGTGCTTGAAGAGAAGTCTATAGCTAGAAGGTGGGAAGGTGCGCTAAAAGGTTATAGCTTGAGGTGTGAAGATGTACCACATGGAAATTATGAAAATGGTCAATTAATGAGAGGATTGTTGGTAGGTGAAGGAGTAATAAATGCACTAAATTTTTGAAAATCTATATAAGGATGGGATGTGAGTTCATTTTTACCATTGTAATCACAAAAATTTGAATGAGCTAAGTGCAAAATGAGTTGAGTGAATCATGTTGAGGTGTGAGAGTGTGAAACCAGATGTGGAGAGCATATTTGTGTGCAGGAGAAGCTTACGTCCCCATTGGTGAAGGGTTTGAGTGAAGCAGAGTATTTCAAAAGAGCTAGGGCATGTGATTTCAACTAGGACATGTAGATTCAAGAGCTAGGGTTTGGACTTGCTTGTTACACAGAAGATAGAAGGCAAGCATTTACACACTACAGAGGACAGAAAGTTGTGATTTACAGATGGCACCAAAGAAAGCACACCGTATAGGAGCCAAGGGAAAGAAGAAAGTGGAAGCAGAGGTTGAAATTTCTCTCAAGAGTAATTTCTTGGAGATGCAATACCTAGAAGGCATGATAGTGGGACAAGAATGGGATTCTCACATCCATAATTGTAAGATAAGTGATTACAACCACCGCACACATTAGATAATAAAAAGGAATTGGATGCATTGTTGAGTATGACAAAAAAGTGCACAACAGAGGACATGCCAGTGTATGATGATGTTGGAGAGAATTTGTTAAAGTAGATTGGAGTCTACCAATTATACGAGCTCCCATATTTTGGAAAGTATGAACCTTTGTACTAGTGGTTGATGAGAAGAGTACATGAAGACTTTTCTATTTTTTCGATGAATGAAGGGTAAGGATTACAGCCACATTGATTTCAACAATAATAACATGATTAAAGGGCACAGGAGTGGATCTGAATAGTGACTTGACAGATAAAGCAAAAATCCTAGAGATGTGGAAGGAGTTAGGGTATACCAAGGGTCCATGCGGAATGGATATCAACAAATTGAAGAAGTACCCAGTGGTACAGGCAGCTGCACATCTAGTGACCAAATTGAATGATCAAGAGAGATGGTCACATGTGAATACAATGTGGCTACACATTACAAGGAGAATGTCACAGGAATAATTTACAACATATCAAGCTATATTACAGAGACTATCATCAAGGAAGCATGCATAGGTGAGAAAATCAGTTTTGGTGCTATCTATCCTATTGTCCCTTGTATTTATGGAGATCAGAGTGCCCGATGGGCCAAAGAACAAGATCTAGGAGTATCCCATGCAAAACAAGTCCCTTGTGAAATATTTGACAAGTACTTGTGTGAAGGGTCAATGAGTGGGCCATTCAAGCAGAGGGCGGAGATGTGGTATGATCAGCTCCATGTGACATTTGAAGAGGAGTGCATCCCTAAGGAGTTACCTTCGGGTGGGCAAGGAAGTCCAATTCATAGTATACCAGCACTTTTGCATCACATGATTTGTAATGAAGGATGGGACTTGGAGCCCTATTGCAAACTATCATATGCCTTCATAATGTACGCTACTTCTAGGCATCAGTCCACCATTTTACTGATGTGCACCACCTAATTTTTTTGCAAACAAGGTAGACTATGACTACCACATGCCTTGAGGAAGACGTATGTATATCCAGGTTAGACTTTGCCTATATTGAGAGGCTAATTTTAGATATGATAAGCATGAATCCTGTGAGTTTGGTGATTGGAGATAGTGGAGCCATGCTTATATACCTTCAGCTTAAACCTAAGTTGGAGGGTAAAAAGTATGTAGAGAATGAGTTTGCATTCCCAAGGGCCACCTAAGGGAAAGCATACAATGGAGAATGTACCATCTCAAAGCCCACAAACCTATAGAGGTAGATGATGAGGAGGAAGAGCATGAAGACATGAGGACAATGGTGGCTTGGATCATAGAGGGATAGGTAACCCACGGATAGGGTAGAAGTTGAGCATGCAAAGTACTCCACCCTAGGAACAAGAAGAAGGAGATGAAGAATTGGAAGTAGGAGAAGACCCTAAAGAATGCCACTTTAAGAGGGTGTTCAGATGAACAAGAACTCAAGGTGCTACTCCATAATCGGTACGAAGATCACCATGACTCTCTCCATAGAAGGAGACAACTGAGAAGAGAAGGAGAAAATTAAAGCTAAAATGAAGGAGGTGGAGGAGTCTGAAGAGCACGCACTGGATCTCCTATATAACCAAAGGATGTGGAAGAGCCCAAGGATGAAGAAATGAAGGTTGAAGAAGGAGTAAAGAATCCAAGAGAAACAAGAAAGATACTACTCAAGACATAGAGGATCCAACTCCAAACCTTGGTGCACTCAAGTTCCTAAGGGGCCAAGATCAAGGAGGGAAAGTGGGGAGAGTATGTTGCACTAGTCATGGGCTATGAAGAAGACACAAGTAAAATTGTCCATGTGTGATTCCATAATACAGTGGGCCTCAAGGACTTGTATGGGTGGGAGTTGATGGACCCTAACATGGAAACCACACACATGCGAGGAAACAATTGTCATGGTCCATGCAAACTCACATGGATGAGCTTGATTTTGATGTGTGTGAAGAGTCATGTGTGTCAAGGAGAATGAGGAAGGCACCACAAAATATGCACATAACCATCAAGCCAACTATTATGACTGATGAACAGTGAGTAATGCCTTAGTGAAGGTATCTACAGAGGTGGTGCATAGGAATGTGGATAAAGTTGCCACTATCAAAGTGCTAAGAGAAGAGATCAAAGCCAAAGATGTAGAGATATATGTGCACGAAAAGGAGAGAAGGACCTAGAGAAAAAAGAAGAATGGGGTTCTCATCGGCATGGCAGAGGAGATCGGAGATCATGTCCTATAAGAAAGACCACACTTGAGCCCAAGGTACCCAAAAATTTCCCTTTGGCTATGCACTATGTGTGTACCCTAGTTGATTTGGTGCTTGAGGATGGACCAGTTCGGATGCCAGAGCCAAAGGATCCTGAGCAGAAGTAGAGAGAGAGCAAGGGATTCAGTGGTAAGGAATATTTCATCATACGAGGCATTGCTTCAAACCTTGCAGGAGGAGCTGAAGAAAGTAGACCAGGCATTAAACATATGTGCAGCTCCAGAGGTAGTAATAAGGATCAGGACCATAGTAGAAGACAATGAAGTCCTGAAGGAAATGAAAGATGAGACATTAGGATGCACGTGGAGAGATTGGCGCTAGTGAAGTAGAAGCGTGAGGCCCTTATAGAAGCCCAAGACCCCCACAGGATAGACAGGATGAAATTGGGAAACTTATAGCCCAAAAGATGGATCTTTTGGAAGGAAGGGTGACTGCAATGTCCAACATTGTTATCGTATTACAAAATGAGAAGGAAGAGATTGTGCAAGAAGAGTTAGAATCTATTGCATCAGATATTCCAGAAAAGGTAGAAGCCACGCTAGAGTGATTGGCAAGCCTTAGAGGCTGAAATCAAAGAGGAATATCCAAAGTTGATTCTTCCAGTTGAAACAGAGGATGTTGCAGGGTGAAGGTCATTCTTTGTACAAAAATTATTTACTTTCCATTCATTCCATTCCTTATTCTTTATTCTTTAAAATTATCAAGAGGAAACCATTGTTGGGGTGGAAATGCAGTTTTGTGTGGGGTAATGTTGAGTAGACAAAGTATGATACTTAGCAAAAGGCACACAAAAGGTTCACACAAGAACATGGCACATTCAAAGGTGCATGAAGGATAGGGAAGGACACACATGTGAAAGACAAGGATAGATTTAGACTTAGCCATTTTCATGTGTATGGGTTATTTTTGAGATAGCATGTAGAGCACACAAACTGGATAAAGACTTGTGCGACACACATAGGCTATTTTTGGAAGAGTGTCTACTAAGCGCTTTACATGGGTTCAAGATAATAATAGAGTTTCTACTGCCAATTAACCAGAAGAGATCTATTGTTAGCACACTTGCATGTGTGTCTATTATTGTAAAGGCACATAGCTATTTTCAGCATGTGACCTATTTTGGGAATTATGCAAGTGGTGAAGGGAAAGTCCCCACCCTTATAAATATGTAGTGATGTCGTAGTATAGAGGAATATATAATTTATTGTATATTCTCCTAGAGGCTTTTATGGATATAATTATTGTGAAGTTATGCGTGTATTTATTGTGTTAAATATAATGGAGTATATTGATGATTCATGTTAAACATGATTACAACTAAATATGCATGGAATATGGTGGCTATTACTTATTATTACTCTTTATATTTAGAAGAATAATGCTTCGTGTATTTATTGTGTTTTAATATAATGGAGTGTATTGCACGCTTCGTGATTCAAGGTGTTCCAAATGTAAACATGAAATTAAGCTACATCAAAACTTTCCCCCATCGGCATGAATTCCTATTCATTGATCCTATTAAACTTAAATCATTACTTTGTAATTTTAAAAAATCATAATCGATGCATAGATCTCAGAATATGCTTTCTCTCTTACCTAAACACTGTTATACTATAGATTTGTTTTTGTTCTCTTTCAATTGGAAATATTTATTTTGAGAATCACACTATAATTATAAAGTACCTAATATAACACACATTCATTATAAAGTGCCAAAACTGGGGGCTCTTGTTGTATCAAGTTTGAGGGTCTTGTTGCATTGCTTGGTTCTTACATTTTTTTTGGTGATTTTTGAGAATGGCATCTTTATCTACTTCTGCATTAGATCATGTTGAGCCATTAACAACACATAATTACCACACATGGAAACCAAGAATGGAAAAAATAATTAAGTGGAAAGGATTATGGGCTTTAACTTCTTCAAAACAACCAGTGTTCACTAGAGAATATGAGAAATTTCAGTACCAATGTAAATTTGATGAGTGTATGGGTTTGATAAGAAATTATGTAAGTGACAATATTTTGTTTCATTTGGAAAAATGTGACTCTCCTTTCAAAATATGGGAGAAATTGGAGGATTTATTTGGTAATATGGATCATGTGAGAGCCATGCAACTTGAAATTGAGATCACCTCTCTTAAACCTGAATATTTTCCAACAATTATATACTATCTTACCAAGTTCAAGCATTTGTTGAAACAGTTGAAGGGGTGTGGAAGAGATAAGAAAGATGAAGAGTGTGTTTACTTGATTCTATCTAAGTTGAAAGGACCAATCCAAATTTTTTTCTTCTACCATTTTCTCTAGCAAGGATGTCTTAGGTGACACATTGAAAATGTCGACTTAGAAACATATTGTGAAAGAACTACTAGGGAAGAATCCAAATTTTCTAACCTTGAGTCTTCCACCTCTCAAAAGGAATTAGTTGCATCTAATACTAAGGGCAAGGGAAAACAAAAAATTAAAACCAAATCCACCCCTTATCCATCTCAAAATGCTCCTAAACCCAAAGAAAACAACTCAAAAATCCAAAGAGTCTTCTAAATCCAAGAATAAGTCTATCCTTTCATGCTCTTTTTGTGGCGGTATTAGTCATGAAGAACATAAATGTTATAAGAGAATGCAAGCCTTAGAGGATGAAGTCAAGAAACAAAAATTTATATCGCCACTCTACCTACTTCTAATCAACATGCCAAAACACTTAATGTTGTTAGGAGATCTCACTCACCACTTGCAGACAAATGGGTTATAGATTTTGGTGCTTCTCATCACATGACTTCTTCCAAGGAGTCTTTTTGTTTCTCTAGGTTTGATTTCTAATTCCAAAATTGAGGTTGGAGATTCTTCCTTTATTTATATTGAGGGAAAAGGTGATATACACCTTGATTTTGGCAGATCAAGATGCACTATATGTTCCTAACATCACCACAAATTTTCTTTTTATATATCAAATTTATCATTATGATCAAGGAAAACAATGACTTTTACACCACATGGGACAGAAGTATGAACTTTATTGGATCCTCATTCACTTGTTTCTCAAGGTATTATTGATCATAGTTATAGACTATATCACTTTTAGGGTTTTTATGACACTTCTTATATAGGCACATGATTGGTTTCTCATGTAGATTCGAGAGTAAGCTTTGGCATGAGATATTTGGACATCTCAACTACGTATATTTGAAGGAGTTGAGCACTCATGGTATGGTAGATAATCTTTCTAGAGTTTTTTCTTGAGGGAGTTTGTCATGGTTATGCATTAGGAAGAAACACCAAGATAATTTTCCTAAGAATTTTTCTAAGAGAGATTCCTCACCACTTGAGCTTGTGCATAGTTACTTGATAGTTTTTCCTACCCCCTCTTTTAATGGAGATAAGTATGTACTTACATTTATTGATAATTTCTCAAGGCGTACTTGGGTTTATTTTCTCAAGTATAAAAGTGATGTTTTTCACACTTCAAAGTATTTAAGGCTTTCGTTGAGAAACAATCTTCTAGTTACATAAAAACCTTCATACCGATAATGGAGGTGAATACTTCAGCAATGAGTTTTCTGACTTTTCGGCAAATCGGGACATTATTCACCAACATTATGTTCATCATACTCCCTAAACAGAATGACAAAAGAATAGAAATTTGAAGGAAATGGCTAATTGTATGATGCATTCTAGAGATTTACCTCCTATCTACTGGGTATAACCAGTTAATTGTGCTAACTACATTCAAAATCACACACCACACAGAGCACTTGAACATTTGACTCTAGAGGAATCTTGGTCCAACACTAAGCTAGATGTCTCATTTTTTCAAGTCTTTGGGATCCATGCTTGGGCCTTTGTGCCAAAGAAGAAAAGGAAATCTTTGGATAAGAAGAGAAAACCCTTGATCTTTGTAGGGTATTGTGAGGACATGAGAGCTTATCAACTTTTAGATCCTAATACTCATGACATTTTTTTTTGAAACATGTTCAGTTTTATGAGCACTTCACTCCTCATGATTCTTAATATTCTTTCATGCCTCCTTCTTCATCTCATCTTGAGGATCCAATTTTTGAGGAGGCCTCTAAGGAGGTTATCGATGTCGTTTAGGATACTATTCCCACTGATGTTTTTAGTATGCCTAAGTGGGCTCATACTACAATTTCTGATGTAGCACCTTTCATACAGAGGATCTTCCACCCACTAGGCATCATCACACACATTTTATAGGTTCGGACTTTTATGTCGCTAGTTTCTAAGGATCCACAGTCTTTTCAAAGTCTCATGGGATATAGGAATGGGATGATGCGATGGCGGTGAGTATTATTCTTTGATGAAGAATCACACTTGAGATTTGGTATCTCTTCCTAAACGAAGAAATATGGTTAGGTGTAAGTGGGTATAACAAAATAAATACAAGTTGAAGGTATTGATTACTCTAAGACTTTTGCACATGTTTCCAAGATGGATTCTATATGCCTTGTAGAGTTGCTTATTTCTAAATCATATGGGTGTTTTGTATACCAAATGGACGTGAAGAGTGCCTTCTTACATGGATATTTACAAGAGGAAATATACGTGGAGTAACCGACTGGATTTGTTCAAGATTCTTCTCTTGTTTATAGGCTCTGAAGGTCTCTCTATGGTCTCAAATAAGCCCCTCGGGCTTGGTATGAGAAGATGGATTATTTTCTTTTATCTACTAGTGTTGTTCATTACCATTCCAATCATATAGTGTATTTCCAACATATTGGTGAGGATATTGTGATACTTGTCTTTTATGTTGATTATTTGTTACTTACTGGCAGTTCTTCTTCCCACATTCATACTATTCGAGGGCACTTTGTACACAATTTGACATGATAGATCTTGGGTTATTGCATTATTTCCTTGGTTTGCAGATTTCTCAGACAGATTTAGGGATTCATTTGAGTCAGCAAAATTACACCGATGATCTTCTTCGATGCTTTGATATGGTTGATTACAATCTAAGTACATCTCCTTTTCGTATGGGGTTACTCTTACTTCCACATGTACTACTCCACTTTGTGGTCCTACATGTATAAGCAATTGATTCGAAGTCTCATGTACTTGACCCATAATTGTTTTTATATTTCATTTGTAGTAGGGCTTGTATCTCAATTTTCATATTCTCCTCATAGTAGTCATTGACAAGTTGCTAAAAGGATTTTGGACTATTTTCATGGAACTTCCCATGCTTTGGCGTAAGCTATACTAGGTGTTCTACTCAATTGGTTAGATATATCTGATTCCGATTGGGTAGGTTTTATTGATGATAGGAATTCAATTTCTGGCTATCATTTTTGTCATGCTTCTTTTCCAATTGCTTGGGCATGAAATAATAAACAAGATATTGCACTTTCATCTTTAGAGGAAAATTACATAGTAGCAATTACAAAGTGAGTCAAGGTAGATTCTTTTTCTTCGATAGTTATTGATAGAGTTTGGATTCCTAGAGGATTCACCGAATGTAATTTCATGTGATAACCAAAGTGCCATTCACATTTCTCGCAACCCATTTGAGCACTAGTGGACCAAGAATATTGAGATACACATCCACTCCATTTGTTAGCACATTCGGATGAATTTATTTTCTTGGAGTACATTCCGACACACAAGACAGTTACAAACATCTTATTGAAGCCTTTTGCATCACCTCCCTACCTTGAGTTACGTGGCATTCTTGGGGTTTCAAATTTGTTCTTGGGGGTGTTCATGAGAACATATTCCTAATTTTTCTTCTTATCACCTCCCTACCTTGAGTTGCGTGGCATTCTTGGGGTTTCAAATTTGTTCTTGGGGGTGTTCATGAGAACATATTCCTAATTTTTCTTCTTTCTCTTTCCTTCTAGCAGGATTATTTCCTTCTTTTGGTTTGAGATTTATTCATGGATAATAATTTACATGAGCACCTCATCGGGACTAGTTAACGGGACTCATACTGTGGATATGCCACTTTTATTTTGGGCCCCTATCTTCACTTGATGGGGGGTGTTAGAGTAGGTATTTACCTTAGCTCATGTTCACCTAGGTACTTTATTTACCTTTATTGTATTTATCCTCACCAGCTATATGTGTGGATATTTATTTTATTTTATTTAGATATTAGGGAGATATTATCTAGTTGTTAGGTATAGTTCTTTCCTTGATCTATGGTATTGACTAGATCTTTGATGACTAGTTCTTTCCTAAATCTATGGTCTTGACTAGTTCTTTGATGACTATTGATTTCCTTTATTTAAGGCTTGATCTAGGAACTTGACTGGTTCTTAGATTTTTATTCCTTGCCTATATAAGCAAGGCTCATTCTCATTGTCTTTCATTGAGTTCCATAATAATATATAATATTGCTACTTATTTGTTTGCAAATGTTTATGTAAAGTTATTGTTGAGAATTAATTTCATCTTATTGATCGTGGTGTTTGATTAGCATTTGAGTTATTATTTTGGTATGATATGGTTATCATTCCTTTTAAATTCTACCATAGTCATCACCGACCTGTTAGATCACCATTAACCTGTGCCTATTTTATTAAACATACCTCTTATGCTACTCTTTCCATCTATTTCCTCAATTTTTATGCACCTAGTCCCATCCTACATACTACTCACAGCGCATACACAGACCGTAACATCCTCCAATTGGCATTCAGGCTCTCCAAGTCTACATATTTGTCATACAGTTCATATTTTCCTTCCCATGTCGTCATCTACACGTCCTACGCACAAATCCAGTTTGTCATTGACTCGCATCGTGTATTATAGTTACTGCAATCTAATTCACTTTTAAATCAATATCAATCATTTTTTAGATTTGGTAACATTAGTATTTTTATATGATATATATTTTTAAATTCCTTACATATCTCTTTCTAAACAAACGTGGGTTGACATATACCATGGAAGTTAAAGCTTCTCGATTCTCGCTTTATCAGAAACCTCTACCCAATCCATCTAATAAATATCATTTTTAGTCTATTTGTAGGTTTCATTTGATTTACAACATCATGAATCCATCATTATTTAACACATGTATCACATCATATCCGAGATAACATAAACCCTCCAACATTTCTAAGTTTGCTAGTATCTTTAGTACTAGATCATTTAATTGAAAAGAAATAAAAATATAGTCAAACATTCATGCCACGCCCGATGGAACCACCCTTTTAGTGATCTCTTTCTTTTAATTATTTTATTTTTTCTTCCACTAACACCTTTGCGTAAAGCTCACTTTTATTGTTTTCTCATGTTGGGTTTGTGGCTTGGATCATTCATCGCACAAGAGTGTAGACAAAAAGGAAAAGCACTATCCGGTATTCCTTGATTTTTTCCTATTTGAACCTTTTATATTGCATTATAATCTTTTTGCTCTTGTCTTTGTCCTCATCGAATATCACACTTCTTTTGGGTTTAAAAAAAAACATTCTTTTTGCATCTCGCTTGCTCATATAGCTTAAGTAGGGGTCCAACTTACTACATATCACATCTTATCACACACAACCTAAACCTCACAAATCAAATTAATGCAACACCTTACCCAAAAAAATGATTGGGATTTCATCACCCAACAATAAACCTCCCGAGACTCTTCCTAGCCAAAAACAATCCTAAAACTAGTCTTAGACTGCCATTTTAGGAACCTCCATTATCCACCTCCTTTTTTAATTTTTCCTTAATTAATCATGTTAATAAGGAACTTGTTGCTTGATTTTTTTGTTAACAAATTACATAAACAAATTTTCACCTATTTCATGCCTATTGTTACCCTTCCTCGAGTCAAGGTAGCATAAAAATCCACTCATCCCAATGGAATCCATTCCCTTAATGATCTTTCCCAACAAAATATTAAGCTTGAGAACACATCTTCGATCGCCCAACCCCTTGTCAACATGGATTCACTTCCTAAGGACCATGTCATCCAAAATCATCCTTATCATGAAAGCAATCCTCATATCTTCCACCAATCCAACCTTTCTAGGCCAATTACAACCCCATCTCCTGCTCTTTTAGAGGCATTTCAACCTCCTTCTAGACCTATTTATGAATTCTTGTTTCAAAAAATCCCCACAACCTTTCGATCCTATCAATCTACTCGGTTCAAGGATCCTATTCCGCCCATGTCACTATATGCCAACTCTATCTCAGACACCTAAATTCAAGTATATATCCCCTCATTGCTCGCATGCACATATTTTATTATTCATCCTCCTTATTTAATCAAATTTCCTTTTATCCCACCTATATTAATATTTTTTAAATTTAATTAATTAATGTCCATCACCTTTAATCTTTAAACATTAATTAAGTAATCTTTATCCATGCCCTAACCAACCTTTTATTTTTAGGATGCTTTCATTCTAAATATACATCTTATGCATCACTATGCTTTTTCTAACATATCTCTAGTGTCAACTCATTGACACCTCATCCCCGAACATCCTCTCCATATTAATATTTATTAAATTTAATTAATTAAATCCTATTATTTAATTAATGCCCATCACCTTTAATCTTTAAACATTAATTTATTAATCTTTATCCATGCCCTAACCAACCTTTTATTTTTAGGATGCTTTCATTCTAAATATACATCCTATGCATCACTATGATTTTTCTAACCCATCCCTAGTGTCAACTCACCGACACCTCATCCCTAAACATTCTCTTCCCACCTAATGCTTTAAAACAGAAATCAAACCAAAATAAAAATCTAGCCCGTTGGGAAACCTTCCCCATGATCGGTGACGACCCATCCCATTTGTTGTCAACCTTATCAAGATGAATGCTTTCTTTCTATTCATAATCATATGCATTCACATATCGAGTTTTCTTATAACTTGCGAACCTCTCCTTGTGCCTCGAGCATCCTGCAACAACTATAAACCTCCTAGAGCTCCTTTTGACTTGACTACATCACTCATGAACATTCCTTCTTGAGGTTACCATTATCTTGGCATTATTTTATTCGGTGGTTATCATATTATTCTTATCTTATCATATCTAACCTTTTGTATGTCTAACAAAAGTCGGGCTCCATTATCACCTATCCCATCATTTATTGTACTTGTAAATTGCCCTTCGCATTCTTTCTCTTGACCTTGTCTCACTCTGCATACTGATCCTACCGCCCCTGATCAGTCACCATCGACTTGACCCTCTATCACCATATTTTCTATCTCCAGAGCCTTCCCCATCCTTTGCATATATTTTATTTCTATTTCATACCCAATATCCATCATCTAGCTCCTATGTTGTAGCATTAGCAGCTATATGCATTTCATTCATCGTCATTTCACCCTAGTCACCGTCGATCAAGGTCTCGATTGATGTAGCCTAGAATTCAACAATATAAGCCTAGTCGCACCGACACTTCACTCCGCCTATACCGAGTGCTCACCAAGAAGCACGTAAAGGTACCATGCCCCTCCTTAGGGTTACTATTGTAGGATATTAACATGATGAAGACTTTAATCATTCAAATCTATAACTAATCTATCTTTCATACAAGGTATATTCGGACTTGGATCTAGACCATAACAGATTTAACAGATAACCATAATGGAATCAAGCATGCAATACTTGAATTATAACCATGAGAACACCTTGTTTTCAATCCATAATCTCCATTGTATTAATTACATAAAAATACACAAAATCTTCATTACAATAACAATAGTACACACTCTTGCACGTAATGATCTAATAGCATAATCTCACTATACCCTAGTTCTCACATGTATATATATCCTCTCTCTCTCTCTCTCTATATATATATATATATATATATATCTACTACACATTCACTACATATTTATAAGGGTGGGTACTTTCCTTCACCGCTTATCTAATCCCATAATAGGTCACATGCTATTATTAGCCACGTGCCGTTACAAAAATTGGATTTCATGCAAGAGTGTTAATAATAGATCTCTCTTTGTCAACTATCGGGTTCACAATTCTATCTTTAGTCCGCATCCATGCAAAGTGCTTTGTAGCTGATCATCCAAAATAGCCAATGTGTGACGCACAAGTCTCCAATCAATTTGAGTGCTCCACACGCTATCTCCAAAAATAGATCCTCATCATAAAAATGGATAAGTCCTAAATGTCTCTCGTTCTGTGCGTGATCCTCTCTGATGCTTCCGCACCTTTGAATGCACTCTGTTCTCCCATGTGAACCTTCTGTATTTTCTTCACTAAGTGCCAAAGTTTGACTGATCAACATTACCCCACACTAGTTTCATTGCCACCTCGGCAATGGTTGTCTCCAAAAATGAACCAAAGAATATGAATAAAGGAATAAAAAGAATTTTGATGAATGAAATAATGTCTTTAACCTGCAGTGTCTTCCTCTGCAACCTGAATAATAAATTCTGGATATTCCTCTTTTATCTCCGCCTCTAAGGTCTCATTAGTCATTAAGATAAGCCTCTAATTTCTCTGGAATATCTACTACAATTGACTCTAATTCATCCCTTGCAATATGTTGGGTCCCTAAAAAATTGGCCAAGTACAAGAAGGTGCATGGGCGTGCAAAGCCTAATTAAGAAAGGGTGAGCAAGGAGAAAGCACACACGACATGGTTCTAGGAGGGTTTAACAAAGCAAGTGGTGAACACACAAGGCAAAAAAAGGTTTCAAGACTTATCCATATTTTTCACATTAGGTATAACATGAGAAAAGTGTGACCCGACTGTGCATGCGGAATGGATAAGGTGTCACCGGCGACAGTCGGCCTAGAAGGAATATACCCTACAATGGAAGTTTCTGAAGACCATCATTGCAAGGAGTAGAGATATTGGGACTGAAAACCATGCTCCCATGAAGGACCACCTTGGACACTTGGCAATAGATCTGCAACTCCCGCTAAGGCTTGATGATTTCGAGAAGGGCTATAAATACAAGCACCCGCGTGAGGAAAAAGAGAAAGAAGAGAAGCGAAAGAAAGCAAAGCCATACAAGAATAATGTGAGAGCTCCATAAAATTGGGTAGGTATTTATAGGAAAAGAATGTAATAAGGGGTTGGGATTGTAAATTTTCTCTTGAGGCTGATGGATATAAATCCAAATATGATGTATGACTTTAGTCTCGCACACTTGTGATAATTCATAATGAATCCAATAAATATAATGAGGTTACTAAACTTGATTCAATATGTTTATTAATGATTATGGTCTATGTTTATAGCTTACGCTTCGATTCATGAATTTTTATGGAATGAATATGAATCCTTATGCATTTCCTTTCTGTTTTTGTTCCTATCTATAATCTATTAAGTACCATTCACCTGCAGGACATGACCGCATTTGTTTAGAAGTCGCTTGAGTTCTATGATAAATGTATGCCTCATTTCCACTCACTCTTTTAAGTTCTTATCATAGATGATGTTTCCCACTTAACTCACATAAAATAGAGACTTGGCACCCGCGTGCCTTGGGTGAGCACCCAAAGACCCGTTAGGTGATAGGCCAACATGCATGGGATTCCCTTGTTCTTTAGTGGGTGTAAAATTGACTACATATTGGTTCCATTTCTGGGACCTCTTTTCAAAGTGGTAGTGGGAAATAACATACATCATGATCTCGTGAAATGAGTGATGATAGAACGCCTAACTCGGAAATTACTAAATCATGGTTCAAGAGCACAGGGGGAAGAATTTGCTCGTAGATTCAACACTGGGCCCGAGTTTGATGCACACAGATGGGTAGATGAGAACCTTTGCCATGAGTTGTATGAAAATTTCTTCTGTTGCTTTCCAAGTAGAGCTGTATGAATGGCTCTTAGAATATGCATCCAGATTAAGTCGGTGTTATAGATCGCGTGCGTGGATCCAAGAAGAGTACCAGAGGTCAGCAAGATGTAGATATGACATGGAATCGTGTTGTGGATCATTGGTGGAAATGAGTACTCGGATATCTAAATTCTAGAATACATTATTTCTACATATTATTATCTAGAAGTCGCTGAGTTTGAGTTTCTGTGGGATCCCAGAGGATCATTTCTACGTGTTATTCCTTTGGCGATGAAGATTTTGATTGTTACCTTGAGTTTAGAATAATTTATGATGTCTAGCTAAACCTTCATGAGTGCTTTGGCGAGGAAGCTAAGGTGGAGGAAGATGGCAGAAATTGCGATTGAGAAAGAAATGGAGGATAGACGACTCAAGTATAGTGAAGCGGGTGAAAGGGAGATTGCTAGACAATGCGAGGCTATAAGTGTGATGGATCTATGGAGGTAGATGTTGTGGGAAGGATTTTATGTTCATGTAGAGGATGTGGAACTCCGAGCGCGTATGTGTTACCCCATCTTGGAAAGTGCGGGAGAGAGACCCCTTTGGCTTCCGATGAGAGTTCATCATGCGAGAGAGAAAGAGTCGTTGGAGTGCATCTAAACCCACATAGTGACCAAACCTTGGCACTTGGTTTTCTAAATCAGAGGAGTGTTGATAACACAATTGGTATCGGTGGGAGTGACTCGATTGGCACCCAAGAGGTATAATTTCTCATTTGGAACTTCTATGGTTGCACACTCTATTCCAGTGTTTGGAGGAATTTTTAACAAGGTGCAAATACGTAAAGTTTGCATAATGCGACGGGAGTGGCATGGGGCATACATCTGGCAGTGGAATGATCTCATAGACCATTGGCGCACAGTTCAATGGGATGTTGGGGACATTAGGCGCGACCAATTTAGGCCCATTATTGGCCGCAGGAGGGTCTAGAGGTGGAACTGGTGGATAGGGGGCACAGACTTGGTGGATCCAGTGGGTCTAGTGGAGAAAACACCTTTGGAGGAAACCAAGGATCTAGACTAAGAGGACAGGGACCTCAGCCACCTCCTCAAGTAATCTTTGAAATGTCTTTACACTTTTCAGACTACCAGGGCATAGAGGATGTTGTGGAGCATGTTCACAAGTGTGAATTGCTATGGTGCATGAAGGGGATCAAAACCCCAGAACGGAAGGCCAACAATTTGTAATGACATTGCAAGGGCACGCGCATAGCTGGTATAGGAAGTATGACCCCCATCAGATGGTGGTAGATTACACCGCATTAAAAATTCCTTCCTATCAGAATTATACATCCTCGAGTTTAAACAAAAGAGCATCGGTGCCCTCAAGGAGTATCAACAAGGAATGGTAGAGAGTGTGCGAGAGTATGACGCATGGTTTAAGACTCTCCTGTCAAAATTGTCATATGACATTCACCCTTCATAGCATGCTCAATGGTTTTTTGGAGGGTTGATAACACCATTTAGAAGATCATTATCTCATAAGACTTTCACAGACCCATGTGAGGTGTTGGAAAGCTCGCTCACATTACCGAAGCTTATTGGAAGTGTTGATACTGGTGTTAGCCCATTCCTGGAATCTCAAATCATTGTTATGGCTAAGCAAATGAAAATTTTGTCTACGAATTCAGCTCATGAGACTCGCATTGGAATGTGGTGTATGGATTGTGAAGTAGAGGGGCATGCCAAGGAAAATTTCCCCTGGAAGACAGTATGCGTTGTAGCAGTAGACTGTGAGATTTGTCATGGGGGCCATGATGCAAGTAGATGTCCCTTGTTGTAACATGTAATTCAAAAGAATGTATCTTGCTATTGTAAGATATGCACCTCTACAACCCATGATACTAAGGATTGTAGGCTTATTGACCAGATCCATGAGGCCATTGATCATGGTGTGTGTCGACCATGCTTGCACAAGAGTTCTAAGGGTGATGACCACCATTATGAGGAACGCGCAGATAGAGGCATGTGTGGAAGAAGTTCTCACAGAGGATTCCATGATCATGGTAACCACAGAGGAGGAGGAAGTGAGTTCTCGCGGGGAACATGTTATAATTTTAGATCCATAGAACATTATAAATGAGAGTGTCTTGATCTATTACAATGCTCTTGGTGCAGGAAGAAGCACAAGTATAAAGAGTGTCCGAACTCTATACGCATATGAACTAGCAACACCAAAAAGATAAGGGCATTGCTATGGTGAGCGTAAAAAGGGCCAATTCACAATGGATGCCAAGAGTGGCGCGTGAGTCAGAGCTAGAACATGTACTAGTGAAAACGCGTGCAGAGGCCGCACACACCAAGGAGATGCCCAGACCAAGGACATTAGTTTCCAGAGAGGAGGTGCCACATGGAAAGTACCCAGACCCTACCCATCAGAAAGAAGTATAGTGATTAGAAGTTTACAAGGGAGATACAATGTCTCAAGGAGCAATTGAGGTAGGTAGGGTAGCAGAAGGATAACGAGGTTCCAAGAAGTGACCTGGATGAGGTCAAAGAAGTATGTAAAATGTTAAGGCAAGAGAATATTATTCCCTTGCTGGGAGAATGGCTAAGGGAGAAGGTACCACGTGTCGGAGTAGAGTGTGAGAGATAGGTTTTACATGCAAACCTTTCTCCACACAACCTTGAATATGAAAAAGAGATTACTCTGAATGTAGTTGTTGATGGATGGCTCCTGAGCAATATCCTCATCGACACAGGAGTAGAAGTGAATGTTCTTACCTTAGATGCTTGGCATCAAATGGGAAGGCCTACATTACAGCCATCTTCAAATGTGTTGTATATGGAAAACAAAACTAAGGCAATGCCCATTGGAGTATTAAAGGATGTAGTGATAACCATTTAGGGGGCCAAGTTTACTGGAGACTTCAAGTCTTGGTGCTCGCCAAGGTAGACAATTTTCTAGCATTGCTTGGGCACCCATGGTGTTACAAGAATAATGCTAACATAAGGTTTAACAAAGGATATATCAGTTTCAAAAACAAGGAAGAACAGGTGATCATCCCTTTGATAGATGGGAATTCGGTGCCCTACATAGAGCCATTGGGAGAAGAAGTCCTTGATACAATATACGTGCACTCAATCGGGATCCAGAGATAATTCACCCTACATGAGTTATCCAATTTGAGGATTCCCAATGTGATTGATACCACGAGCATGGTGTATGAAAATTGGGCACACAGGACCTATGAGTTGATTGGACGACACTTAAGAGGATCAGTAACCAAAGTGACAAAAGCTCGTATAGTTCGGCACTGGGAAGAAGAAAATACCAAGTTTCTCGGGAGGGGCTAATTTGTAAGATTTCTTGTGAGAAATGGAGGTGTGAGAAGGAAAGGAGGAGAATTTTTAATTAAAACCTACTCGGAATCACTGCACAAGACTGCTGGGGAGACACATCGGGAGAACCTCTTGGAATGATGTGAGGTGAGAATTTCCTTCTCCATAAGGTTTTGCAGGAGCAACATGCCCATGGCTATAAAATACTACCATGGTAAAGAGACCACTTCCTTCCATATCCAAGCATGTGAGACAACCTGGATGGGGAGCGCAAAAGCATTACCACCTTCATTATGGGTTCACAAGTTGTACTCCACCCTGCAAGGTTGTGTGTGCATGTGGTATATCCACTCGAGAGATGCGTCGTCAAACTAGTAATTGGTAAGAATTGGCAGCTGATCTCATTCAAACATTTGAGTATCGGAGTACAAAGCCATCAGTACATAAGGTGTTGTAGGTAGTCAAGCACCTTACAATAAGGGATAGTGCTATGGAAAAAGATAGAATACAAGAATTTCTAGGTGAACCTGCCTAGAGGAGCACTTTGAGGAAGAAGAAACATAAGAGATATAGCGTGAGCGCGTGTGTATAGAAAACGAAAAGGGAATATTATGTATGTTATTAATGGGGAAGATGCGAAAGATTGGATGTTAACCATTCTATATGGATGCGCAAAGTCATAGATAATGCTTTGATGAATGGGCGCGCGCTACAATGAACCTTTAAAGACAAAAAATGTTAACATCGGCTCGTAAGTAGAACCCAAGGAGGCAATCATTGGAGAATATTGGTTAGAGAAATAAGTCTCTAAAATCAATGATCTATTACGTGAATTCCAATATTTTTTCCCACATGGGTACCATGAGCTTAAAGGTTTCCACCATTCCTTGGGGGAGATGAGGATAAAGCTAAAGGAAGGTGCATGCCCAATCAGGAAGAGGCCATACCGGATAAATCCCAATTTACACGTAAAGGTCAAGGAGGAGATAGAAAAAATGATAGCATCGGTTGTCATTGAGGTCATGGAAGACTCGAATGGATAATTCCAATGGTGATTAGTATCAAGAAGGACAGGAGGATAAGGATCTGTGTTGATTACAGGGACCTGAATGCAATGTGTGTCATTGATCCTTTCCCAACCCCATTTACTGAATAAATCTTAGAGGAAGTGGTAGGATGCGAGGTCTACTCTTTCATAAATGGATTCTCGGCTATCACCAGGTAAGGATTGCGAAAGAGGACCAGAGAAAGATGACTTTTGCCACCGATCGGGGAAGTTTTACTATACATTCATGCCTTTGGGTTGAAGAATGTGCCTACGGTGTTCTCGTGCATTGTGGTGCAATCTTTCCAGACATCATCCATACATTTCTTCAAGTTTACCTAGATGATTGGATAGTATATGGGTTAGCGAAGGACCATTGTGACAACTTAAGGTTAATGTTTGAAAGGTGTTGGTTGTTGAGGATATCCCTCAACATTAAGAAATTTATATTTGCTACCCCGTTTGGAACATTATTAGGGCACATCATATGTAAAGAGGGCTTACTAATAGATCCCGCCAAAGTTGCGAGAATTATGGGATTGGGGGAGCGTACTAGTCAAAGCGTAGTGCATGGATTCCTTAGACACACGGGTTACTATAGGAAGTTCATCAAGGATACACTAATATCTTCATGCCCTTGTAGAAGAGTTACTTAGATGCAATTTTTTTCTTCCTTTGGGGAGAGGCGTGCAAGGGCATTTGACACTTTAAAGGATAGGCTCATCACCGTGCCCATACTACGATTCCCCTTTTGGGATAAGCCCTTCCATGTTCATGTTGATTCCTCAGAACTGCCATTGGAGCAATACTTATACAGCCTGGTGAAGGGATTTTGATCATACTTTATACTTTGCAAGCGGGAAATTGACACCAACATAGAAGAATTATACTACAATCCGAGCACGAGGCATTGTCAATGATCTACATGCTTCACAAGTTTAGACAATATCTCCTGAAACCCCTTTTATATTTTATATCAATTATATGGCATTGAAATATTTAGTGAAAAATATCGTTCTACAAGGGCGCATATGTCAGTGGGTACTATTGTTCCAAGAATTCGAGTTCATGGTGGTTGTCAAACTAGGAAAAATTAATTTCGGACCTGATCATTTGTCTAGAATTGATTCAGGGAGGACACACAAAGCATTGAGGATACCATGCCAGATGCACAACTATTTAGGTTTGACTCGCCTCTCAAACTTAGAAGATATTACAAGTATTTCCCAAGACAGTGTAGCATTGGAAGGAATGAATGCATTGAATAAAAAGTAGTTAGCTATATGCTTTGTGCCCTACATGTTGATTAGTGGGGATTTATACAAATTAGGACGTGATGAGATTCTACACCAGTGTGTGCTAGAACATGAGCACCTAGCCATAATAGAAGATGCACATAGAGGTAGTATAGGTGGCAACTATGCAGTGACACCACCGCACGCAAGATATTGATGGTTAGATTATGGTGGGAGACCCTATATCAAGACTACAAGGAATATTGCAAGGTGTGTGACCATTGTCAATGCATTGGAAAACCAAGGCGAAGAGATGAAATGCCTTTGCACCCTATTCCCAGCACCGAGCCATTTGAAAAGTGGGCTATAGACTTCGTAGGCCCTATTACACCAGCCGTGCATAGGACTGGGTCACATTATATAATCACTTGCATAGATTACTTGACAAGGTTGGCAGAAGCAACACCTACTAAGGATTATACAACAACTACTATGCAGCAAGGTTTCTATGGGAAAACATTATTACAAGGTATGGATGCCCTTTGAGTTTGACTAGTGATAGGGGTACACATTTCTTAAATGAGATAGTAAGGATTCATTAGCATAATTCATGGTGGATCATCACAAGACTACCCCTTACCATCCACAAGAAAATGGAACTGTAGGCATTTAACAAAATACTAAGTCATACCCTAACCAAAACTTGTAACATTGGTAGACAAGATTGGGATGACAAAGTATTAGTCGTTATTTGGGCATATAGAAACCTATAAGAGGTTAACTAAGGCCACACCATTTCAATTAATGTTTGGTGTGGAGGCTATCATACCATTTGAATTCATGTTACCTTCTATGTATAAGCACGCGTAAGAGGATTGGCCAATGAAAAAGCACTGGAAGAAAGAATTTCCAAGTTAATGTAATTGGATGAAAGATGATCATTCACCAGTGGATCCGTAAGAATGAAAAAGAAAAAATGAAAGGCATGGCATGATCATCACATTAAGAACAAAATTTTTGTTGTTGGGCAGATGGTGCTACTATATGATTCCAAGTTGTTGCACCATTCTGGGAAGCTAAAATTCCATTGGTTGGGTCCCTACATCATCACATACATCCTTGATTTAGGTACATGTCATTTACAAGCGCTTGATGGGACGATATTTCCAAGACACTTCAATGGGATTAGGCTAAAGCCTTACTATAAATAAGTCTTCTTGGTGTTTGTAATAAGGTAGTATTGCCAGATAGTTTAGGACTTCCTTTAATGCATTTTTCTTTTCTTGTGTTTCCCTTTCTCGTTGTTGTTTTGTGTTGCACCTTGGGTGCGGTAACCTCATTAATTTTTCAAAGGTTTTGAATGTGCAAAGGACCGTGCATCATTTTAGTGTGGGGTGGAATGATGTGAAAGAAAGTGCAAGGTGTGAAGTACCAGGAAGGATTGTGTTGGAAAGCCCAATTAAATGGACTGTGAAAGGAAGTGCATGGATGGATCTGTGAAAAAGGGTTAACAAATATGGTTGGTGTCGGGATAAGAGTACATCTTGGTTCCATGTATAAGCGAGGAAGAAGAACCTTCGGCGCCGGTAACATGCGCGTAAGATTCTTCTATAAAATATATTGTTTACACACCTAAAGGTTGTAGGATTGTCCGTGCAAGGTTTGGCGCATGAGTTGGGGCACTAGATTACAGATTAGTGGAAAAATCAGCAATAAGTGTTGGAGTACGGTGGTAGGTGAAGTAGCATTTAATGCTAAAAATAACAAAAATATATAAATAGAAGGTTGGGCACTTCATTATGAACATTGCGAATATGAAAAAAAGAGCTCTTGCAAACTAGGGTTTCCAGAGCTGATCTGTGTGAAGAACAGTTTGAGGAATTAAAGCATGAGTGACTAGATTTGATCTGCAAAACTAGAAGGAAAGAAGTTCACGGGTGTAGAAAAAAACATTTTTGTGGAGAAGCATCGTCTTGTGAATGAGGTTATTCTAGTTAGGGTTTGATAGCTAGGGCATGGGATAAAAAGGGTTTCTTCACAATTTTGAGGTCTGAGCTTGGAGAGGGTAGAAAAGTAGAGCAAGTAAGAGAAGTTGAAGTGCTAAGATAACCTAAACCATGGCACCTAAGAAACCAACTATATCACCTAAGAAGTCAAAGGGCAAGGGAAAGGGCAAGGGAAAACAACCAGAAACCCCATGTAAGCATGAATGAAGAATGGTACGCAGAGATGCAATACCTGGATGGGGTTTTTCTCAAGAAATAATGGGAGTCCCACTTAAGAAAAATGACAATGAGAAATTACAACCATCACACGAACATGACAGAAAAGGAATTGGCACTGGAGTTGGTGTGCCTAACAAACAAGAGGACACCAGAAGGTTTACCTATCTATAGCGATGAGGTAAAAGTAAAGTTGGAGAAGGTAGGATTATTGCAACTCTATGAGTTTCCTTATTTTGGAAAGCCTGAGCTCCTCTATTAATGGTTAATTATGTGCATACACGAGGACCAATTTTACTTCGCAGGTGCAAGATGTGCATAACTCCTCAGCTGATTTCAAAATTCACAGGCCTCATATGTGAAGGAGAAAGTATAGATGATGACCTAAGCAACAAGGAATCCATCAAAGCAACCATTTCCACATATGATTATAAGAAGGGGTCACGATACTTTGATATCGTGGAGATCCAAGACCCTATCATGAGAATGGCCGCATGCCTGGTGACAAAGCTAAATGACCAAGAAAGGTGGACACGGTAAATAAGGCCTGGTTAAATGTGTGCAGGAAAATATCAAAAGGCACCATCTACAACTTGTCTACCTTCATCATAGATGAAATTATTAGCAAGTGCGCAGAAGGAGACAAGATACTCTTTGGAAATTTCCTCTTGAAATTGTGTTTTCAAAGATCAGAGTGCCAGATGTGGTAGATAAGTTTGTTTGGGAATATCCAGAGGAAGACCCCTCACTCGTGAAAAGATTCGTAAAGTACACTTATGATGGCATGATGGATGCCTACAATGCATGCCTAGAAAATGGTATAAGCACTTAAGGGATGCATTTAGGGTGGAGTGGAGGATCCCGAGTAGTTATGAGCGCTCATTGTGGAGAAGTGAATTTATGGTGTACCAACATTTTTTCTTTGGTAGATTTAAATTGTCGATGAAAACATGGGCCCTTAGTGTAAGCTTCCCTTCTCCTTCACCGCTCAATATTTCCAAGCAGGGGTAAACAAGTTTAAAGAGGCCAAAAGAATAAGGTTCTACCTTAGTGAGGTAGATCAAGACCGCATGGAGCTACACGAAATCTCATTTACCCCAAGCAAAGTGTGCATACGTGGAGAGGTATTTCTCCCACGAGGTTCAAATTACAAAGCCCCGACTTTGCAAATAGCGGAGAGACCACGTAATGGGTATATCTCAGTAAGGAGAAGCCACCGGAGGAGGAAGAAGAAAGAGCCGAATCTCCTATACTAGAATCCCCAGTTAGGAAGAAATAGAAGGTGATGGAGGAGGTTGATTCAAAGGACACAGAGAACTTGGAGGCCTACAGAGGAGAGAGGATGATGACGAAGAATATGAACCTAAAGAAGCCTAGGAACCACCAATGTTTGATGTGCATGATTCAAAGGAAGAGGGTGGAGAAGAGGAAAATGAGTTTCTCTTCGTGCGGAGGAAGGGTAGCTAGGAGGAGGAAGGCACCCAAGATAAGGGAGGAAGCAAAGAAGTGAGTACGAAAAATCAGACTCCAAGCCTCACGCAGGAGCAGATAAATGAGGTGGTAGAAAAAGAAGTGGCAAAAATCATTGAAGCCTTGGTAGAACAAGAGTTGGGCAACGCAACACTCGATTTATTAATGAATGAAGATAAGGATTAAAGTGTGGGAAAAGATCATGAAAACACATGAGGAGGCCCCAGTTTGATGGTATGTATTCCTAAGGGCACATACACAAGAGGAAGGCGCACGGAGATCCAAAGACCAAGAATGGACTATATTGATGATCCAAACAAGGTGTTGTGTGTGTGTTTCCAAAGCATAGTACCAATAGAGAAACTCTTGGCTATGAATTCGTTTGATGAGGAAGGTGCATACCCTTGGATGAGGAAAATTATTTCTTGGGAAATTGAGTCCCACATCGACAAGACGGAATTCGAGGTAAGCCAAGGGGAAATAATGAAGGTTCCTAAGTCAAAAGGAGACAACCCCTTGGTGAGTGCTCAACCTATCTAACAAACAAGTCTGCAATGCACTGAAAAAGGTCTCGGTTGAACTAGAAGCCAGGTTATTCAGGAGGAATGACAGGGTAAAATTCCTAGAGGCAGAGCTAGAAGAAGGAAGAAGAGCTTGAAGAAAGGACCAAGGACTTAAAGTGGGAGGAACTAATCAACACGCAACTAAGGCGTGAGTTGAAAGAAGAGAAGGCAAGGGTGCATGAGGTTTGCAAGAAAGCAGAGATGATCACAGATGCCATTTTCTTGAAGCATCCAGATCTAACACCGCCCACGCAGAAGTATGGATCCACCCTAGAGTGTCTAGAGGACTTGACCCGCGTCCTCACAATGGAAAGGTGACCACTGGCCTTAGAGTTTGTGGAGGAGGCATCAACGTGCAAGGAAAAGGAGGAAAAGATGAAGGTTGTGGAAATTGTTACCAAGTACAAGAAAGTCCTCATAGATGTGAAAGTTTCCACCCAAGCCGTTGAGGCCGTTTATGACAATTGCACCGATAGAGATAGAGTGGCGAGCATTCTGGTCGCCTCCCATGAAGTGGAGCTCAAGGAGTTCCAAGAGAAGAATAAGGGAATAGAGCGGAATGTGACAAGATCTTAGCTGAAGTTGAGAAGAAATCAGAGGCTATTGAGACCTTGCAGGCTCAATCAAGAACCGGTTAAAGGAGTTGTATCCCCAGATCACTCAAAGGATGGATGCACTCAAAGACTTGGGAAAACAATTAGAGGAGATCATGGAAATGATGAATACCCAAGGAGAGGGGCTAAGATTTGAAGAGGTGAGTGCCCTAGTTGGTGAAATTTGTCAGTGGCGTAGAGCGAGGTCGATACCTAGAATAAGCTAGAGGTAGACCTAACAAAATATTTCCCTCTCCTCTTATAGAAGTGATCATAGTTCCCCCATTCTTTCTTTCTTCCCCAAATTTTTTCATTCCCTTTCCCTAAACCATTTAAAGGTAGTCATTCTTTATTCATTAAGAAGGTGTTCCCGTGGGTGGAGAACAGGCATAGTGTGGGGTGATGTTGGGCCCCTAAAATATTGGCCAAGTATAAGAAGGCGCGTGGGCGCACAAAGCCTAGTTAATAAAGGCGCGCAAGAGAGAAAGCGCATAGAATATGGTTCTAGGAGGGTTTAATAGAGCAAGTGGCACACACACAAGATAGAAAAAGGTTTCAAGACTTAGCCATATTTGACACATCAAGTAGAACACGAGAAAAGCGTGACTCATTGCGCATGCAAAATGGATAAGGTGTCATCCTGGTGACAGTTGGCCTAAGAAGGAATATACCCTACGATGGAAGTTTCTAGAAGACCATCATTGCAAGGAGTGGAGAGCTCGGGCCTGAAGAAGCATGCTCCCATGAAGGACCACCTTGGACACTTGGCAATGGATCTACAACTCCCGCGAAGGCTTGATGATGTCGAGAAGGGCTATAAATACAAGCACCCGCTAGAGGAAAAAGAGAGAGAAGCAGAAGAAAGCAAAGCCATTCAGAATACTATGATATATCCATAAATTTGGGTAGGGATCTATAGGAAAAGAATGTAATAAGGGGTTGGGATTGTAAATTTTCTCTTGAGAACTGATGGATATAAATCTAACTATGATGTATGACTTCAGTCTGCATAGTTGTGATAATCTGTAATGAATCCAATGAATATAATGAGGTTACTAAACTTGATTCAATATGTTTATTAATGATTCTGGTCCATGTTTATAGCTTACAATTATGATTCATGAATTTTTATGGAATGAATATGAATCCTTATGCATTTCCTTTTTGTTTTGGTTCCTATCTATAATTTTTAAGTACCATTCTTGGTGCAGGATGACTACATTTGTTTAGAAGCCGTTCGAGTTCTATGATAAATGTATGCCTCGTTTCCACTCACTCTTTTAAGTTCCTATCATAGATGATGTTTCCCACTTAACTCACTTAAAATAGATAATCGGCGCCGCGCGTGCCTCGAGTGAGTGCCCAAAGTGCCCACTAGGTGATAGGTCAAGTGTGCATTGGATTCCCTTGTTCTTTAGTGGGTGTAAAAATGACTACAAAATCTCTCCTTTTTCATTCTCGTAATCTTGACACAATGTTGGACATGCTAGTCATTCTTCCTTCCAACAAGTCCATCTTTTAAGTGATCATCCAACCTTTCCCTATGAGGTTCTGAGTGGCTATAAGGGCCTCACACTTATTCTTAACAAGTGCTAACCATTTTTCACATCCCATTGTCTCATCCTTCATTTCCTTTAGGACCTCATTGTCTTCTAAAATGGTCCTCTGGTCCTTATCACGACCTCTCTAGCACTATACACATATTCAATTGCTTGATCCACCTTCTTGAGTTCCTCCTATAATCTCTGAAGAAATCCTTCATATGATGCACCTTTTGTATCATTGAATTCTTTTCACACTCTGCTTCATGTGTAAGATACTTTGGCTCGAGGCATGCATAAAGGTTCATCTTCAAGCACTAAGTCCACCAATGTACCGACATAATGTATTGCCCGACGAAACTTCATGGGTGCCTTTGTTTCTAAGTGTGGCCTAGCCTTCATGACATATTCACCAATCTCCTCTGCCATGATAATAAACACAATGTTCTTATTTTGTGCCAAATATTTTTCATGTTTTAGGCACTATCTCCTCATCCTTAGTCTTGATCTCCTCCCTTAGCACCCTAATTGTGGCATCTTTGTCCATATTCCAACGTGCGACCTTTGTTGACACTTTCACTAAAGCATTGCTCACCTATTCATCTGACATAATAGTAGGCTTTACTATTATGTGTCTGCCTAGGTGTCTTTTTCAACCTCCTTGACACGCATGACTCCTCACATACATCAAAGTCTAGTTCATCCATGTGTGTGTGCATCGACCATGATAATTTCTTCCTTGTGTGCACTATCACCATATCTTCATCCATTAACTCCTAGCCGTATAGCTTCTTTTGTGCCATTATGCTCTGGAAATGGGCGTGGAAAATTTTACCCGTGTCCTCGGTGTAGCCCATGGCTAGAAGAATATACTCCCACTCGTTATTATTGATATAGGATGCTTAGGAACTTGGGCTTCAAGATTGGGAGCTTGTGCTGTTATGTCCTAAGTAGTCTTTGTTGTTGTCTCTTCTACCTCTTTTTATTCCTCTTCTCCATCCTTCATTTTCTTGTATTTTTTTCCTCTACATTCTCTGGAGGTGTAGGAGAATTGGGCGTGCTTTCCTCTGAATCTTTCACTTCCTCATTCAACTTTAATTTCCTTCTCCTTTTCTCGTTGTCTCCTTCTGTGGAGAGAGTCGAGGTGATTTGTGCATTGTTTACGAGTAACACCTTGGGTCCTTGTTCTCCTGAATACTCTCTTGAATCGGTGCTCTCCTTGGACTACATCCAAGTCCTCATCATCTTCCTCTTGTGGCTAAGGTGGAGTAGTTACACACTCAACTTCATCCTTATTTGGAGGTTGTCTTCTACCTCTATGTTCCAAACCACCACTATCTTCATGCTCCTCCTCTTCATCATCGACTTGAATTGTTTTTGTGGGCTTGGGTGTTGGAACATTTTCCATTGTATGCTTACCCTTTGGCGTCCTTGGGAGCACAAACTCATTCTCTACATACTTAGCATTCTCTAGCTTGGGTTTGAGTTGTAAGTACACAAGCACTACTCCGGTGTCCCCAATTTCCAAGCTCACAGGTTTCATACTTATAATATCTTAAATAAGTCTTTCAATGTATCCATTATACTGGATATACATACTTCTTCCTTAAAGTGTGGTAGTGGAAATCTACTTGTCTGCATTAAAGGTTAAGTGGTGTTCATCTAAGAATGATGAACTGATGCCTACAAATACCTTGTTGTGAAGGCATACGATAGTTTGCACCATGGGCTCCAAGCCCCATCCTTCATCACAAATCGCGCGATGCAAAATGTTGGTATACGGAAAACTGAATTGCCTTACCCACCACTGAAGGAAAATCCTTGGGTATGCACCACTCTTCCTCAAATTCCATGTAGATTATATTGTACCACATCTCTGCCCTCTTCTTGAATGGTCCACTCATTGATCCATCGCACAAGTACTTACCAAACCTTTTTGTAGGTGACTTGTGTTCCGTGGGGTACTCCCAAATCTTCTCCTTTTGCCCATCAGGCACCCCAATCTCCATGAATACTAAGGACAATAACACAATGCCAAAACTTATTCTGTCACATGTCCATGCTTCTTCGATGATTGTCTTTGCTATGTGATCTACAATGTTGTAGACCACTCCTTAAGACATCTTTTTGATGATGTCAACCACATTGTGTTTACTCGCAACCACCTTCCTTGGTCATTCACTTTTTCACAAGATGTTCAAAGAACCTACACTACTAGGTACTTCTTCAACTTGTCAATGTCCATGCCACAAGGGCCCTTGGTAAACCCCATCTCCTTCCTCATCTCTAGGATTGTAGCTTTATCCATTAAATCATTATCTAGATCTAACCCTGAGGCCCTTAGTTGTGTCACCATTGAAATCAAAGAAGGCGTGATTCTTACCCTCCATCCGACAAAGTATAAGAATTCCTCATGGACTCGATCATCAACCACCGATACAATGGTTCATCCTTTCCAAAATATGGTAGCTCATACAAAACGGTGGTAGACTCCATTCCTTCAACAACTTCTCACTAAAGCATCATCGTATACTTGGCATATCCTCTCGCCATGCGCTTGTTCATTTTCATACTCACCAACACATCGAGATACTCCTTATTATATAATGTGTGATGGTTGTCATCATTTATTTTACATCGGTGGATATGGGAATCCCATTTTTGTCCCACAATCATGCCCTCCGAGATCCTCGTATTTTTGAAAAATTACTCTCGGAGTAATCTCTTCTTCCACTTCAACCTTCTTCTTCCCTTTATCTCCTACTACAGGTGCTTTCTTTGGTGCCATTTGAAAAAAATCCCTCTTTTCTTCCCTTTGTAGTTGAGAAAATCGAAACCCTAGCTTAAATCTCCATGCCCTAGTGGAAATCACGTTCCCTAGCTCATTTGTAACACATCTACTTTTCTCAAACCCTTCTCCTATGGGAATGTAAGCTTCTCCTGCACACAACCCTTCTCCTCACATCTAGTTTCACACTCTACGCACCTCAACATGATTTCTCGGCTTGTTCGCACTTAACCCTTTTCAAATTCTCTCAATTGCAATGATAAAAATGAACTCGCATCCCATCCTTATATAGAATTTCAAAAATTTAGTGCATTTATTTATCCTCCACCTACCAAAAATCCTCTCATTAATTGACCATTTTCATTATTTCCATGTGGTACATCTTCACGCCCAAGCTATAACCTTCTAGCATGCCCTCCTACCTTTTGGTTGTGTAATTCTCTTCAATGTGCTTCCATGTGCCTGAGTACCTCATCATTACGCCTTCCACTGGTAGTCTTCCCGACCCTTGCTTACCTCGCGTTATACTTGTTTCTTCATTCCTCTCTATTTATGGTCCTTGTGTCTAGAAGATTTTTTTTTTTCAATTTTCCAACCTTGAATAGCACCCGTAGATATTTCCTTTCATGTGTACTTATTTTCAACAGTCATGTACCCAATATTAACAACCTACCCCACACTAAGGGTATGTGTAGTCCTCTGCGCATAAAAATTCTTCAAATAGTAGTTAGCTTCGACACGTAAATGTGCTTATTACACAAACACACCAACTAAATTGAAAAAGCATAGCAAAAAGGAAAAAAAATAAGGAAATGCAGAATTGAAAACCTAATCTAAATGGCAACACTACCTTATTACAAACACCAAAAAGACTTATTTATAATAGGGATTCAACCTACTCCCGTTGAAGTAACCTGGGTAATCGTATTCCATCAAGGGCCTCTAACTGACAAGCGCCTGATTCGAGTATGTGAGTGATAACATACAACCCCAACCAATGTACTTTGAGTTTTCCTGGATGGCGCAAAAACTTAGAATCATAAAGGAGCACCATTTGTCCTATCTCAAGTGTTTTACCCTGGATGTTTCTGTCATGCCATGCTTTCTACCTAGCCTTCTCTTGTTTTTGACTCCAACATGTTATGGCTTGTCGTTCATCCAATTTGATTAATTGTTCAATCGTTCTTCTAATTCTTTCTCATCAGCCAAGACCTCTAGCGCGCACAATATGCAAAGAGGGTAACATAAATTCCATAGGAAGAAGCTGTTTCGCTTTTGACCACTAACTAAAATGGTGTGGCTTTGTTCACCTTTTTGTATGTTGTTTATGATATGCCCAAAGTCTCAGATACTTTATCATCCCAATCCTTTCTTCCAACATCACGTATTTTTGTCAATATCTCGGCTCAAACTTTTGTTGAAAGCCTCAAAGCAATCCCATTTTCCCGAGGATGATAGGGTGTAGTATTATGGTGTGCAATCATGAATTCATCTAATATAATTCAGATTGTTTCATTAATAAAATGTGTGCCCCTATCTTTTGTCAAACTTAAAAGACAACCATATCTTGTAATAATATTTTCCCAAAGAAACCTAGCTCCTGTGGCCGTTGTACAGATCCTTTTTCAGTAGGTGTTTCTTCTACCCACCTTGTCGAGATAATATGTGTAAGTTATGATGTAACGTGATCCAATTTTGTGCACACTGGTGAAATAGGACCCACAAATTTTATAGCCCATTTCTCAAATGGTTCTCGCACTAGTAATGGGTCTTAGAGACATTTCATCTCATTGACCTGATTTTCCAAGACATTGACAATGATCCCAAGCCTTATAGAATTCCTTACAATCTTTATACAAGGTCTCCCACCATAATCCAATAATTAAAATCTTGTGTGCAAAGTGGAATCACCGACATATTGACCACCTGCAATACAACCATGAGCTTCTTCCATAAGACCCGTACGCTCATGTTCTAATACACAGCGGGGCAATCCTTCATCCTAGCCTAATTTGTATAGGTCACCACCGATTAACGTATAGAGGGCTACATGTATATCAAGCTATTTATTCTCTAAGGATTTCATTCCTTCTGGTGTCATCCCTATTCGTAGAAAGACAACAATGTCTTCTAGTTCTAATGGCACTTGTTGTAACTGTATAACTATACATCTGGCATGGTATCTTCAATTACATGTGCTTCTTCTCATGACTATATTCTAGATAGATGATCTAGTCTAGAATTAATTTTCCTAGTTTTACCACAACCGTGAAATCAAATTACTTGAAATAAGAGCACCCATCGACATATGCACCCTTGTAGAATAGGTTTGTTTACCAAATACTTAAATGCCATGTGATCTGTATAAAAGATGAATGGTGTAGCTAGTAGGTACTGTTAGAATTTATGTAGCACATAGATCATTGACAAAGCTTTGTGCTCTCTGTATTTGTGTAATTATACTATGCATGAGTCAACTTTCTACTAGAAAAATAGATAGGATGATCTATTATACCTTCTCCAGAGGATTGAGCTAACACCACACCAATGACCATGCCGGGCGTCAACATATACATGAAAGGGTTGATCCCACGAAGAAAAATGTAGAATAGGTATAACAAAGTTTTACCTTTAACGTCTCAAATGTGCATTCTGCGGTTCTCCCCAGTAGAAAGTACCTTTCCCTTTCAGTAACTATTCCAAAGGTGCGGAAATTTTGGCATATCCTTTGATAAACTTCCTGTAATATCCTGTATGACCCAAAATTCCGTGCACCTCACTCTGACTGTAGGCTCCCTTAGGCCTATAATGACTGCAACCTTGGTTGGATCAACCAACAAACCCTCCTTATAGATTATGTGCCCTAACAATATTCCAAATGGTGTAGCAAATATGCACTTCTTGATGTTTAATGAGATACTCAACTATCTACATCTTTCAAACATTAACCATAGATTGTCACAATGATCCTTAACTAATCCATACACCGTCCAATCATCTAAATATACCTGTAAGAAGTTGTGAATAAATTCCTTGAATACTTGAACAACTATGTGTGAAAATACAATAGGTGCATTTTTCAGACCAAAAGGCATTACAGTATAGGTGAAGCTACCCCATTCAGTAGTAAACGTAGTCTTTTCCTAATCCTCCTGGCGATGTCCGAACTTGATGATACCTAGAGAACCCATCTGTAAAGGAATATATTTTTCACTCTACAATACCTTCTAGTATTTCCTTAGTGAATGGCGTAGGAAAGGGATCAGTCACACATGCAACATTCAGCTCCCTATAGTCCACAAAAATCCTAATCTCTCCATCCTTCTTAATACTGATCACCATTGGACTAACCCATTCTGACTCATCAAGGGGCTTAATAATTCTAGACTTCAACATTTTATCAATTTCTTCTTTGACCTTTTCACACAAGTTGGGTTTCATCCTGTAGGGTCTCTTTCTAATTGGGCACGCACCCTCTTTAAGTTTTATCTTCATCTCCCCTAATGATTCATGCATGCCTTTAAGTTCATGGTACCCCCTAGGAATAAGTCCTGGTAATCCCTTAGTAACTCTATGATTTTTTCCACTTCAGAGTCTAACCAATAGTCCCCAATTACAGATTCCTAGGCTCGGCCTCGATCCAATATTCACCTTCTTTTTCTTCATAAGTTCATGATAGGTGTGTGTGGTCATATCTCACACTATCCAATACCTCCCGCTTACCGTTGAATTATTTACATCCGTATTTTCAACTTCTTCAAAGACATCCACTAAGTAGACCATTTTCCTTTTTCTTTCTCAAGGCAAGCACGTTGAAGTAATGTTGCATCGGCCTCTGTCTCTTTAACAAGATGCACTCCTGAGTCTCCTTCATCTAGTAACTCCTGAAGGAGTTCTTTAGCCTTGGCACTATCTCCCATAGTTAAGAGCTTTGTGAATTTTAATGCTTCTTCCACCCGAGGCTCTTGAAAGAAGAATTCAAAATCAGGTCATTATTGTGAATTAAAACCTACCAATTTCTAGTCTCTCTATGGATTTTTGCATATACATACCAAGCACGTGTGCATCCTTGTAAAGTGGAATAAAACTTGTGTACCCATATAGAAGGTGGTAAAGCTTCTTTCCCTTTTGTCTAGAGTCTCTCACACTTCGAATGTGGTGTTGAGTAGGTTGATTACCATAATAAGTATAGATTTGAGTAGGTGCATTGCTCCTGAGGAACCTAGTAGAAAGAGCAATCCTAGTGTCATTCCATCCTACAAGATTATCCTTGTGGTCTATCCACCAACGTGCTGTTGTCCCAAGTACTATATATGCTAACATATTTCTTCTTTCCAATGGGTCTATCCACTTTGTCTTTGGTGTAACAAGGTACCAGAGTTTTTACCTATTCTTCGACATAACATGGTTTTCTACCTCTAGAAAAAATGATCTTTACTTCACGCCCTACCAAATCAAAGGTGCTATGAGCCCAATTATCACAAGAAACACTTGTAGTAGCACTAATAGACTATGCATCCTCCCACCAATTATTCCTTCTTTAGTTGGCTCAAGCATCTCTCGGGTCTTGGATGGTGCGTACATAAATCCTAATCAGATCTTCTTCACTCAGTGCTCAATATAGGGCACAAATTTATCATCTCATTAATGAGATAATAAATCTCTCCTCGTTTACAAAACTGATATAGCCCTTGTTGAACCGAAGATCAACATTATTTTCATAACACCAAGGATGCCCCAATGAGTGGAAGCTATCTAACTCTGCTAATGGTAAAATTTCAAAGTCTCCGGTGAACTTGGCCCCTTGTATCGTAATGGATGCGTCCTTCAAAACCCCAATCGGTGGCTTTAGTCTAATTAGCCACGAACAATACATTAGAGGATGGGTGCATGGGGCTTCCCATTTGTACCCATGCATCTAAGGTAAGAACATTGACTTCCGTGCATGTATTAATCAATATATTACTCAATAGCCAACTTGTCCACAACAACATTGAGTGATTTCCTTGTCATAATCTAGGATGCATGTAGAATCTATCATCCAGTCTCAATACTTGTGTGTGGAGTGTTTCCTTTTAACCAATCCCCTAACAATGGAATGATATTTTCTTGGTGCAACATTTTACATAATTATTTTAAGTCATCTATATCAGTTTGGACCATCTTTGATACTTTCTTTTACTCCATATTTCGTGATTTCTCTTTTAAGTATTGTATCTCACCCTGAAGATTCCTAAGAACTTCCATGGTTTCCTGATAGACCTCCTTTTGATGGGTAGGATCTGGGTACCATGCATGTAGAACCTCCTCCTTAGTGATGGTAGGCTTCTTTTGCAATGCTTCTCTAGCGCGTGCCGCCTCAGCGTGGGTCGTGATCTTCACTTGCAATGCCTTAGACTCTACTTCCAACTTAGGAATCCATTGATTTTCAACAGCGTGTTATATCCTAACCATCCCTATGCCTTTATTTTCTTGTTTATGCTATTTACTAAGATGCTCATATAATTCCAGGCACTCCTCATAGCTATGGTTCTTTCCACAAAAAACATGTAATATTCGAGGACATTCACGCCTATAGTGGTCGGGAGATTTGTATATATAACATGTTCCACGAGGAAACTCACTTCTTCCACTACCACGGCCTTGTCCTCCAAATCCACCATAGTATCCTTGACCTCTGCATGGCCGCCTTCAAAACATCCTTCATTCCAATCATAGTGTGCCTAATTTTGATCTAGGTCCCGATGCTCGTTCTTTCCCTTAGAGTTATCTAAAAATCCTGTCTATCATACACCAATATCTATGGCATCATGGATCGACCAATCAGAAGACAATCTTCCGTGTCATGAGTTGTGGACCTACAGATTTTATAGTATCTTGAAATGTTCTTCCTTATCGTGCATTGTAATAATGGGAAGCAATTAGCATCATGGTTTAAATGGCATATCTCAAAGTCCAACAACAACGAGCATATTAATCATGAGGATAACTATCCTTTGTGTGACCTTCTACTTCACAATCTATACACCAACCTGAGCGATAGTTTCTTATAGTTTCTCCAAATGTTTTCCCATAGTTGCGATCTGTGCTTCTAAAAATGGGCTCACCCCAGTATCTATACTTCCAACTCAGCGCATAAGGCTACTTCAAGTGCTTCGCATGGATCAGTGTATGTCTTATGTGATAATTCCCTTATAAAGGAGGTAATTATCCCCCAATGAACCACTGTGCATGTTGGCTTGTGTGTATATCATAAGAAATCTTAGATAACAACATTTTAAAATGGGCATCATACTCTCTAACACTCTCAGTAGTGCCTTGATTAATATCCTTGAGTGCACTTATACTCTTCTACTCAAACTTAGGGATGTGAAACTCTTTAAGGAATGCATCTTTTAAAGCTATATAGTCTACACAAGTCTGATTAGGGTCAAAATTTCTATACTACCGGTTGTGTGCAGCGCCCTTGTAATGTGGTAGAAATTGGGTTTCTCTACACTCGAAGTCATGATTCATTTTACACGCCACATTATTTCACACATATGCACATGTTCAACAACATTTTCTTGCCCCTATATTCGGAAGACAAGAGACATATCCATGTAAATATTATGGGGTTGGTACGACCTTTCCACCTGATCTAAAACCTCTCGTGTTTCCCCTACCTCTAGAACCACTAGATCTATTGGAACTAGAGCTACCTATGCCTCCTAATCCCAAACCTATAGCTGGTGTTAGACCAGAAGATATACTTCCCTATGTCCTAACAATAGAACTAAACTATACCTCGACAGTCTGTGAAGCATTACCAATTCCAAGTTAGTTCAAAATGTGCACACACAGAGGTCTTCACCAGATGATACACCCAAAAAGTTACTCCCATATAACAATGAATCCATTTGTGTTGCCATCATTGTGCCTTTCATAAGACTCACTCCTACTCTTCCACTGCTTGAATTAACTTGTTGATTGTTTGTTGTACTAGATGCTGGAAAACCAAGTGCAAGGGCAAGGTTGTCAGGTGGATTTAGATGCACACCCATTGTCAAGTCATCTCTATTGGCACGCTTCTACGTGAGGTGAGGAGGGTTCCTATCATATTTTCCCAAATGGGGGAGTTCCTAAGGCTCAAGTTCCATGCCTTTGTGTGAACTTTAACTCCTTCCCGAGTTATCTTTCTCCATGAACGCCATTTTCTCTGCAACCTCCGATGCTTTTGTACCTCCCTCTCACACGCCTTATTATACTTAAGTTTCCTCTCTTTGCCTTTATGCGCTTTACTAGGTCTACCATCTTTCACCAAACTCCGCTCTTGCCCTCGCGCGTGGTGGGGTTTAGTTATCCATCGGTTTACTCTTCAAATTCAAAGTTACCATTAGGATCCTAATCGTCGGTGGAATGCCTTGTAGGTAAGTTCCCCTTGATATTGTAAAAACTAGGATTCAACTACCTTTGGATATGAATAAGTGGAAATTGAGTACTCCAAGATATAACTGTTCAAAACACCATGGAACCATATATCCATAGCTCGAGTCCAAATCAGATCAGCATCATAAAGGGCCTGAAATTCTTCCTGTGTCCAGACAAGTGCGTGATACCTCCAATTCCACTTAGATGTATATGCAATCAGCCACTCATACAATTCTAATGGAAAGATAGCAAAGAAGCTCTCATATAAACTGTCATACAAGTTGTGTTCCACCCACATGTGTGCGTTAAACTCAGATCCAATGTTAACCATCATGCGTATTCTTCTTCCAGATCGTGTATCCACTCCTCAACACTTGCTAAGGTCAACTGGTATGTCTTCATTGTGAACCATCCTAAAAACAACTGAAAAAGAGGTCCCAGTAATGGAACCAATGATGCAACCTAGAATTCAGCAATACAAGCCCAGGCATGTTGGCACATCACTCAGCCTAGACTGAGTGCTCACCCAAAGTGTGAAAAGGTACCAGGCCCCTCTTTAGGGTTGCTTTATTGCAAGATGTTAGCATGATGAATAATTTAATCATTTAGATCTATAACTAATATATCTTTCATACAGTGCATATTCAGACCTGGATCTAGAACATAATAGATTTAACAAATAACCATAATGGAATCAAGCATGTAATACTAAATTATAACCATGAGAACACCTTGTTTCAGTCCATAATCTCCATTGTATTAATTTTAGTAAATACATAGAAGCTTCATTACAATAACAGTAGTACACGCTCATGCGCGTAATAGATCTAGCAGCATAATCTCACTATACCCTAGTTCTCACACGTATATCTATCATCTCTCTCTCTCTATATATATCTACTACATAGTTCACTACATATTTATAAGGGTGGGGACTTGCCCTTCACCGCTTATCTAATCCCATAATAGGTCACATGCTATTATTAGCCACGTGTCGTTACAAAAATAGGCTTTCATGCAAGAGTGTTAATAATAGATCTCTCTTTGTCAACTATCAGTTCACAATTCTATCTTTAGTCTACATTCATGCAAATTGCTTCATATCTAATCATCCAAAAATAGCCAATGTGTGACGCACAAGTCTCCAATCGGTTTGAGTGCTTCGCACACTATCTCCAAAAATAGATCCTCATCATAAAAATTGCTAAGTTTTGAATTTGTCTTTGTTCTACATGTGATCCTCTTTGATGCTTCCACGCCTTTGAATGCACTCTATTCTCCCGTGCGAACCTTTTGTATTTTCTTTAATAAGTGCGAGTTTGGTGATCAACACCGATCCTCAATTTATGCTTTTAAATCTTTATTTTCATCATCTTCTGTTTCTTTTCTCCCGAGATCCGTTCTATGGATTGAATCTAACATTTATAACCTCATGCATTACCGGTTGGCATCTAGATCCATGTAGATCTACATATTTTCATTATTGATCAGATATACCCATCCGGTCACCATCGACATGCCTCTATATAGTCTAGGTTGTTATCAACCCAGTCATGTACCATTTAATTTATGTCCATTTATATTAGATTTGTAGGTGCCTTACATTTTTGCATTTCCGAGTTTTGTGTGCCTCGAATTCTGCATAGTATCTAGTTTTTCATCATTACTTTTATCATATTTTATTTAAACGCGGGGTTGACATCCAATAAGGAAGTTAACACTTCTCGGTCCGCTTTGTTAGGAAACCCCGCATATCCCATTTAATCAAATCTCTTTCTTAGCAATTCTTATTTTTAGGTTTATATAGCTTACAATGGAGATCAATCACCTTTGCAATTGTATCTGTCACATCGCATGTTGAGGTACCATAAACCCTCCATAATTCGAGTTTTCTTGTTTCTTTAGTATGTGGATCATTAAATTGATTAGGAACAAAAATTTAGGTAAACATTCTTAAATGTACGCTCGGTGGGACCACCCTTTTGGTGATCTTTTTCTTTTATGTCTATATTTTTCATTTTTCGAGTCTTCCAATAACACTTTGTAGAGTGAGGCTCCAATTTATTGCTTGCTCGTGATGGGCTTGTGGCTTAGATTGCTCATCGCTCAAAATTGTAGACAAATAGGAAAAGCACTATCTAGATATTCCTCACTTTTCCCTATTTTCTCCTTTTTACATTGTAATTTTCCCATTCCTCGTCTATGTCCTCATCAAATATCACACTTCATTTATGGTTTAAAATTAACATGATTTTTCATATTGCTTGCTCATATAGTTTAAGTAGGGGTTTAACTTGTTGCATATCACATCTTATCACACACATCCTTAAAACTCACAAATCAAATCACATATCAAAACATCTCCTTACCCAAAGAGACTAATTTGGATTTGATCACTCATTAGAAATCTTCGAGAGACTTCCCAAGCTGAAATATACCTGAAACCAAACATATATTCCTTCTCTTAGGTACCTCATTATCCATTTCCCTTTTTTATTTTTCATACTTTCTTAAATTAAGAACATAAAAATAACTATTTTCCTCACTTTCTTGATTTAAAGTGGAACAAAACTTCACCCCAAATGATTCAGCACAAACATCTCGACAATTGATATCACCATGCATGTCTAGCCCATTGACAATTCTATTCCGCATACATCAGATCTTCCCATCCAATCCCAACCATCTTATCATGTTTATCCTTCCCAATATCATACACCCTCTCAACCAATGTGATCTTCACCACTCCCTGAAATTTTTAGGGAGCCCTTTCCTAACTCACCACATAAAATTCTATTTTCACTAACCATGCTAAATAAATATAACCCTTTTTCATCAATATCATACCTCAAAATCCTCTACCTCATGCTCCTTTAGAGACCTTTGAACTTTCCTTTAGCCCCATCTATGATTTCCTAAGTAGAAACCCCCAAACCCCTAAATCATGTCAATCCACTCAATTGGTGGATCTTATTATACCTACATCATGTTATATTAATCATATCCTGCTTTATATAAAATACCCGTCCAATCACCAAAATCTACCAATAGTCACACTTCTCGTGTGTTCAACAATCAAATATTTTAATCCAACCTTGAACAACCTATCAAACATCAAGCTTATGATAGGTAAGAATGTAAATGTTAAGAGGTTGAGATGGTTAGATATGCATACTAGTAACAGATGGAATAGGGATAGAGTTGACATAAAGTGATGTGGGTGGAATGAGATTCACCAATTGAGTAGATTGATAGGATTGAAATTTTGTGGGAGATTTACAAAATAAGAAATCATATATGGGGATAGAAGGAAGTACAAGAGTGTCTAAAGGAGCCATAGATGGGGATGTGGTTGATCTAGAAAGATTGGATTGATGAGGATTGGTTTCAAGATATGGATAATTTTGGATGACATGGTCTTCATGAGGCAAGACCATAAAGATAGGGTGTTGGGTAACCGAAGGTGTGATCTCAAGTTTATATTATCATTGGGAGAGATCATTAGAGGAAGGAATGTCATTGGATGGAATGGATTGTTGTGTTGTTTTGACTTGAGAAAGGGTGATAATGGGCATGAAATAGATAAAAAAATTGTTTGTGTAATTTTTTAACAAATAAATCAAGAAACAAATTTCTTATCATCATGATTAATTATGAGATGTGAAAAGAAAAAGTGGATAAAAAAGGTACCTAAGGAGCGGAAGTCTAAAGCTAGTTTCGTGATTGTTATGCCCGGGGAGATTTCGGAGTATTCTGTTGGGAGGTGAAATCCCAATCGGGTTGTTGGGTAAGGTGTTTTTTTGATTTGTTAATTTGATTTGTGAGTTTTAGATTATGTGTGAGGATTGTGATATGCGGCATGTTAAAACCCTACTTAAACTACATGAGCAAGCGGGATGCAAAAGAATGTTCTTTTTAAACCCAAAGCGAAGTGTGTTATTTAATGAGGACATATAAAAGAAAGAAAAATATGATGTAAAAGGGAAATAGAGAAAAAGTGAGGAAGATATGGATAAAAATTTCCCTATTTGTCTACACTCTTGAGTGATGAGTGATCTGGCCACGAACACAACATGAGAAACAAATAAAGTGGAGCCTCACGTTGTAGTGTTAGTGAAAGATAGAAAAAAAAAAGACAAAAGCAATGAATGCAAGAGACCACCTAGAGGGTGGTCCCACCGGGTGTTCAGAAATGTTATCCAAGTTTCTCCTTATTAATGTAAATGAATGCACTAGCTATTAAAGAAACTAGCAACTCCAAAATACTAGAGGGTTTATGTTACCTCGGATATGGATATGAATCTATAGGCACCAAGTAGATGGATCTTTGTTGTAACAAGATCTATAAAACTAAAACAAATTGGATTAGATAGATGTATGTGGGGTTTCCTGAGACAATGTCGAATCAAAGAATTTTTGACTTCCATGATGGATGTCAACCCCTATTTTTAAATAAAAAGCGATATAAATGATGGACATGAATATTACATGCAAAAACTAAGGAAATATAGAATTTGAAAGTAGCTAAGATTAGATATAGAAGTTGATTTAATCTGACATAAATGTAAATTAAATGTTACCTGGTCTAGGTCAACAGAATGTCCTCAGGTGACCCGTGCAAAGAAGGAAGTCTATAGCAACTGTAGAAGAGTGGATCGAGAAAACATAGACAATAGGTTTTCAACAAGCTCTGAAATGTTGAGAAGATTGGGTCGACGCCAATTGGGAATGATTTGATGGTGATCGGATTAAGGTTGATGGCAACCGAGAATGGGTCTATGCCAACCAGATCTGGTCTACGCTAATAACCTGGATCTAGGTCGGTACCGATTGTGATGAGGATGAGGATAAATGGATGGAAAGGAAACTTGTAAGCAAGAAGATTTTGAAGAAGCTGATGAGTGTTGCTGAAGTTGATTTGAACCTACAAAATGTTAGACATAAGAATTATACAATAATATGATAAATATGAAGCAAAGTAACACAAATAAAATGATAAATTTCAAGAAGGATAATTGTGGGTGATGCGAAGCACACTAAAAAGGAGGTCCAGAAGATCTATAAAATGTTGCAAGAATGCTTAGACACTAGAAGAGGTTCTAAAAATTACAGAAATGCAAGAATGTGCATACATTTGATTGAAGAATGGAGAGAAAGGATCTAGTTTTATATGGTCAATGACAAATGGGCTGGTTTGCACGCCGTTGCATGGGAAAGTTTCCCTCTTGGGATTGATGTTTGTTTTAAGGCAAGATTTTGATGGTTTTAAAGAATTGGTCAAATACTTTAAAGTATATTTACAGGCTTAGATGACTTGGGGATGAATCCAAGGTAGTTAGGGCATAAAAATAGATGGGATTAAATCTAGAAAAGCGGGGATGATTTGTGTGTAGGATAAAATCATCCTAATTAGAAATTTGGTTAGGGAAATGAGGATTTAAATGATTAATTAATTAATATGAATTAATTAATGAATAAGGATTAATGTGGATGGGATAAGTGGGTTTGTAAAATATTTAAATGATAAATTAATTAATTTTGCTTAATTAATTAATACTGATTTAGATGGGCATTTGATTGGATGAAGAGGATGATAAATTAAATTAAAATTAAAATGTGCACAAGCAAATAGAGAGGTAGATACTAAAATTAGATGTCTAGATTTTTCCCTTTTTGTTGAGTGGTTTGAGCTAGTAAACCATGAGACAAAAATGATGAAATTTGGATGAGGATTGAAAAAAGGATTGATGATAAGCTCCCCCTCAAATGGGGGATCGATGATGTCAAGGGAAATCGATGACGCATTTGAAAAGGTAGATGAAAAAGGGCGGGTGGGTGAAGAAAAGATGGGTAAAATGATTACCAAGGAAAGATGCCCCAGGAAAAAGGATCACAATATGAATAAAAAAATGGTGGTGACTCCAATATCACATCGGTAGAGGAAAATTACGGTCTCAATGGAGACGGGATACAATGTTCTATGGACTAGTGAGTGGGTGAAGATCACTACAGTATGGATGCAAGCCGGGATGACCAATGGGTCATAGGCAAAACATCAAAGTATGTGCAACTAAATGTGAAAGGTATGTGAAATCCTTTATACATGAGGAATCAAGTGAATAGGTATGCGCATCCGTAAGGGAAGATGATGAAAGGATGAAATATGATGCCCAACCGAGGATGTGAAAAATAGGCTTTGAGAAGGAAAATGAAAAGTGGGTGATGAAATAATATGCCCCAAGGGGAGATAAGTATGGCCATGAGGTGGACTTTGTGTGCAAATTAGATAAGATTGTAACATAAAATTCCCAAAGAGGGGATAAGTATGGCCACAAAGGTGGACTTTGAATGTATAAATTAATGATTTGAATGTAGAATTAAAATTCCTAGAGGGAAGATGAATATGGCCACAAATGTGGACTTTAGAGATAATTGATGGATTAGAATAAATTAAATTCCCAAAAGGTGAAATTTGAGACAAAATGAGATTAGAGGATGATAAAGTGTGATTAAATGAAAAAGGACAAAAATGGCCAAAAGGGACTTAAGATGAAATAGGAAATGGTGCCCCAAAGAAATATGGAAAAGATGTCCAAAAAGCATGGGACATAAGAGGAAATAGATCAAAAGATGAGATAGATGGATAAAGATGATAATAATATGAATACAAGATATATGATATAGAGGGTGTAATACATGAGATATAATAAGATATTTAATCAAATAAGATGACCAAAGGGGAATGATGCTACATCATCGAGGAATACATAAGGAAAGGATTCCTCTAATCGCATTAGAGGTAAACAAGAGGGGATCCAGGTAACACAAGGCACATGCGACCAAAATAAATGTTAGCACATAACCAATGATAGTTAGTTATACCAAAGATCATAAGGAAATATGGATGAAATGATCTCATAAACCTAATGTCGACATGAAAAAGGGGTTTTGAGATGTAACTTGTACATGGGAAGAGGGTTCTCCATAAATGGTGTTCCCTAAATCTATGCCCCAACTCTGGGAAGGAAAGAGAAAACTAATCAATGTAGGAAGTTTGCTAGAAGAAAGTTGATCAATGCGGGAAGCTTTCTTAGGATGCTAATAAAATGGAAGGTTGATCAATGTGGGAAGCCTTTAAATGCCATAAAAAAAGAGTAGCCATCCTTCGAGGGTATGGTCTAATTTATACAATATATAGATGGCAAGAATAATATATATGATAGCCATCCTTCAAGGGATCGGTCTATTTAATTTTTTTTTGATTTTGATTTTGATTTGATTTTTAGGTTTTTTCCTAAACAATTGTCCTTCGAGGGATCAATCTATTTTTAATAACTTTGATTTTGATTTGAGAGCATCCTTGATTTTGATTTTGACATGGGGAAGAGCTAGGAATAGCTAAGTAGACCACTTAGGAGGGATAATGATGTACAAGAGACACCCCTCGGACCCTTTACATGGTTTTAATAGGTGAATAGAGGTGATGGATGTAATGATTGAAAGTTTCTCACCAAAGAAGGGAGAACCTATCCATAAGGAAAATGCTATGGGAAGAGCCGTGGTGCCCATATTTAAGGTCATATCTAGGAAAGTGATGGAAGACCACATAATTCCAAATCATCACAATGAAATATGGAAGAGGCTAATGATGGAGAGATGATCTAAAGATACAACTAAGAGCTCATTGGTAGTGTGCTAATAGTAGAGAATGGTCGTGAATGCGTTGCAAGCATGAATTTAGAGGTTCCACTTCAGATTTACCATCAAGGAAGGAGACATTAAATTTACTTATGATAGGATAAGATGATAATTAAGAGAAAGGATTATATGAGATAAAATATGATGAGAGAAAATAAAAACTGATGCATTTAAAGAAGTGAAAATATGTGTCCCTAACAGATGAAAAAATGGTCCCCCAAGAGAGAAAAATATGACTACCTTGGTGGTGGATTTTAGATGAAAATAAATGGTCCCTCAAAGGAAGGAAAATATGGCCACAAAATGGACTTTGATGAAAAAGAAATGGTTCCCAAAAGAGGCACAATATGGCCACAATCGTGGACTTTGATGATAAATTGATGGGTTGGGTAAGATCGGATGAGATGAGATAAAACAATGTCAAAAGTGAATTCCCCCGACATCAAGGGAGTTGTATGGATGGATAAGAGATGAATTGATGTGAAAGAGATGCTCAAGGATGAGGGGAAGATGTCCCCCTAGTGAGGGAGATTATATCACTGTGGAAAAAAAGATAATGATGTCAAGGAGTTTAGATAAGATCATTTTGGATTTGGATTGGATAAATGGTTAGAGACCACAAGGGTGATTGACAATACAAAAAGTATCGATGAACAAGGAGGACCTTCCTTAGGAGGAATGTCCTGTGTAGAAGAGATGCTAAGGGATGATGTGGATGAAGGAATCTTGGGAAACCCAATGGATGGGATACAAATTGGATTGGTTGTAGATGGAGAAAGGATGCTTCCCTCTGAATGAGGAAATCATCTTTCTCAATAAGGTCATAGATGATGGTCCGAAAGGCCTTACAATGCTCAATGTCATGGCCCAAAGGTATGGTGATAGGTGAAAAATGTAATTGGGATTGAACCATGATGGATTCTTACTTTGAGGATTAAAATTTCTAATGGGAGGAAGCATGATGGTAGATATTTGAATTAAATGTCAAAGGGTATCTGTATTAGACCCAATCAAAGTATTGGAAGGAAGATAGCTCTTGTGGGTTTTAATAGAATATCTTGACTTGGATTTAGGGGAAGAGGTGGATGTAGATTGGATGGGTGGATTAGGCATCTTGGAAGATGAAATCAATTTTAAGAGGGGGATTAGATTGTTTGGATTTGGATTGAATGTGGGGATGAGATGTCTTAGATGAAGGGGCTGGCCTAAAATGGATGAGGGTATGCCTGGGATGGATTTTGTAATGTTGGATTGATGAGGAGAGGTAAGGTCTAATTTCTTACGAGGGTGCATGGAGAATTTTGGGGATGCTTACCAAGAGTCTTAGATTTTGATCGAGAATATTTACCTTTGGGGATGACTATAATATCAATTGGAGGGGATCTAAAGATTGTTGTGTAGGTTTTGGATTGGTTTATGTAGAAATAATTGATTTTGTAGGAGGAGAATGAATCCCCTTTGTGTTTTTTTTAGATGGAGGTGCTTGTTTCATAAATGTTTTCAAGGGGTATCATTGATATATTTCACAAATTGAGAGGATGTGACTGGTGCGGAAGTGGTTATAGATGTAGATATAGGAATGGATGTTGGAGAAGGAGTGGTGTAAAATATTGGGATGGAATGGATGATGTAGTCATATGTAAAGATGTAGGTACATATGCATTAGATAGTGTTGGGATAGTTGTAAGTGGATTATAGTAGGTAGGTATGTGGTAGAAATGAGTGTAGTTGGGATTGATGTGGAAATGAGTGATGTAGATGTAGTAATAGGTGTGTTTGATGTAGATGTGGGAGAGGATGTGAGTGTAGTGATATAGGTTGAGATATGAACAAGATTATATACATAGTGGTGTTAAAGATGAATCTGATGTGATAGATTGGGGCATGATCAAAGTGGATGAAGTAGGGGGTATAGTCAAAGTTGATGTGGATGTGGTAAGGGTAGGAGTAGGTATAGGTATAGGACAAGTAGTAAAATGTTGATATAGGTGTGATAGTTATGGATACGATAGGTTTTGAATAAGGGGTGGGAATAATGTCTAAGGTAGGAGCATGTGGAGTCATTGATGAGATGAGATCTTGATTAATGGTGTTAATGGTGTGAGCATTTGGAAAGTTGAGATGTAAAAGGGGTGGCTTGATTTTTGGTGGTTGACTAGGTGAAGTGGTGGAGCTATCTATTTGGATATCCCCTTATCTATAAGTTTTGGATGATATTTGAAGGAACGACACTTCTCAATGTCATGACCTTTGACTTGATGATATTTACAATAGTGGGCCTTCATGATACCAAGTGGGCTTGGGTCAGAGTCATCCATGGTCATATGGGAGGAAGTTGATGGAGTGTACTCCCATCAACTTGTCAAATACCAAACTATAGGATTCCCCTAGGGGTAGTATAGTTAGGAGATGGTCTAAAATCTCTTTGTGAAGACTCCATGTGAGAGGGAGATGTGGATGGGGATTAGAACTGATGATGGTATTGGTGGTAGTTTTAGACTTATCACTATGTGTAGTGGGTTTGATGAACTTGTCTTGGGCTTGTTTGATCAAGCTTGAGTTGGCCTTGCTCAAGGGTGCAAGTTTCAAGTTTACGAGCCATGGTGAAGGATTCTTCAATGTTTGGAAATATTGGATTTGTAATGTAGAAGAAATATTCTTCACACAAGAACATGAGAAGAGTTCAATGAGTTCATTTTGTGGAAGAGTAAATGATAGTTGATTGAAAATACCATGCCATCAAAGAAAAAAGTCTATGATAGACTCATCATCAAACTATCTAATGGCATATAAGTCATTAATAGTGATTTTGTGCAATATTAATCAAAAATGTTCTAGGAACAATTGTGTGAGATGGGTAAAGGATAATAAGGAATGTTGAGGAATCATTGTTGTACCAATCTAGTGTTGGACCAGCCAAGGACATAGGGAAGGTGTGAAGCATAAGTTCTATGATCATATGTGATAAGGTAACATGCATGTTTAAAATGCGAAAGATGTTGTTGGGGATCTTCCTTGTTATTGAACTTGGTAAACTTGGGAAGCTCCCAATGAGGAGGGTAAGGTTTGATTGGAACCGATGGATGAATGGGTTCATTACATATTTTTTTCGTAAGATAATGTAACCTTGGGTCCTAAGGTAGCAACCTCTAGACTAGCCAACCTATTCATTAAGGCATGAATATGATCGTTTGATGTGATGATAGGTTGGGATTGTGGTTGTGTGGCATGAAAAGTAGCTTGATAAGGTGGTTGATAAGTTTGTGGATGTGTGGGTGTTTGGGGAATCATTTGATAAGGATTAATATATGTCATGGGTTGAGATTGGATAAATTAGTTTGTAATGATTGATGTTGAGAAATAGGGACATGATGTGATTGTTGAGATTGGGAAAGTTGTTGTGGTAAATGATGAGTGGGGATATGAGTGTTAAGAGGTTGAGATGGTTAGAGCATATGATGGGTAGGAATGTAAGTGTTAAGAGGTTGAGATGGTTAGATAGGCATACTTGTAGTGGATGGAATAGAGATAGAGTTAACATAAAGTGATGTGGGTGGAATGGGATCCACCAATTGAGTAGATTGATAGGATTGAAATTTTGGGAGATTTACGAAATAAGAAGTCATATATGGGGCTAGAAGGAGGTCCAAGAGTTTCTAAAGGAGCCGTAGAGATGGGGGTGTAGTTGGTCTAGAAAGGTTGGATTGATGAGAGATATGAGGATTGGTTTCAAGATAAGGATAATTTTGGATGACATGGTCCTCACGAGGCGAGACCATGAAGACAAGGGGTTGGGTAATCGAAGGTGTGGTCTCAAGTTTAGAATCTTGTTGGGAGAGATCATTAGAGGAAGGATTCATTGGATGGAGTGGATTGTTGTGTTGTTTTGACTTGAGAAAGGGTGATAATGGGCATGAAATAGATAAACATTTGTTTGTGTAATTTGTTAACAAATAAATCAAGCAACAAGTTTCTTATCATCATGATTAATTAGAAGATGTGAAAAGAAAAAAAAAAGTGGATAACAAAGGTACCTAAGAAAAAGGAAAGTATAAATCTTGTTTCAAGTTTGTTATGGTGGAAGGCGGTTTCTGTTGGGTGGTGAAATCCCAATCAGGTCATCAAGTAAGGTGAATTTTGATGTGTTAATTTGATTTGTGAGTTTTAGACTTGTGTGAGAGGATTGTGATATGAAATAAGTTAAACCCCTACTTAAACTATGTGAGCAAGCTAGATGAAAAAAGAAAGTTCTTTTTAAAAACCAAAAAAAGTGTGATTTTTGATGAGGACATAGATAAGAAAGGAAAATACAATGAAAAAAGGAAAATAGATAAAAATTGAGGAATACCTAGATAACACTTTTCCTTTTGTCTAACTCTTGAGATGGGTGATCCAGGCCATGAACCAACACGAGCAAGCAATAAACTGAGCCTCATGTCAGTAGTGTTAGTGGAAGATAAAAAAGTAAAATATGAAAGTAATTAAAAATGATCACCACCTAAAGGGTGGTCCCACCGGGTGTGTCAAGAATGTTTCCAAGTTTCTTGTTCTTAATGTAATGGATGCACTAGTTACTAAAGAAACTAGCAACTTCAAAATGTTGGAGAGGTTTATGTTACTTCGAGATATGGATATGAACTGCGGGTGCTAAATGAGATAGATCCATGCTGTAACAAGATGTGTAAAAAGAACCACCGAAATGGATTGATTAGATAGATGTATGGGGGCTGCCCAGAAAATTCCACATCATAGAAGTTGTTTTCCTTGACAGATGTCAACACCCATTTTTAAAGAAAAAGCAATATAAATTATGGACATGGAGATTGCATGCGAAAAAGGAAATAATGAATCTAAAAGTATCTAAGATTAGATCTAAAAGTTGATTTAATCTGAAATAAATGTAAATTAAATGTTACATGGTTTGGGTCGATGATGAACCTGACCGTGCAAAGGAAGGTCGATAACAATTGTAGAAGATCTGGATCAAAAAAATAGAAAATAGGTCCTGCATGCTCTAGGAATGCTTTCGAGAAGATTGGATCAACACCGATTGAACTGGTCGATGCCGACGTAGTTGATTGGGCAAGTTGGCGTCGGTGAAATGGGTCAATGATCAAATTGGGTCGATTAAGACTGGGCATGGGCCTACGTCAATGGATGCAGGTCGAATGAAGACCGAAGGACGCCAACCCGGATCTCGGGTCTAAGCCAACCAAATATGGGTTTACGCCAACCATAATGGGTCATGCCAACTATATTTTAGTCGGAGTTTGAATGTGATAAGGCCGAGGATAAATTGACGGAGAAGGAAACCTATAAGTAAGAAGGTTGTTAAAGAAGCTTTGAGTGTTGCTGAATTTGATCTAAACTTGAAAAATGTTAGATACTGAGCAATATACAATAATATGATAAATATGAACCAAAGAAACACGATAAAATGATAAATTTCATGAAGGATGATTGCAGGTGATGTAAGCACACTAAAATGAGGTCTAGAAGGTCAGTAAAATGTTACGGGAATGCTCGAGACACGAGAAGAGGTTATTTAAAATGCAATAAAGTGCATGAATGTGCATACATATGATTAAAGAATGGAGAGAAAGGATCTAGTTTTATATGGTCGATGGTGGTTGGAATGGTTGCCACCGTTGCGGGGAAAGTTTCCCTCTTGGGCTTGATGTTTGTTTTAAGGCAAGATTTTGATGATTTTAAAGAATTGTCCAAATGCTTTTAAGTATATTGGTGGGTTTAGATGACTTATGGATGAATCCAAGGTAGTTAGGGCATAAAAATAGATGGGATGAAAGCTAGAAAAGTATGGTGATTTGTGTGTAGGATAAAATCATCCTAATTAGAAATTTAGTTAAGGAAATGAGGATTTAAATGATTAATTAATTAATAAGGATTATGTGGATGGGATAATTGGGCATGTAAAATATTTAAATGATTAATTATTTAATTTTTCTTAATTAATTAATAAGGACCGGCTGGGCATTTGATTGGATGAATATGATGATAAATTAAATTAAAATTAAAATGCGCACCCAAGCGGATGAAGATGTAGATCTGAAGTTAGGTGTCTACACTCCAATGGAAATTTTGTTGTTCCTCTTAAGGACATAATCACACAATACATAATCATTAATACATTACCTCAAAAATACTTTATACATTCTTATAAGGAAATTGGCATTCCTACCTCTAAACAATCCAACACAACAACCTTTTCATCAAGAACATTTCATCAACTAAAATCTGAAACCATTCAACACTAAGGAATTTACTAATACCAAAACTAAATTAAGGACATCAAGACATCAATATGCTCAAACTTTATCCTCAACATCGGGATCATATCAAACATCCCTTTCTTCTTGAAAGACCAATATATTCCATAAATACAAAGCACCTTGAATGGGTTGGTTGAATCATGTACGGAGGTCTTTCGATACTTGTTACAAATTTCTGCGATCACACTTCCACCTATTAGGGCCTTTGACCCAAATATTAAGAAGTTGTCTTGCTTTATATCCAACTTCGTCTCGCATATCATCACACCCTTTGGACATGATATTGAACATTACAAAGTATTTCAATTGATTGTTCATAACTTCATTAAGGAAGGATACCTCCTTCCCAAACCAAACCAATCTCTTCCTTCCACTTCAACATCCACACCTTTGACTTTATCTATCCAAATACAAAAGTCCCCACATTTTTCACGAATTTTTGCAGCCATTTCACCTCTAAATGAAGATTCTTTTAAAGAGGATCCTTCATTGTGTATCAAAGTTGTTTGAGTAAACATTTGGTCCGGTCCACATGACCCTAAATCATCAACCAACACTAAAGCTAAAACCAAAGCACCAAAACCCCAAAGAAATCCACCCCCATCCTTAGTATTTAAATCAGCTCATAGATCAATATCCCAAACATCCATGTCCAAATCTAAGTCCAATACTTCCAAAGAAAGGACATCTTGTAACAATAAATCCAAATCCAAACTTCCAATCCTTCAACCATATTTGATTTGTCTTCCAAGACACCTAATCTACCCATCTAATCTGCATCTACACCCCAATACAAACAATCCAAAATTGATTCGTCTTCCAAGAAACCTAATTTACCCATCCAATCTACATCCACTCCTTCCCCTAATTCTAAGCTAAAATATCTTACCAAGCCTCACAAGAGTAACCTTCCCTTCACTACCCCTATTGGATCTTACAAAAAGGTCCTTAAACATTTAATTTAAATATATACAATCACGCTCCCTCCCATTAAAAATTTAAACCCTCATATTAAGAAACCATCATGGTTTAATCCCAATCACGCTTGCACTTATCATCATACTTGCGGTCATGACATCGATTATTATAAGGCCTTTCGGACCATAGTCCATAATCTTGTAGAGAAAGAATATTTCCTCATTCACGGGGACCATTCTTTTCCATCCACCACAACCAATCCAAATCCAATTCCTACATCCTCATCCACCAAAATTATTAAATATCATCTTTCATCCACATCATCCATTACCATTCCTCTTAAAGAGGGTCCTCCCTTATTTATGGATACTATTGGTTTTTCTAATCACCCTTATGATCCTCGACCATCTATCTAATCCAAGTTCAAAATGATCTCATCTAAACTCTTTCGACATTCATTAACTCATCCACATCTAATTTTTCCACAATGATATAATATATTTTACTAGGGGAGCAACCTCCCTCGTCCTTGAGCATATCATCTACATTAACTCATTTCCTATCTAAACAATTCCCTTGATGCTGGGGACTTCACTCTTGACATCACTTTATTTAACCTCATCCAATTTCATCTAATCCATCTCATCCAATCTTAATCTAAATTTTATCTAAGTCCAAATCTCAATTAAATTCCACCTTTGTGGCCATGTTTTTCCTCCCTTTGGGGACCATTTATTCTCGCTTGAAGTCCACCATCGTGGTTATGTTTTAATCTTTTCTCTTATCATTTTAAGCACCTTTATCGAGGCCATTATTGTTTCTCCATTGAGAAACCATTCTTCTCATCCTAAGTCCACCATTGTGCCCATCCTTGTTTCTCCTTTGAGAAACCATATTTTCACTCAAAGTCCACCATTATGGCCATATTTGTCCTTCCTTTGAGGTACCATTCATTTATTTTCATTAAATTCCTCCCTTGAGGCCATATTTTTCTTGTCATTGAGGACCATTTTTCACCCCATTCAAAGTCCACCGGTGTAGCCATGTTTGTCCTTCCATTGAGGGATGATTTATTTTCATCAAAGACCACCTTTGTGGCCATATTTGTGCCTGTTTTGGGGCACCATCTTTATTTTCATCAAATACCATCATTGTGGCCATATTTGTGACTCTTTTGAGGCACCATCTCGTATTTTCATCAAATCCAACGTTGTGGTCATATGTCTCTCTCTCTTGGGAGAACATCTCTTCGTCTCATTAGGGATGCCTATTTTCACTTTCTTAAGTGCATAGTTTTTATTTCTTTCTCACCTATCACATCTAATCCATTGCAAGCTATCATCTTATCCTATCATGACTTTAATGTCTCCCCTACCTTGGTGGTAAACTGAAGTGGAACCGTTTAACACATTGCACTAGCGACCATTCTATTGTTAGCATGTCTACTAATTTTTCCTTAGTCATATCCTTAGATTATTCCTCCATCTTATCCCATTCCATCTTTGGTTGTGATGATTTGGAACCATGTGGTCTTCCTTCACTTCCTAGATGTGACCTTAAATACGGGCACCACGACTACTGCCCATAGTATATTCCTTATGGATAGGGTTTTGTAATCATTGCATCCATCACCCTTTTATTCACCTATTGGAACCATGCAAAGGGTCTAGGGGTGTCTCTTGTACATCTTTATTCCCTCCTAAGTGGCCTACTTAGCTAGTCCCAACTTTCCCCATGTAAAATCAAAATTCATGGATGCTTAAATCAAAAATCAAAGTTATCAAAAATAGAGTAATCCCTCGAAAGGACAGTTGTTCACGTAAAAAAGGAAAGGAAAAGAAAAGAAAAAAATAAATCAAAAGTATGAAACTAAAATAAAACAAGAAATAGACTGATCCCTTAAAGGATGGTTATCATTTATTATTTTCATCTATATATTGTATAAAGTAGACCATACCCTCAAAGGATGGCTACTCCTTATGGAATTTGACAGACTTTCTACATTGATTAGCCTTCTATTTTATTAGCATCTTAAGAAAGCTTCCGCATTGATCAAATTTCTTATGACAGACTTCCCACATTGATCAAATTTCTTATAATATACTTCTGCATTGATCAATTTGCTTTTCCCCTTCTCAACGCTGGGGCCTAGTTTAGGGAACACCACTTTTGGATAACCCTCTTTCCTCTGTACAAGTTTTATCTCAAACCCCTTTTTTCATGTCAACATTAGGTTTATGAGATCATCTTATCCATTTCTTCCTTATGATCTTTGAAATGACTAACTATCGTTGGTTATTTGATAACATTTGTTTTGGTCACATGTTCCTTACGTTACCCAGATCTCCTCCTTGTTTACCTCCAATGCGATTGAAGGCATATTTTCCTTTAACGTTCCTTGATATAACGTAGATTCATTCATACCTATGGGTTACCATCATTAATTTTCATTCTATCTGATCTTATCCAATCTCTCTCATCGTAAGTCCACCTTTGTGGCCATCTATATTCTTCCTTTAGGGAATTTTTCTTCAGTATTTCACATCCTCCACGTTTCATTTTAAGTCCACATTTGTGGCCATATTTATTCTTTCCTTTAGGAATTTAATTCAACAATTCATCTCAAAGTCCACATTCATGGCCATACTTATTTCCCCTTGAGAATTTTACTTAATCATTCATTTCCCTATTTCACCTTCAAGGCCATATTTACCCTATGTTCGGGCATTTTTATTTCACAATTATATCTAATCTGCACATGAAGTCCTCCTTTGAGGCCATATTTATTCTCCCCTTGGGGAATTCTATTTCAACATTCACTCTATCCATTTTTACTCTCAAATTCCTCCTTTTAGGCCATACATTTCCCCACTTAGGGAATATTTCACTTCCTCAATCTTTTCCATACTTCTCCTTTAGAGCATATTATTTCAATATTCATTCTACCCATTTCTACTTTAAAAGTCCTCATTTCGGGCCATACATGATCTAGAGAACTTTATTGTTTTTAAAATTTCCTAAACTTCCCAAAATCATGTGCATATTTTAGATCATTTAGAGACCTTTCCAACTATCTGGAGAACTCTGAACGAGTTCAAACGCAAAAGTTATCACTAGTCAAAGGTTGGGTTGAAAATGGGTCAAAGACAGATCAGCAGATGAATCACGCATTGACATGTGGCATATGGTAAAAGTTAAAAAAATGGGTAAAATTTGTTTTGACCTCTGGTCTTTGAAAAATGGTTAAAAATTCGTGGGCACCACTTTTTGCTAGCTAGGGGCCCTCAGCCAAGTTCAACACACTCTTTTATAGGAGCGGTGTCTTTGCCGCCATTTACTCATATTACTATTATCACAATTTTACTTATATCTGATTTAATCCCTTTAATATTTCCAATGTGGGATATAATTAGTGTAGGATAATCATATTTTATTGTGAAAATATAGCTCGACAAGTTGATAGATTATTTCCACGGTGCACATGATGGGTGTCGTTATTCCCTTCATTTAATCAACTCTTTGTTGATGTCATATTCAAACCAGGGTGTGTCTCGAAGCTATATGCAATAAGAAAATCTTAGTGATCTAGTAATTGACGTAGGTATTTTTGTTTTATTTTACGGGGTTTTTACAATGTCTTTGGGATTCCATGGTAGAAGCCTTATTATCTCTATGTTGTAAGAAACTTGCTAAAATAAACACTCATTGCTGGAATGAATTGTTGGAAATAAACACACATACATGAATAAATAGATTCTTGAAATAAACACACAATGTAGAAGTAAACACACTTTGCTTAGAAATAAACACACGGTTGAAAATGTTGTGAAAATATTGCAAGGAAATGAAAATCTAGTCTATAACACCTGCAGGGACGAGTATAAAACAAATTTTAACTTAAAGAATCAAAAATCATTTACATAATTAACAGATCTACACTATTTTCTTTAGAAATATAAATACCAATAAAATGAGAATCTTGGTTCTTGGAGGAGTGGGCCCTTGCTCCACCTTGAATCAGGATTTGACAAAGTGATATTCTCTCAAAATGAAGTGGCTATTTTATTGTTGAAATATTCTGTCTTACAAAAATATACTTTGGATATTTCTATATCTCTATCTATATGTATATGTTCTCCTTTCTAAATCTATTTACAAGTCTTTATATATATATATTTCATTCAAAGATGCATTTACAACCATAGTTGTTCTACTGATTTAGATGGAACCAAATTATGCCCAAAATAGATGTTGAATTTGGAACCTTGTTGGACGTATAGCTATCTGATAAGTTATCCTGGATCTTCGAGTATGAAGAATTGGAAATCTTTTGATCTACTCCTGATTGAAAGGCTCATTGATTTCTCTATCATTGGATGTCGTCAAAATAAATAGATTCCCATTGGTTCTAGAACTTTGGAGAAGTTTCGGAACTAAAGGGGACTATTCTTGATCTAACCATGAAAGTTCTAGAGCTAAACGCAGAGTTCCAAAACTAAGTTTGAAAGTTCTAGAACTAAGCGATAGAGCTCATAAACTATGTGATAGAGTTCCGAACTAAGTCTAGAAGTTCCGGAACTAAGCCGTATTGAAGCCAAGGCTCCTAAAAACATGTTGATCACTTCATACTTCATTCTCTAACTGATTATGACCTATTTTATTACAAAAACCTGAATTTCCACACACTTTGTTAGGAATTATAGAGCTTTTAAACTTTAGAACTAAATTCAACAAAAGATGGACAATTACATCCTAACTTACATTAGATCAAACAAAATTCATAAAATGTAGTCAAACTTGATAAAAAGGAGAGTAAAATAAGATCATTTATTGCGCATTAATGAGACATATTTTGGCCTTATCAAAGACACCCACATGGATTGGGTAGAGTGCCTTATCTCATTTATCCTCGACGATTATCCATATGACCGAGCCAACTTTACATATTATTTGGCAGAGAGAATCGGATCATGTATATGTCGGGATATCAACATATCATATGACTTAGCCCATATGGGTATATATCACAAAGTGAATCATTCAAATCAACATGACATGCCTTATACAATTGAATATGACTCGGGCTTTATTTATATTATCTCGACCAAGCCTACACACTTACCTTCCACTTTGAATGGGTAGTTCAAACAATGCTGGATAAACTACACATTGGTGCCCAACTTGGTGGATGAAACAATCCACAACTCGGCCCACTAATGGTCTAGGCAACAAAATTCCAAGTACGGCTTATGCCCGCATGGACTATGTTCGAGCCTCACTAATATAAAGCCATATCCTACTTTCCACAGGGATCGGTGTGGATTTTATCCCCATCCTTTTACAAAATGATTGGTGGTATAAATGGAGGTGGGATTTGAACCCCTAACCTTGTGGTAACATTATTAATGGATCGGTTCACAACGAACTTAGGGACGTAGGAATTATGAACTTCGTAAATAACTTTGTGTCATTTCTGATTTTTATTTTTAGTTTTCTGATATTTTCAATTTTAAGTTTATAATGTGAATTTGGATGAATAATAATCAGTTTGATAATTTAAAAATCAATTAAATTGGGAATCAATGTTATTTTTGGGCTTTGATCAAACAATGAAATTTTGAGTAAATGGAACCTAATTTCAGTTTTAAAATCCTAAATTAGATTTTAAATAATATTTTGGAATTAAGGAATTTTGGAGTTGAATAAAATTGAATATCCTTTGAAATGGTTAAAAGTGAAAAGTTAAACACCCATTTTTGGATCAAGTTTTGGTATCGAGCGATTAGATTTCCGGATTATCTTCTGAATATGTTTGAAAATTTGGCTTAAGTTTTCAATATTGATTTCAATTTTCAATATGCGAGACATTTTGGGGCTTGTTAATCTTCTTTTACAGGTGTGTAGTTTTAGAGTTATAGGTTGTTTGTAGGAAACAAGGAATCATGGGCAAGTCATCCAAATGGGAGTGATTGGATGGCTTAAAGCCATTAACTACCAACTCTAGGAAGAAAAATATTTCCTAAGAGATAAGTTTCACTCTTTGGAAGAGGAGATTGAGTGGTTAAAATATAGCCACAATCCTCTACAACCAAGAAAGAGGAATATGTCAACGAGATACTTACAAAGAGTAAGAAGTTGATGGTTTTTGTTAAAGAGTTGTAGGAAGAAATAAAACCAAGGATGCCCTCTTGTAAAAGCTGCAACAAGGTGAACAAAAGAAGGAAATGGCTTCCAAATCAGATGCAAGAACTATGACAAAAGAATGCATTGTAAGTTGTTCACATTTTAATTCTTCCTCTCACTTAGTTTTAGACATTCCTTTGGGTGAATTTGAAAAACATACTAAGGGAATTGGGTCTAAACTAATGTTTAAAATGGGATTTAATGGAAGAGGCCTTGGTAAGAATGGCCAAGGTGATGTTAACTAAATACATGTAGAGGATAATCCTTGGTTTGTAGGTTTGGGGAAAAAGGAAATTGGAAGGAAAATGGAAATCAGAGAAAGTTCTAAAACAATTGAAGGAAGACAATCTTCCAACAACAAAGAGTTATGCCACTAGATTTGTAGGATTTTTCCATAAAGAGGAATAATGAAAGGTGTAAGAAAACAAGTAAAAGAGGTAATGAAATTCCACCTCCTACTTAAACTACAAAAAATAACACTAAGGGAAAATTGAATCCTAAAAATTCTAAAACACTCTTTCATTTTGAACAATATAGCTTTGGTAGGTAGAAATATGCTTTTCCTTATACATTTTGTGGGTTAAGTAATCATTCTGCAACATATTGTTGGAAGAGAAAATCTATGTTAAAGAGGCTAATGACTTTTGTGAATGATAGGGCAGGTGCTAAAGACCAATCTCACCCTGATGAGGTGAGAAATGGAAAAAAGGTTACCTCTCCTAAACAAAGGAAAATTTTGGGTAAGTTTCCTAAAAACAAGGACATACAATTTTGTACCCATTGTAATAGGAAAGGACATGATGTTGAGAAATGTTGGAAAGTTCATCCAATACAACAATGGAAAGTTTTAGAAACCAAAAATTAAAATATAACTCATGCATTGAATTGGTACTTGAGGAAGTAAAATCACCTAAACCTCAAATGTTGTTAAAAGGGTTGGTAAAATGTTCCTTAGTTTTATGTTTGCATAACATTGATTGTTGATAGCATGCAAACTTTTTAGAGCTATATTTTGGGGATTCCTGATGTTTGATGAAAGGATTTATTCCTATGTATATATTAAACTTTGAAAAATAATTTGGAAACAACCACGTAGGGAAGATTTGAGTGATAGGTTCATCATACTCATATTCATCTTCTCACATTTTTGGTTGAACATTCCTTTTTGAAAATTGTGTGTAATTTCATCGCATGTGAAAAAATGTTTAATTTTGAATGTATTTTGATTCAATGTTGTTAAATGTCATTGTGAAAGTTTGTGACACCTTTTTGATTTTGTAGGTAATATACAAACTTATTGTGTCTATACAGGGTAATTACACATAAATGATGACCCTTATTTTTAGGGCATTTATTTGTGACTACTCTATGTAGTTACAATCGGTGTGTACATTATTTACACTAAAAACTAGTGTGTAAGTTTTTCCTGTGATCATTTGTAGCAATTAGCAGTTCACCATTGTGGGTAAGTATATAGTTTAGATATATCTTTTATAATTTAATATGGCTAGAGTTGGTAGATTCACGTGGATTTAGTTTTTGACTATAGCTATTTTGGGCATTGATAGTCTAATTTATTCTCGATAGTTAATATTTCAAAAGTTGTTACGATTTCATATGGACAATTGACACTAGCCTAATTATGGGCAATTTATATGTCTTTTATGCACGATTTATTTTTATGGATTGTAAAATATAAGTAATCGTCGTATCACAAAGTGACTATTGAACACTAGATTAATATAAAATGGATGTTATTATTTGGTCGATTGTTTTTGATGGCATTACAATGGGATTTGAAAACTCACAATTTTTTTCGAGTTTATAGGGTCGCGGCGTATCAGTTGAATACTAGCTTAATTTGGTGTTATTATCTGAACGATTTATATGACTAGCAAATTAACTATTTGCATATAATTAACCTATAATGCTATTTCATGGTTCTGTATATGTTTTTGTAAAGCAAGATGAGTTAGCATGTTTTGTAGGTTAATAAACAAATTTTTGGTGGAAAAAACATTCCCAGTTTGGAGGAGTGATCTAGAGGATTTTAAGGTGTTAGAAAGATTTCTAAACCTCCCTAAATTGAGACCACAATGTAGAGAGTTCTGGGACCTTTTCGATGGTATGCAGAACTCCAAGAACGGAGTCCAGACACAAAAGTTATCACCGGTCATAAGTTGGGTTGAAAATGGGTCAAGACAATCAACATGCGAATGACACATCGACATGTGGAACTATGGAAAAATATGAAAAAAGGTTAAAACTTTGTGTTTGACGCTCTCTGACTTTAGCGCACAAAACATTTGTTTGGACCCAAATTTTTTGTTGGGGGGTCCCTCAGCCAGGTTCGACACACTCTTTTAAGGAGGGGTGCCTTTGTCGCCTTTTATTCATATTATCATTATCGTAACTTTGCTTATATATGCCACATTTTACCTCTATATTGCCAAATGTGGGGCTTTATTATTTCAAGTTTACATATTGTATTGTGCAAGGGTGATAATTATGCTTTGTATTTCATTATCAGCGAGCTCGAAGTGAGCTATTATTTCTAGCTCCTACATGGGGTGGTCAAATTTATCTTACGGAGACCTACATATCCATGAATGTTTGGGTCAAAATTCATATTGTTAGAGCTTATTACCAATGCCTCCACCTTATCCACTTATATCACATATAGATATGTAAGTCTACAACTAGGCATATGACTTGATCATTCACTATGGTGGGTAGATATACCTTATTGTCTTTATCCACATAAATTCAAAAAGCCACACATTGATCACTTATCTTAAGCACATGACGAACGGTTCAATATAGCTCAATGGCCGAATAAACTACAGTCATTCACACCTAACTCATTGGGTGGATGAACCACAATTCACAACAAATTGACCTACTATTGTTTTGGGCAAACAAAATGTTTTGGATGTGTCTATTTCCCAAAAATACTACTACTGGGCCTTGCCCATATAAAGCCATAATCTCGCTTTCCACGGGATCGGTGTGGGATTTTATATCCCCCTTTTGTAAAATGGTTAGTGGTGATAAATGGAGGTCCCAAGTTTTGAATCCCGACCTCGTGGAGACCAATACAGGCACATCCCCAACCAACTCATCCAGAAACTCAACTGAGCTATAAAATGTGGTTCGCATAGTTTTGTTAGAGAATAGTGACATGTTTGTGTAGGGGCAATAAGGAGGCACTTTGGAAAAACATTATTTTTAGAGAACTTATGACAAAACTAGATCTCAAAGTTATATATGAAAGTTTCTTAAAATTTTGAGACAATTGCGATGGTGTAATCAATTTCCCATTTTAGATATTTTGTGATAGAGTTTTTAGTTTTTGAAGTCACACAAAGGTGTAGAACCAAAGGGAGACACAACTACAAGTGGATCAGGAAGGTAAAGGATAGGTGTTGAGCTCCATTAAATCCTTTGAAGGTTTGATAATAAATAATTATAGGTTTTGATTCATTATTGGTTAAATGTAAAGGTTATTGTATTTATATTTTTAACATTATTAATGGATCGATTCACCACGAACCCGGGGACGTAGGAATTCCAAACCACATAATTTTTTTGTGTCATTTATGATTTTTATTTTCAATTTGCATATATTTTTAATTAATTAAGTTCTTAATAAGAATTTGGGATGTAAGTTTAATCAGTTTTGATAACCTTGAAAATCAGTTGAATCGGAAACAATGATTTTGGGCTTTGATCAAATAAAGTGAAATTTTGAGTAAATTGCAAACTTAACTTAAGTTTTAAAATCAGTCCTCAATATAATTTTAATCAATATTTTGGAGTATTAAGGTATGTTAAGTTGATTAAAATTGAATATCCTTTGAAATGGTTAAAAGTGAAGAAGTTAAACACTCGTTTTCATATCAATACATTTCCCCACTTAGGGCATATTTCATTTCTGCCTTCTTGGCCATACTTTTCCTTTGAGGAATATTATTTCATCATTCAATTTTTCATCTTAACCTATGCGCCATTTTTCGTTTCCCATTGGACACCATTTCATTCATCCTTGTCCCTTGTGGATGTATACCTTGATTCCTCATGTATGAAGGATTTCAAATACCTTTTCACATATATTTGCACATACTTTGATGACTTGTCTATGACCCAGGTTGTCATATCAACTTGCATCCATCTTTGAAGTGATCTTCTCCCACTCATTGGTCCATAGAAAGTTGTAGCCCATCTCTGTTGAGACCAAAATTTTCCTTTATCTATGTGATATTGGAGTCACCCATAGTTTTTATTCATATTGCGATCCTTTTTCTTGGGGCATCTTTCCTTGGATATGTTTTCAATCCATCTTTTCATCATCCACCTTCCTTTTTTCATCTACTTTTTTCAAACATGTCATTGATTTCCCTTGACGATCCCCCATTTGAGGGGGAGCTCATCATCAATCCTTTTATCAATCTTCATCCAACCCTTTTTGTTTTTGTCTCGTGGCTTGCATAAGCGCAAAAACCACTTAACAAAAGGGGCAAAATGTAGACACCTAAATTCAGTATCTATCCCTCATTGCTGCGTGCGCATATTTTATTATTCATTCTCCTTATTTAATAAATTTTCCTTTTATCCCATCCATATTAATCTTTATTAAATTTAATTAACTAATTCCTATTAATTAATTAATGCCCATCACCTTTAATCTTTAAACATTAATTAATTAATCTTTATCCATGCTATAACCAACCTTTTATTTTTAGGATGGTTTCATTCTAAATATACATCTTATGCATCCCTATGTTTTTCTAACGTATCTCTAGTGCCAAGTCACCGAAACCTCATCCCTAAACATCCTCTTCCCACCTAATGCTTTAAAGCACTCAATCCTAAAAAGCACAAAATCACACCAAAATAAAAAAAAAAGATAGCCCATTAGGAAAACTTTCCCCATGATCGGCGACGACCTAGCCTAGTCACCATCGACCCTATTAAGTTGTGCACATTCTTTCTATTTATAATTGGATGCATGCACATATCAGATTTTCTTGCAACTTGCAAATATTTCCTCGTGCTTGAGCATCCTGCAACAACTATAAAGCTCCTTTCAACTTGACTACATCACTCATGAACATTCATTCATGAGGTTACCATTATCTTGGCATTATTTTATTTAGTGGTTATTATATTATTCTTATCTTATCGATCTAACCTTTTGCAAGTCCAACAATAGTCGAGCTCCATTATCATCCTATCTCATCATTTCTTCTACTTGTAGTTTTCTCTTTTGGCTTCTTTCTCTTTAGCCTTTCCTAACTTTGTTCTGATCATTGTCGCTTTAGATCAAGTCGCCATCGACTCATCCATCTATCACCATATTTTACATCTCTAGAACCTTCCCTAAACTATGCATATATTATATTTCTATTTTAAACCCCATATCCATCATCTAGATCCTCTATTGTAGCATTTCCATCCTATCTCGTACTCTAGTCACCACTTGTTTCACCTTGATCACTCGTCAATGAGGGTCTTGATCCTCAATCTACCCTTTTCAATCTCTATTTTCTAGCATATTCTAGTTTTTTTCCCCATATCTATCTCTTCTGCAGCTTGAATCCAACATTTATAGCCTCCTGTAGTTACCGGTTGGCATCTAGATCCACGTAGATCTGTATATTTTCATTATTGAGTAGATATACCCATCCAAGTTGTAAATCCAACCTACCTCTTCATAGTCCTGGATCGTCGTATACCTAGTCAAGTACCATTCAATTTATGTCCATTTATATTAGATTTGTATGTGCCTTACATTTCTGCATTTCCAGTTTCTATGTGCCTTAGATTCTGCATAATATCTAGTTTATCATTATTTATTTTATCATCTTTTATCTAAACACAAGGGTTGACATCCACCGAGGAAGTTAACGCTTCTTGTTCCACTTTGTTAGGAAACCCCACATATCCCATCTAATCAAATATATTTGTTAGTGATACTTATTTGCGATTTATATATATTGCGGTGGAGATCAATCAACTTTACGCTTGTATACATCCTATCGCATGTTGAGGTACCATAAAACCTCCATCATTCGGGGTTTTCTATTTTTTAGTAGCTAGATCATTAAATTGATTAGGAACAAAATATAGGTAAACACTATCTTTATTCCATCCGCTATTAGTATTTCAATCCATCCATCTCAACCTCTTAACACTTACATTCCTACCCATCATATGCTCCAACTATCTCAACCTCTTAACACTTACATTCCCACTCATCATTTACCACAAACAACTTTCTCAATCTCAACAATCACATCATGTCCCTATTTCTAAACATCAATCATTGCAGCAATTTATCCAATCTCATCCCATGACATATATTAATCCTTATCATATTATTCCGTAGACAAACGAACATCAACAAACTTATCAACCACCTTATAAAGCTATTGTTCATGACATAAAATCACAATCCTAACCAGTCATTGAGTTAATGATCATATGCATGCCCTAATGAACAAGGTGGCTAATCTAGATGACACCACATTAGGACCCAAGGTTGCATTATCTTATGAAAAAATATCCAATGAACCCATTCACCCATCGAGTTAATTAAATCTTACCCTCTTCATTAGGATCTCTCTATGTTTACTTATTTCTACAATATGGAAGATCCATAACATCATCTCTGTGCATTTAAACACACATATTACCTTATCACACATGATCAAGAACTTATGTTTCACACTTTCCTTATGTATTTTTTGGTCTAGCAGATGGATTGGTATAATGGGATTCCTCAACATTCTTTATTCTTCTTTACCTAGCTTGTGCAATTATTCCCCGAGAACACTTTTCGATTAATATTGCATGAAAAATCACTATCAATGATTTGTACTCCATTAAACATCGATGACGAGTCTATCATTAATTTCATCACTCAAATGCGTGGCATTATAAGCCAATTATTATTTACTCTTCCACAAACTGAACTCATTGAAATCTTCTCACGTTCTTGTGCGAAGCATATTTCTTATATGTTGTAAATCTAATATTTCTAAACATTCAAAGAATCCTTCACCATGGCTCACAAAATTGAAACGTGTGCCTTTGAGAAAGTTCAATTAGAATTTAAATCAAACAAACCTAAAAAAATTCACCAATCCATCTACACATAACGATAAATCTAAGAATGTGGCTAATACCATGATCGCCAAGTCTTCTTCTGCACCCACATCTAAATGCAAAGAACTCAACAACAAACCCTTAGACCAACACCCAACTATACCTCATGTTGGGGTATGGAGCCTATTTTTTGGTCTTCTGGAATCATTATTGAAGTTTTGGAGTTTGAACGGTTAATTTTGGAGACTTCGAGAGCATTTTGAAGTTGTCTGCGCTATGACATTGTTTTTAAGTTGATGTTAATTGGTTGTCAATGTCATGACAAAGATAATTCCAGCCGTGGGAAGATGAAATATTATGACTTTAAAAGTTCTAGGGCCAGCTTTAGGAATTCTTACAAGCATTGTAATCCTAAAAATAGAGGTGTTAGGGTATCTTAAAGATATCTTGAGAGTTCAAGAGGTCTTGAGTCTTAGTGATCAAGGTTGAGAAATTGAGCTATCAACTGTGGTTTAGATGTGGTTTAGTATCTTTTAAATTCTTTGTGAGTTCATAATTAAGAGAATACTTTGTGAGACTTGTTTTACTCTTGTTGATAATAAAATCTGAGAAATTTCTTGGTGGACATAGCCCACATTGGGTGAACCACGTTAAATATTGTCTTGTCTTCTTTTGTGCATTATTTATTTATGTTGTTATATTTCTACAAGTATAATTACTGCTATATAGTTTCCTACTACTTGTGATTTGAGGAATTGTTTCCACATATTTGTTCACTAATTCCTAACAATTGGTATTAGAGCTTTGGTGGTTTTTTTCTGAAGTGATAAATCACAGGAAAGTTTAGCTTGAGTGGGAGCTATGGCGGATGAGGGCAGATCGAGGGTTGAGAAGTTCAATGGGAAAAACTTTGGTTTGTGGAAGATGCAAATGGAGGATTACTTGTATCAAAAGGACCTCCATGTTCCTTTGGCTAGAAAAGCAAAGAAACCTACAACCATGTCGGATGAGGATTGGGATTTGTTGGATAGAAATTCACTTGGGGCAATTCGGTTATGCCTTGCATCTTTGGTTGCTTTCAACATATCACAGGAGAAGACCATAGAAGGTCTCATGAGTGTGTTGGGAAGTTATATGAAAAACCCTCTACCTCTAATAAAATATTTTTGATGAAAAATTATTTAATATGAAGATGTCTGAGAATAGTTCTATTTTTATCATTTAAATGAATTTAATATGGTTGTGAGTATGTTAAACTCAGTAAAAATTGACTTTGATGATGAGATCAGGGCTTTGTTAATTTTGTGCTCCTTGCCAGATAGCTAGGATAGCTTGGTTATGGCTGTATGTAATTCAGCCTCTAATAATTCAAATCTGAAGTTTGAGGATGTAATGGGTGTGATCCTAAGTGAGGAAATGTGAAGGAAGAGCACTAGAGATTCTTCTACTTCTAGAAATTCTTTGATGGTGGAGATCGGGGAGACAAAAGAATATAGGGAAAGGTAACCGTGGGAAGTCGAATAATCGCGGAAGGTCAAATTTCAAGAGCAAGTTAGAATGCACTATGGGAAGGTTGGTCATGCTTTAAGAAAGATTGTTGGTCTCTTTGGGATAAGAAGAACTAGAAGGAGGAAACCTAAGGAGGTAAATGTGGCGTAGGTGATGTTTGTATTGATACAATAGGCTTGTCTTACTTTAGAAAAATAAATTGATATTATATTCAGCATGATTACAATCAATACTAAGACTAATAAATAGCCATGGAAATAGAAAACTGACCTCCTACAAACCAGGAAGTCACACAACAAAATAACCAGTTAATATCATTACGGGTATAACAAATATAAATTGTTGAAACAATATAACAAACTTATATTATTAATAATGAGTTATAATATAACTCATATTAATAATATTACAATATAAAATAATGAGAGCACTATGATATTTCTAACATTCCCCCCTTAGTGCGAACATGGGGAAAACACCATCTTGACCAAGCGGCATGCTTTTACTCCGTAGCTTTACTAAACATGGTCTCGATCCTCAACACTGACTTTGGGAACTACATCATCCATGGACCGTTTAACCTATTAGATGAATACATGAATTGGGACCGTTCAACCAATTCACATCAACCATCAAATCACTGATCAAGAACACTTCCTACAATAGTATCAATGGTACAATTTATCATCACGGGGGACACACAAGCACTGCACTGCACACAGGAATAGGGATGCTCATCTGTTCTTATTCATCACACAAGACACAAATATGTCACTAAAGTAGTTTGCGGCCTCTGAGGTAGTGATGAACTTGAGGACATTGATTGTCCTCCTGCCTCCGTTGCCTCCATCCTCCAATAAGAGGATATCAAAATAGATAATCTTCATCACTTGAATAATTAATAGGTTCATTATCACTTGCAGGATTAGAATAATCATCCCAATCTTCTTCAGCAGCTAAAGCCTTTTGTTCCAACTTATCATCTAAGATATCTTGAGCTCTTTTCTTACAATTCAAAAACCATGTCACGGTTGTTTCACGAAGATTGACACAAAAGATGTGTCTTTGACGATACAAACCTTTTTTTAACTTTATAGAATGATGATTTATTGTTTGCAACCATGACACTTTATTCTTCGACTCAACAAACCTTTTGATTTTTTCTTCCTCATCAAGCAAAGAGGAAATTAAATTTTCCAAACTAGGATTGATCTTACTAAGAGTAAAAACAATACTTGAATATTCTTTTGGCAAACTATTTAGTAAGATTGCTTTAGCATCTTCTCCATCTACCTCTGCTTTTATTCCTACTAATTGATTTAAAATGGATCGAAACTTACTGATATGTTGAACCATATTGTCATTTTCTCCCATCTTTAGCCCAATTTTTTTGCTTCAGCGCCATTATTGCACTACCTGCTTGAGATCCAAATAACTTGTTCAATGTCACCCAAATGTTATTAGATGACTTGGTTAGATCAATATGATGCAAATATGCATCGAAAAGACCAAGGCTGATAATTGCTATTGCTTTCCGATCCTTACTTTCCCATTTCGTTGCTTCATCTACATCATTCGGTTTTTTAATTTTTCCTTCGACAATGTCCCATAAGTCTTTATCAATCAATTGTAATTGGGTTCTGTACTACCACGTGTGGAAGTATTTACCATCAAATATTTCAATTACATTTATCTTTTCCATTTTGAAACTCCACAAAATCGAGAAACTTGAACCGAACAATAACAAACTCTTTATACTGGTAGAGATACTTGACTTTAATAAAGAAAATATATCAAACTTGGGAGATAACCGACTACATACTTACCAAATTAATTTGCAGTCTTCATCCATGCAAACAGATAAAAAAGGATTACATAACATTTCGTCACGAATGTCAATGAAATATGTACCTTTCCACCGAATTAATACAATTCCCCCAATTTCCCAATACATGACCACCACGATGTATGCTTCTCTTGACACTGATTAGATTTCCTGCTCAATACGTTCATTCCAATAATGCAGTCATCGCATCTTTTTTATATTGCAATCAGAGGTTGCCGACTCACCACCGCCAAGTGAAGATACAATGGAGGCCTGAATTCAGGAGGGAATCAGTGATAAAGACGAGAGATCCATGTGGGAAAAAAATGCCAGTTGGGAGAGAAGGATCCGTGATTTTAGATCCAAACTGCTGCGCTCAAATAAACTGTCGATCAAGAATATTTGATAGAGCCAAGGATTTTTGGCTCGTTTTCTCAACCGCTTAACATACTGATCTACACACGCATACTAATCTAATGTAGAATAGACATTGAATGCGTGGACACCAAACTCAGCAAATAAACTTGCAATACGGCTCAAATTTAATGCAAACAAATGAATGCCCTCTCCTTATCTACAACACGCGTCCATCTCCAGGTTTGCAAATAAATAATACTCAAGAAAAATTATGAATGCAGACTTATAAGACTCTCATTCAGATGTTCTCGCTCTGATACCAAATATTGGTACAACAGGCTTATCACATAGGAAAAATAAATTGATATTATATTCAGCATGATTACAATCAATACTAAGGCTAATAAATAGCCATGGAAATAGAAAACCTGACCTCCTACAAACTAGGAATTCACATAACAATATAACCCAATATCATTACAGGCTATAACAAAGATAAATTGTTGAAACAAAGATAAAAAACTTATATTATTAATAATGAGTTATAATATAACTCATATTAATAATATTACAATATAAAATAATGAGAGCACTATGATATTTCTAACAGATTTTTTCAGGATGCCTTAATTCTTTCTTTAGATAATATTGTTGAGTCTTGGGTGTTATATTCAAGGGCTTCTTTCCATACCACCCCACATAGACATTACTTTACTTGATTTTGTTCAAGGATATTTTGGACATGTATATCTTGGTGTGATGATGAACCATGCAACATAGTAGGGAAAGGTTGTGTTTGGGTGAAAATGCAAAATGGGAACACATGGCTACTTAAGGATGTTAGGCATGTGCCTAAGTTGAGGTGGAACTTGATATCAATGACTCAACTAGGTAGTGTTGGTAGTACGATCAGTTTTACAAAGTGGATTCTTGGAAGGTTACCAAGGGATCTCTTGTAGTTATCGAGGTAAGAAAATTGGTATTTTGTATTTAACCAAAGGTGCTAATTATTATAATTTAGTTTTTGCATATGGAGATGCAACTTTGTGTGCACCAAAGACTCAGTCATATGAGTCATAAGGGCATGTAGATTATAAAGGATAGGTTTCCTAGATTAAAGGAGTTAGATTTGGACTTCTGTGAGGACTGTGTTTATGGGAAATAGAAGCGGGTGAGATTCCTCAAGGTTGGACCTACCAGGAAGGAGGGTAAGTTGGATTTAGTGCATATAAATGAATGGGGGCTAACTAAGGTAAACTCTATTGGTGGTTCATGTTATTATGTCACTTTCATTCATGATGCAACTAGAAAAGTTTGGGTATATTGACTTAGAAAGAAATATGATGTGTTTGAAACTTTCAAAAGATGGAAAGCCTTGGTTGAGAATGAAATAGGTCTCAAGTTGAAATGTCTCAGGTTGGATAATGGAGGGGAGTATTGCAGCAATGAATTTCTTGATTACTTGTTTGGTAAATGGGATCCATAGGAAAAGGATGGTTCCAAAGAATCCATAGGAAAATGGAGTGTCGAGAGGATGAACAGGACAATCATGGAGTGTGCTAGGTGCATGAGGTTACATGCGGGCTTCCACTCATGTTTTGGTGGAAGCATAATCAAATGTTGTTTATCTGATTAACAGAGGACCCTCTATGGCCTTGGATGGAGGTATACCTGAGGAGGCTTGGTCTGGTAAGAAAATTGATTACTCATTTCTTAGAGTATTTGTATGTGAGGTATTTTTTCACATTGATAAAGATGATAGGACCAAGTTAGAGGATAATTATGAGAAATGTACCTTTGTTGGATATGGTGAGGATGAATTTGGTTTCGTGTTTGGAGTCTTAAGGACAAGAAAATGTTTTGGTCTAGAGATATTATCTTTAATAAAAAAGTCATGTATAAAGATCAGTTGTAGGAACAGAAAGAGGAATCAAAAAAATAATACACATTGTTAGAGGACATTACGGACAACAAGGTGTCCAAGGGGCTAGTTCAGTGCAACATGTTTCGGCACGGCCTAGCTAGGTTTAGGAACCTACTCATCAGGAACCCCAAACTCCTGAGGTGAGAAGGTATTCTAGGGTAAGAAGCAAACTTGAACGATTTAATCCATATTTGAATTATTTATTACTCACTGACAATGGAGAGGTAGAGTGCTTTGAGGAAGCAGTGTAGGTAGATGCCAAGAATAAGTGGGAGCAAGCCATGGATGAAGAGCATAGATCTCTTATGGAGAACCAAACTTGGGATCTGGTGGAGCTACCCGAGGGCAAGAGAGAATTACAAAACAAGTGGGTGTACAAAATCAAAGAGGAAGATGGAGGTAGGAAAAGATACAAGGCCTGGTTGGTGGTCAAGGGATTTACACAAGAAAGGTATAGACTTTGATGAAAAATTTTCTCTTGTTGTTAAAATGAATTCTATTAGGACTGTTCTTGGTTTAGTAGTAGTAGAAGACTTGCACGTAAAGCAGTTGGATGTGAATACTGCATTCCTTCATGGTGATTTAGAGGAGGAATTATATATGTAGCAGCCACAAGGTTATGAGGTTAAAGGGAAGGAGAGGTTAGTGTGCAAATTGAAGAAGAGCTTGTATGGCCTAAAACAAGCTCCACGACAGTGGTACAAGAAGTTTGATAGTTTTATGCAGAGATCAGGGTTACTCCAGTGTTACTTAGACCATTGTGTGTACATCAAGAATTTTCTTGATGGTAGTTATATTATTATGTGCACGTATATGGATGATATGCTTTGTGCGGGGAAGAACATGCAGAAATAAAGGTACTCAAGAAGCGCTAAGTGACTCCTTTGTTATGAAGGATTTGGGGGTAGAAAAAAAATCCTTGGTATGAGAATAACTTAGAACAGGAAGGAGAGGAAGCTGGTATTATCTAAAGAAGAGTACATAAAGAAGGTCTTAGAGAGGTTTAGTATGCATGATGCTAAACCGGTTGGTACTCCTTTGGCATGTCACTTTAAATTATCAAAGGAGTAGAGTCCCAAGACTAAGGAGGATAGAATCTAGATGTCCAAGGTACTTTGGCAGTAATCATCGGTAGTTGGTAGCTTGATGTATGCTATGGTATGCACTAAGTTTGACATTTCCCATGCAATGGGAGAAATGAGCAGGTTTATGAGTGATCCAGGTAGAGAGCACTAACAGGTAGTGAAGTGGATCCTTCGGTATTTGAGAGGGACCATGGGAGAAGCATTGTGTTTCAGTGGATCAGACACTATATTGCATGGTTATGTAGATTCGTAGATGGCAGGATATTTGGACAACAGGAGGAGCACAACAGGTTATGTATTTACGGTTGGTGATACATCGGTGAGATCGATTTCATGGTTACAAAATGTTATGGATTTTTCAACCACAAAGGTTGAGTATATTACTTCCACAGAGGTAAGAAAGGAGATGATTTAGCTACATCAATTTCTTGATGAGTTGGGTCATAAGTAGAAAGTTGGGAGACTACACAAAGGATATTCATAGCGTTATTCATTTGGTGAAGAACTCCGATTTCCACTCTAGGATGAAGCACATTCAGATGAGATATCATTTCATCATGGAAGATTTGGAAGAAGATAAGTTGAAGCTGGAAAAGATTCATACTAGTTAGAATCCTGTAGATATGATGACCAAGGTAGTCATAAGGGAGAAGTTGAAGTTTTTTTCAACTTTGATTGGCCTTTAATGGTTGATAATGAAGGGTTGAGAAATTTTATCGGTGGAAACAGATCCAGTGGGAGATTTTGGGGTGTGGATCCTATTTTTGGTCTTCTCAAATCAGTATTGACATGTTGGAGTTAGAAATAGTTAAGTTTGGAGACTTCGAGGAGCATTCTCAATCGCTTGTTGTGACATTTTTGTGACATTGTTTTTAAGTCATAATTGTGTTAATATGTCGCGTCATGACAGTTTTTCCAGCCATGGGAATATGAAATATTATGACTTTCAAAATTCTAGGGTTGGCTTTAGGACTTCTTAAAAGGATTGTAATCCTATAAATAGAGGTGTTACGGTATCTTGAAGATATCTTGAGTGTTCAAGAGGTCTTGAGTCTTAGTGATCAAGGTTGAGAAATTGAGGTATCAATTGTGGTTTAGATGTGGTTTAACATCTTTGGAATTCTATTGTGAGTTCATAATTGAGAGAAGACTGTGAGAGTTGTTTACTCTTGTTGATAATAAAATCTGAGCAAGTTCTTGGTGGATGTATCCCACATTGGGTGAACCACATTAAATCTTGCCTTGTCTTCTTTTTGTGCATTATTTATTTATGATGTTATATTTCCACAAGTATAATTATGCTATATAGTTTCCTACTTTGTTGTGATTTGAGGAATTGTTTCCCCATATTTTTCACTAATTCCTAACACCCCTTAGGGAATCCTATAGCTCAAAGATTTGAAATTTTGATGGCAGTACATTCCATCTAACTTCCCCATACAACCTATGGATGACTTACGACCTATCCCATTTGGTATCATGAAGCCCACTATTGTAAATATCATCAAGTCAAGTGTCACGACATTGAGAAGTGTCACCCCTTCAAATATTACATTTAAAAACTTATAAATTGGGGGCTATCCAAATAGACAGATCCACCGATTCACCTATCTAAATCCTCGATGGAATTAAAAACCTTTTTCCAACCATACATCAAAAACCAAGCCACCACCACTCTCACAACCCAAACATCTAATGCTCATACTATAAACACTTTAAACACTTTTGATCAAGATCCTACAACTTCTCCTCCATCGCCAATCATATCAATCCCCATCGGTATTATTCATACAACCACACCAATTGTATCTACATTGGCATTCACTCCTACTATGCTACCTATTATATTCACTTAATTATCCACCGAATCCACTTCATCGGATCTCACTACCTTACCTACATCCACACCACCCCTACCTATTATACCATCCTCGAATGAGGACACTACCTCTTTCGAGCTTGTACTAACATATACTATTGAAAGTGTGCTCTGCACCCTTTCCTTTTCAACGTCACCTTTACCATTCAAGAGCCTTTGAAAACATTTCAAATAACTTCAAATGATCCTTCTATCTCATCGACACAATCAAATCAATCTTCACTTCCATCAAAAAAATGTTGTTTCCTACATCTATACTAACTATGACACCACCTATATATCCTTTGGAAGAAATTGGTTTCGCTCCTCCTAAGGACACGCCTTACAAATGAATCCTACAACTATTAGTACATTACCTTAAAATCTATTATTTGTTCCTAGAAGAAACTTGACATTTCCACCTCTACACCATCTAAAAAACAACCTCTTCATCAAGAAAATTTCACAACCTAAACTAAGGCCATCCAATGATAAGATAGTAACCTATGTCGAATCGTGCATAGACCATCAAGACATCAACACACTCAAACCGTATCATCTTAGAAACCCACCTCTTCTTCGAGGACCAATACAAATGCAAAGGAGATTTTTTCTCCTTTACAAAATAAACATCTTTTACACTAACCAATCCCAAACCTATACTTACACCTTAAAATCCACCAGGTTGAAATTTTAGGTAATCCCACAAGAGTAATCTGTCTTATTCAAGAATTAATACTCTTCGTAAACATCCCCAAAAGTCTCCCATGCACCCTCGTAATAAATTAAACATTATCTCTCCTCAGCGGTCCAACATTAAAAATCCATCCCAAGCACCCCCTCATCTATTTCAAGACTATTCCCTTCAGCTATGACATCGCGTAATAATAAATTACAATTCATGCAATCTAACTCTCTTCCCAAAATTAGTCCATCTTTTAAGATATATAATTCACCCATCCAATCTACATCCACTCCTTCCCCTAAATGCAAACCAAAATCTCTTACTCACTTTATAACAAATCTTTCCTTCACTACTTCTAGTAGATTTTGCACAAATATCCTTAGACATTTAATCCAAATATTTATCATCATGATTATATGCATCAAAGCTTTTAACCCGCATAGTAAGAGACCTTCATGGTTTAATCCCAATCACGTTTGTGACTATCTTTATACCCTCGGCCACGACATTGAGCATCAGTAAGGCCCTCGGTTATCATCCATGATCTTATTGAGAGGGATGTATTTCTCATTCAAGAGAATCATCCTTCTCCATCAGATATTTTGTCTGCAGTAACCAATCAGTCCTACGATCCTCCATCATTTTTCCCGCAAAAATAAAAATTTATCATTGGTGCTCTTAAAAATATTACTCCATCATCCACATCTTCCAATCTATCTACATCCACATTCAAGTTACTCAATACAATGTGGCATCTCTCGTTGGGGATTGTCTCTTACTCACTTCTAGCCTCATCACATCCTCACATCCCAAGCACATCCATTCATCCTTTGATCCATCCGACATCTTCATGAACACTAGGGGACTACACATTAGCATTGGTTGGCTATTCAATTAGCTATTTTCCTTCACATTACCTTAATTATCTCATCCAATCTTATCCAATCCATGTATTCACATTTTTAATTCCACTATGGTGGCCATATTTGTCTCTCCATTGAGGGATCATTCATTCTCATCCAAAATCCACCATTGCGGTCATGTTTGTTTCTCCTTGGGGACCATCTCTTCTTCTCGTTAGGAAGCATATTTTTTTGCTTCCTTAAGCACGTAGTTTTTAATTATTTTCTTGTTTGTCTCATCCCATCTTTCATCCTATCCTACCATGACATAAATCAGAAATTCTCTACTCTAGAAAGGAGCCAACATGAAAAGTTTTCCCCAATTAGATTGGACCTTATATTATTACACACAAGTATGGGTTAGGAGCCTATCATTTGGACTCCTTGATGGTAAACTAGAAGTGGAACCACTTAACACATTGCACTTGCGACCATTTTATTGTTAGCACATTTACCAATGTTCCCTTAGTCATATCTTTGGATCATTCCTCCATCTTAGCCAATTTCATCTCTCTCTCGTGATGATTTGGAACTATGTGGTCTTCCATCACTTCCTAGATGTGACCTTAAATATGGGCACCATGGCTCTACCCATAGCATATTCCTTATGGATAGGTTCTCCCTTTAGTGATAACTTCGTGATCATTACATACATCACCCTCTTATTCACCTATTAGAACCATGCAAAGGGTCCAAGGGTGTCTCTTATACATTCATTTTCCCCTCCTAAGTGGTCTACTTAGCTAGTCCTAGCTCTCCCCATGTAAAATAAAAGTCATAAAAACAAACAAATCCCTCAAAGGATAGTTGATCATGTAAAAGGGAAAAAAAAAAGAAATCAAAAACATGAAATCAAAATCAAAATCATGTAAATAAACCGATCCCTCAAAGGACGGATATCTTTATATTGTATAAAGTAGACCATACCCTCGAAGGATGGATACTCCTTATAGAATTTGAAGGCTTCCCGCATTGATCAACCTTCCATTTTATTAACATCCTAAGAAAGCTTCCCACATTGATTAACTTTCTTCTATTAGACTTCCCACACCGATCGCTTTCTCTCTCCCCCGCAGTCGCAATAGTTTTAAGGAACACCACTTTTTGGATAACCCTCTCCCCTTGTACAAGTACATCTCAAACCCTTTTGTCATGTAAACATTAGGTTTATGATATATTTTCATCCATTTTTTCCTCATGATCTTTGAGATGACTAACTATCGTTGGTTATTTGCTAGCATCTACTTTGGTCGTATGTGTCTTGTGTTACCCATATCCCCTTCTTGTTTACCTCCAATGGAGTTGGAGACACCTTTTCCACGCATGATTATTAGATATGACATGGTGTCATTCGTACTCTATAGCTCTCCTTTGTTGTGTTTTTCTTTATCCATTGATCCTATCACATTTATCTTTTATCCCTACCTTTGTTTAATTACAAAAATACATTTTCTTTATCCCAACCAATTATATGTTATCCACTTATCCTAAACACATTTACTTTTATTTATATTCATCATTTAATACATCCATTTCTAAATTATTTTCATTACATTTTACCAATCACCATGATAAAATTCACATACAAAACATATTAATCATAACACACAACACATTTATATCATTATCCATACACATGTACATCCAAATTAACCATCTAATCATATGTGTATTATGGCATCATCATAAAATATAAAACACATGAATTTTATCACATCTAAACATCATCAATGACATCATATAAAATCCAACTCATCACATCACATAAATTCATAATCAAATATAACACGAGCCAAAATCATATACATATATATATATATATATATATATATATATATATATACATATGTCAAAAGGTGTATCAATACATCATGGCCCTCTAATGGGGCTCTCTCAAAGTATAAATGCTATCAAAATCTGTAAATTGTGTATCGAGAGCCTCAATTCCTCTCCTCTTAGGGTAGGCACGACACCTGATCCCCGTACCTTAACACTAACCTTGTGGCATTCTCTCTCTCATTTCAGCTATGTTATGCTATTCATGCTCTTATAAGGCCCCGCTCCTCCCGCCGCTATCCTCTCGTAAGTGCTCCCAAGAGCGGGGTCTTCGACAAATTCTCAAATAGGGTCCCCTCATAATATCTAGCCTCCGTGGCTAGTGTTATGTATCTATCCATGGATATCATGTCGGGAGGTGCAACCTTTCCTAACTCATGTCAAGCTTCCTACATACCACGAATCGAATCCATCACAAAAATAGTACAAAGATCACCAAAACAGGCCTTGTACGCCACCCTCTAGTGGCGGTAGTGATCTCTATCTTGAATAACTCAATCCCTCTCCCGAGTGACTATATCCCACTACCGTAGAGCTATGTCTCACTCAACACATGTATGATATCTCTCCACTCTCATCTGGTCTATTTTGGCACGTAGTCATGCCACCGTTGTAGACTCTCCCACTCCACCATCTCTGCCTCCTTCGGAGCTACCTCTACATCAATTTCCATCTCCTCTACCTCCTCCTCTCCTCCCTCCTCGACCACTTGAGATTCCCATGTTGTGGTATGCGACTTAGAATACCCCACTCTAACTCCCACGTCATCATCCTCATCCCATGACACCACTACCTCCTCTAATGGATCATCCATGATAGGACTCGATAACTCCCTATCCAATTCCTCTCTCCTATATAAAATAGGATCACGAGGCATTATCTGGATGACTCCAAAGTGTCATCTCACCCTATGAAAATGAACAGCCTTGATTATCTCTAATCATCTCCCTTGAATCCACCTCATCCTCATCATCCCCACTAACTCCACATCTGTACTAGGCCACGCAGAAATCCCCAAGACAACCTCCATATAATCCGATTGAACTCTAACTCTATGAGCCGATGCATATACCAATCCACTCTCCTCTCACTTATGTCACTAAAGGCCTGATTGGCCCTCCATCTCAAAAATCCAAATGTAAGCTCAATATTGTCTCTTACGACCCATGGAAGCCCGGAGGCCTAATCACAACAATATTCTCATAAGCCCAAAGAGTGCAAAGAAACTCGTAACCAACCCTAATCTTTTCCTTCCCCCGCACATGGATAGCTCATGGTACACCTGAGCTAACAAGGTAGTCCCAAATGAAAACACAATCTGGTGCTCTATAATATCCTCTACCACACCACCATTGCCCATGGAAACCGAGCTCCTCCTGAGTCTGACAAAGCATAGCAGACACTTCCATCATGGATAATAAAATCAATTGACTTCATGGCACTTCATCCTTATATCTCAACTCATATGAAAAATCCCCTAAATAAAACCTGATCTAGGGCACATCAACTCCAAATAACCACATCAATACTATCAATGCATATCACCTGTAATGGGAACTATTTTCTCCCCCGTGTCGGTAGCCTAAGGATGTGGTATACATCCTCTATGATGATGATCATCTCCCCTATCTTGAAGTAGAACTAACACATCCGCCTATCCCACCTCTCAACCAAAGCAATCATAATCCCCACATCCCATGGGATCCTTTAATAGTGTCTGAATCCACCTAATCCAACTACAGATAGATGATCCCACTCAACATCTGTCACATCTCCTCTAATATTCTCATATAGAAAAGACACTCAATTTATAATGTATAAGGTCTCTCTTGCTCGCAATCACAAATGAAACATGCATACATTAGAATTATGATCCAGAATCCATCCAAAATGCATTACAATTCATAAAAATATAATATAGTCCAACAACACCCAATCTAACCCTAGTCGACATCGACCCAGTCAAATCAACGCATTTTGGGGTTGATCAATGTGCCTTAGGGCTAGGTTGATGTCGATGTTAGAAAGGAAACTTCATTCTCACACAGTTAATGTTCTGATACTAGAAGCTAACAACAACCTCAAATGATGGAGGTATTATTACCTTGAATGTGCATGTGGATCTCGCAAGTTCCAAGAAGAGATATGTGTGATAATGCCTGTAAAAAAACTTGAATAGATATAATTAAATCAAGATAAGTGGGAGCTTCCAAGATAATTCCGGTTCTAACCGTGAACTCCCTTGGAGGATGTCAACCCCGAGTCGAAAGATGGAAATAAAAATGAACAATAGATAACATGTAGAGGTAGAGAAATACACTACACCCAAGAAAATAAGCGTGCCAAGTACGTATATGGGAGAGATTGATCATATCCTCAGCGATAGTGTCGAGGTTTTCCATCGCTTCAAAACTTATTCCTTTTGTTTCTAAAACGTTGAAAAGAATTTCAAAAATTTCCAACTTCAAAACTTATTTCATAATTTTCTTCTTATTTCCAACCTTCAAGCTTCAAGATTTGTTTCAATTTTTGTATTATCCTTATAAAGAGGGGGAGGGATATATTTATAGCTTGGATATAGGTTAAATTTAGGGTTAACAGTAGTCGTGGTTTACAAAAGTAACCCTGCTTAATGGGACCTGATTAGGATTTGATTTGACTGTGGGGCTCATGATTTGAAAAAATAAAGGATGTGATATGGAGTGGGGACATGATTTAAAATGTTAGGTGTAATAGTGAATCCCATGTGGATTACTTTACACTATTGAATTTTTGAATAAGATGTCGATTTTGATGTATTTGGGATTTAGAATTATTAAATTCATGGGTGGGGTTCATGAATTAATAATTTTTGGGGATTGATTATTAGGTGGGGTGTTGGATTTGATTTGATTGAATTGAGTTTGATTAAGTGGGTTCTTTTGGGGTTCATTATTTATACGGTGGGTGTAATATCATATGAGTGTGACCTAATTGGAATATTTGCATAATGATGTTTAAGGGATCAATTAATCAATCAAAAATTATTAATTAAATATGTTGTTTTGGTGGGATATGGGATTCACATGGATAAGCATGTTGAAAAAGGGAGAAAACGTGGGGTGATACCAAAATTTGGTGTCTACATTTTCCCCTTTTTTGTTGAGTGGTTTGCGATAGCAAGCCATGAGACAAAAACAAAAAGGGTTAGATGAAATCGTGCGTGTCGCAAAAGGGATGAGGATGGATAAAAACATGAGCAAAGACAATATTCCTCGGTGAAAAAGGATCATAATAACAATGAAAAATATGGCGGTGACTCTAATATCACATTGGTAGAGGAAAATTGTGGTCTCAACGGAGACGGGTGATAATGTTTAACGAACCAAAGGAGAGTATGTGAAGACCACTTTATTATGGATGTAAACCATGATGACCAATGGGTCATAAGAAAACATCAAAGTATGTACAATTGAATGCGAAAGGTATTCAAAATCCTTTGTAGACGTGAGGGATTGAGAAAAGAATCATGTGTCCACAAAGGGGACAAGGATGAAGATAATGATGCCCTAGTACAGGTATGAAAATGATCAAGAAATATGTAAGATGGATGTGTAAATAAAATTCCCTAGGGGAATGATTATGGTCACAAATGTGGACACGAAGAGAAGATGGGATAGAAGTGTGAGTTAGAAATTGAATGGTGAGATAATATGCCCCAAGTGAGGGGGTTAATAGTTGTGAAGAGAGATTCTCTAAAGAAGATGTTTTGTTGACAAGAAATTAGAATAAATTACAATTCATGGAAATGGGGAAAGATTATGATCAATGTTTTCCAAGAAAAAAGTAGAGCAGGCACTTGTGAGGGAAAAGGTGATAGGTGATGGTCATCATGGTATCCTCGAAGACAAAAATACCATGGGAAGAAATTCTTAGAAATGGATATGATGATGCCCCAGAGAGGGCTGACAAAGATAGAAGATGTGACAGAGCTCTCGAAAAGAGGAGAGGTCAATGTTGTAGAGAGGAGGATGAGATTGTGGTGCATAAATAGAGAAACATTGGAGTCGATCAGAATGATAGACCCGAGGATGTGTTGAAGGACATAATGAGAAAGAGAAAAGGGAATGGACAAGAGTAGTGGGTGATTATGATAAGATAAATAAATTCCGAGGTGAAGGAGACAAGGGCATCGAAAGTAATGGACAAAGATGAAGGAAGAGAAAAGAAGGAATGAAATAGGAGGAAAAGGATAACAAAGATGGAAGAGAGGAGAAGGGATGATAGGAGAATAAGGAAATGAGAAGACAAGAAAATGATAGATTAGAGGGTGAAATTATGAAAAAGGGAGAGATTTATTCAAAATGAAAGGTGTAAAGGAGGGTTTAGCAGAGATGAAGGGAGAGAAGTAATGGAAAACAAAAAGAGATGATAAAGTGGAGAATATTGAAGGAACCAGATCATGGTGAGGAAATCCAAGGAAAATAATATCATACATCGACCATATGGAAATGCATATGGATGGTTGGATGATGAAATAGATGGGACGACACTAAAGAATCAAGTTATCACCTGGGAAGTAAGAAGGAAACTCAAAGTAAAAATTGGATGAAGATGATACAATGGAAGTGAAATAAGATGATGAGCAGAAAGGAGGAGAGGAAAATGAAGAAAATTATGTAGAAGGAAGGGAACCAAAATAGAGATATTTGGTAAAGAGTGAGCAGATCAAAAATGTAAAGAGAAGGCTCGGAGCGAGGAATGACCACATTAGAAAATATGCAAAGATGTGTGAGATGAGGATAAGTTGATGATGAGAAAATAGAGAGAGGTTGTATGATGAAGATAGTAAATAAATTGGAAATGAAGAATGGAAGATGGAGACATGGCGAAGAAAAAGAGGGAATGGATAGAAAGGTAATGCCATCAAGGGATGTTAGGAGAAATCCATCGATAATGATTGGTAGGGAAAGAAGGAGGAGGAAAAGTGAGAGGAGGGAAAACCAAATTAGGAATGGAAGAGGGAATACCAATGAAGGGAAGTTAGGAGAAGTCCCCGATAATGATCGAGGGCACGAGAGGAAGGAAGAAATGAAGATAGAATGAAGGAGATAAAAGAGAAGGAACAAGGCCATGAAGAATGGGGAGGAGTGATTTTTAGGATAATTCCACCAATAATGATTAGCGTGGAAGATGATGATGAAATAACGTTAGAAAATACCAATAACAATGGAGGGTAAGCATGGGAATAGATATGTGGGAGAACTCTAGAAGATTGAGTGGAAAGAGTAAAGAAATGTGGGATAACGAATTGTGTGAGGATGAAGGCAAGGAGAGGGTGTAGTGGATGAGGATGAACGAGGTAAAGATGAAGAAACAAGACATGAAATGAATGGGGAAAAAATGGTTAAGTAAGATTGCCAAGCGAGGGATGACGGAGATGAATTGTGGGAAAAATGGAGGTGGTATTTGCATAGAATTGAAGAGGAGGTGAGAGGATGTGATGATGGGGAATGAAGAGAAAATATGGATGGTGATGATGTGGAGTGATGGGAAAGTGCAAGATGACATATAATCCTTAAGAGGGACTCTTAAGTAAGATCACCATGCTGCAGGAGTGGTTAAGTAAGATCTCCAAACCGGTAGTGATGATATACAAGGAGAAAGAAAACATTGTAATGGGTATAGGTGTGGAATGGTTGAATGGAATAGATGAATAAAATGAGTGGTGGGAGAAATACAATGAGGGAAATATGGTGATATGGAGGAAAAGTGGATGATATATCAACCTTAAGAGGGAATCTTAAGTAAGATTGTCATGCGACAGGGATGGTTAAGTAGGATCACCAAGCCGAAGAAGAAGAAGAATAATGAGAAGAATTAAGCGAGGGTATGACAAGATGGACTGAAGGGGAACCCTCAAGTAAATTTTCCATACTGCAAAAGTGTGTAAGTAAGATGACCAAGCAGAAGATGAATACTAGGAAGGATGAGAAAAGAGTGAGTGGTGTATGCCAAAATGGAACAAAAGGTGAAAGGAGGTGATAACAAGGAAACAAAGGAGTGTGACATGAATGGATCGAGGAATATATGTAGTGTAGATGGAGAGTGTAAGGGAAATCCTTAATTGGGATGCCCACGTGTTGGGATTGATGATGCAATAATGTCATGCGGAAGAGGAAAAGTGAAAATTTGGGAGGAAATGAAAGGAAGACACACATAGTGGTGAAAGGGGATAAAATGGTGAGAAGGATGATGTGGTGATAAGTGGAAATGAATGGAAATTAGAGCAAGGAGTACTAGATCAAAAAAATTATTGATCATGATGGGGATAAGAATCTGTAGGATAACGAACTCTCCTTGAGAGGGATCCTCAAGTAGGATTCGTAAACTACAACGTAGATCAAGTAGAATTCCCAAACTGAAAATGTGTATACATAGTAACAAAATTCACATGATTATGGATGATGGTCAAATGTGTCATCCTTAGAGGTAAACAAATAGATATAGAATTCATGATTTGAAATGGAAGAATATGATTTTGATAAAAGATGACTTTAATGGTATAAATGACACATGATCGTAGTAAGGAGGATACGGGAAGTTATGCCTCGAACTAGATTGGTGGTAGACAAGATAGAGGATAAATCAATGCATTGCACTTCGCACCAACAACAGTGTTAACACATAACCAATGATAGTTAATTATACCAAAAACCATGAGGGGAATATGGATGTCAAATGCTAATAAATTTATTGTCATCACGACAAAGGGGTTGGAGATGTAACTTGTACACGGAAGTGGGATATCCATAGTGGTTGTTCTAGAACTATGCCCCAACTCTCGGGAAGGGGGAGATGAAAAATGATTAATGTGGAAAGTTTGTAAGGTATATGAGAAAGTTGATTAATACGGGAATCTTTCTTAGGAAGTTATGATATATAGAAGGTTGATCAATGTGGGAAGCTTTCATTATCATGATATAATAGAGTAGTCATCCTTCGAGGGTATGGTCTAGTTTTTTCTTTTTGATTTTTGATTTTGAATTTTTATTTTAAATGGAAGGATAAGATACGCATGATAGCTTCTCTTCAAGGGAGAATTCTATTATATGATTTTTATGAACAATTTTCCTTCGAGGGATCAGTCTATTTTTTTGGGATAAGATAACATGAGATAGGAGCATCCATAATTGGTACTTTTTTTTTTGTATTTGATTTTTCTTTGATGGGGAAGAGCTAGGTATAACTAGGTAGACCACTTAGGAGGGGATGATTATTGCACAAGAGACACCCCTGGACCCTTTGCATAGTTCCAATAGGTGAATGAGAGGGTGATGGATGTAATGATTGTGGAATTCTCACCACAAGGGGAGAACCTATCCATAAGGAAAATTCTATAGACAGAGCCATGATGCCCATATTTAAGGTCATATCGAGGAAGTGATGGTAGACCACATAATTCCATATCATTACAGTGATATATGGAAGAGGTTCATGATGGAGGAATGATCTAATGATATAACTAAGTGCTCATTGGTAGATATGCTAACAATAGAATGGTTGTAAGTGCAAATGCATTAAGAGGTTCCGTCTTTGATTTACCACCAAGGGAGGGAAGACATTAAATTGTAACAGGATGAGATGATAGCTTGCAAAGGATTAAATGTGATAGACAAGTGGGAAATAAAACTATGTCCTTAAGAAAGTGAAAAGATGACCACAACAGTGGATTTTGATGAAAATTAATGGTGCCCCAAGAGAGACACAAATATGGCCACAATGGTTGACCTTGATAAGAAAATAAAAAATGGTCCCTCACGAAGGAAAAATATGGCCTCAAAGGAAGAATTTGATGAAAATAAATGGTCCCACAATGGAAGGATGAATATGGCCTCAAAGGAGGACTTTAACTGAGATTTGGACTAGACAAAAGTTGGATTAAGATTGGATGAGATGGATTAGATGAAATTGGATGAGGTTAAATAAAGTGATGTCAAGAGTGAAGTCCCCCAACATTAATGGGGTTGTATGGACGTATAAGAGATAAAGTGATGTGGAAGCAATGCAAAGGATGAGGAGGGAATGTCCCCCTAGTGATTAAATGTGGATGAGTTTAGATGGATTGTTTTGGACTTGGATGAGATAAATGGTTAGAGACCACAAGTGTGTTTGGCAAGATAAACATTATTGATGAACAATGAAGGACCTTCCTTAGGAGGTATGTCATGTGTAGGAGGGATGTTAAGGGATGATGTGGATGGAGGAATCGTGGGAAACCCGATGGATGGGATATGAATTGGATTAGATGTATATGAAGAAGGATGTTCCCTTTGAACAAGGAAATCATTGTTCTCAATAAGGTTATGGATGATTGTTTAAAAGGACTTATAATGTTCAATATCATGGCCCAAGGTACGATGATAAGAAAAAATGTAATTGGTATTAAATCACGATGGCTTTGGACTAAAGGGATTAAAGGCTTTAATGGGAGGAAGTGTGATGGCGAGATATTCAAGTTAAATGTTGAAGGATATTTGTGTAGTACCCTATCAAAGTGTTGAAAAGAAGATAACTCCTATGATGTTTTGGCTTGAAGTGAATTAGATGTCTAAAAAGACAAATCAAATTTTGTTGGAGGACTAGGTTGTTTGGATGTCATTTTATCGTTACAAGATGTCGTAGATGAAGGGACCGGCCCTAAAATAGATGTTGCAACATTGATTGCTGAAAAGAGGGAAGATATGAATTTTTATGAGAATGCGTAGGAGACTCAGTAGGGATGTTTGCCACGAGCCTTGGATTTTGATCAAGAAGATTTACCCTTGGTGGGGATTACAAAAATTTCAACTGGAGGATCTAAATATTGTGGTAGTGTACGTGCGGATATTAGTGGAGGAAGAGGTTTTGTATGATGCGATTAATGAGGTCCAGTGTGGGATGTGAATTGTGTAGGTTTTGGATTGCCCAATGTGGAAGTAACTAATTTTGTAGTTGAAGGATGTAAACCATATTTATTTGAATCGGTGGAGGTCTTTGTTCAATAGATGTTTCAAAGGGTATCTTTGATAGGGTTACAAATCAAGAGGATTTGGTCATTGTGATAGAAGGATTAGATAAAGAATATTGGGATAAAACTGGTGATGTGGCCATGGGAAAGGATATAGGTAAAGATGTCAATGTAGGGATAAGTGAATTTTTTGATATGATATATGTAGGGGTAGTTGGGATAGATAGGGATGTAGGCATATTTGGGATATTTGGAGATGAGGGTGATTTTGTGATGGGCATGTTTGATGTAGATGTAGTTGAGGGGTTGAATATAACAGATTGGGGCATCGAGAGATGTGGACAAAGTGGTATGTATACTTGAAGCTAATGTGGATGTGGTTAAGGTCGTTGGTGTGGTCGGTTTTAAGAAAGTGAAGAAGGAGAAATTGGGATTAACTCTAAGGATGGGATAATGGGTGAAGGTGTAATGCATGTAGGTAAGGTAGTAAAATCTATCAAGGGGATGTGGTAACCAATGGAGTAGACATGATAGATAATGAATTAGGTATAGGATTACCATGCTGGAGTAGAATTATTTGAGAATGGTAGATTCATAAATGTTTCAAATGGGGTTGATGTTGTAGAGGGGGGGTAGAAGGTACATGTGATAGAAATGAGTTTAGTTGGGATGGTTATAGAGATGAATGATGTAGGTGTAGTAATAGGTGTATTTGATGTAAATGTGGGTGAAGGCATAGATGTGAGAGATGTAGGGATAGGTTTGGATATCAATGGGGTTGAAATGGGTGCTAAGGATGAATTGGATGCGATAGATTGGGGCATGATCAAGTGGATAAAGTATATGGTATAGTCAAATTTGATGCGAGATGTGGTAAGGGTAGAATAAGATGTATGTTCGAACAAGTACTAAAATTTGATATATGTGTGCTAGGTTCTGAATAAAGAGTGAGCATAATGTTTAAGGTAGGTTCATGTGGAGTTGGTGATAATATGAGATCTTGATTGATGGTATCAATCATGTAAGCATTTGATAATTGAGATGTAAAGGGGGCTTGATTTATTAATATTTGATCAAGAAACGCTTTGTGTAATTTTGTCGAGAGGTTGGTTAGAGGAAGTGGTGGAGCTATCGATTTGGATATCCCCCTCATTGACAAGTTGTTAGATACAATCTTTGAAAGAATAAAATTTCTCAATGTCATGACCTTTGACCTAATGATATTTACAATAGTGGGCTTGGTGATATCAAATAGGCTTGGCTTGTGAATTTTCCACAAACTCATATGGAAGGAAGTTAGATGGATTTCACATAAATAAACTTGTCAAATATCGAACTATATGATTCTCCTAAGGGAGTGTAGTTGGTTGTTGATTGAGGGGCTCGTTGTTGAGGCCATGTACTGTATGTAGATGTGGATGAGAGATTAGTAACCACAACACTTGGCCGTAGCTTTAAATGTGTCATTATGTGTGGATGGTTTAGTAGATTCGATTGTAGGCTCACCAATCTGAGTTTAAGATGACCCTATTCAATGACATGGGTTTGGAGTTTATGGGCCATGGTGAAGACTTCACAAAGGTTTGGAATGATTAGATTTGAAAAATAGATGATATGTGTTTCACACACGAACACAAGAATATTTTGATGAGTTTGGTTTGCGGAAGAGAGAAGGATAGTTGGTTTATAACACCACGCCATCATGTGACAAATTTGGTGATGGGCTTGTCTTTAAATTTTTGGATGGTGTATAGGTCAAGAATAGTAGTTTGGCATGCAATGTTAATAGAAAAGTGTTCTAAAATAGTTACGCAAGTCGGGTGAAAGAGAAAATGGAATATTGAGATATGGTTGTATCACCAACGCTAAACCGACAAGGACATGGGGAAAGTGTGAAGCAAAGATATCATGATCATGTGTAATAAGACAACATGCGTGTTTAAATGTGTAAAGATGCTATTGGGGATCTTCCTTACTATTGAACTTAGTAAACTCAGAAGTTTCCAATGAGGAGGGTAGGGTTTGATTGGAACCGATGGATGAATCGGTTCATTATAGATTTTTTCGTAGGATAATGCATCTTTGGGTGCCAAGGTAGTGGCTTCTAAATTGGCCAACCGATTCATTAAAGTGTGAATTGGATCATTTGATGTGATGTTAGGTTGGGATTGGATTGGTTGTGTGGTTTGAAATGTAGCTTGATAAGGTGGATGATACGTTTGTGAATGTGTGGGTGTTTGGGGAATTGTTTGATAAGGTGGTTGATAAACTTGTGGGTGGGATGTTTGTGGAATCATTTGATAAGACGGTTGATTAATTTGCAGATGTGTGGGTGTGTGGGGAACTATTTGATAAGGATTAACATGTGTCATGGGTTGAGATTGTTGCATAGGTTGACATTGAGCAATAGGGGCATGATGTGTTCATTGAAGTTGGATAGATTGTTGTGGTAAATAAGTAGTGGTGATATGGATGTTAAGATATTGAGATGGTTGGAGCATACGATGAGTAAGAACGTAAGTGCTAAGAGTTTTATATGGTTGGATAGGCATATTAGTAAAGAAATGAAATAGAATTGACAAAAATGGTTGTGGGTGGAATGTGATCCACCAATTGAGGAGATTGAGAGGATTGAGAAATTGTGGGGGATTTTCAAGTATGAAACCATATATGGGGTCGAGGAGGATGTCCAAGATCTCCTAAAGGAGTGGAAGATGGGGGTGTGGTTGTCTTAGGAAGATTGGCTTGGTAAGAGATACGAGAATTGGTTTCAAGATAGGAATAATCTTGGATGACATGGTTCTCATAAGGCAAGACCATGGAGATCGGAGGTTCGTAATCAAGATGTGGTTTCGAGTTTAGAATATTTTTAGGAGAGATCATTAGATAAGTAATTTTATTGGATGGAGGACATTGTTGTTTTCTTTTGATTTGAGAGAGAGTGAGAATAGGCGTGAAATAGAGAAACATTTGTTTATGTAATTTGTTGATAAACAAATCAAGCAACATTTTTATCATCATATTTAATTTAGGGGATATGAACAGAAAAGTGGATAACAAAGGTGCCTAGAGAACATTAGTCTAAGGTTGGTTTCTGGTAGGTTGTGGTTAGGGAGATGCCTGAGATGGTTCATTTTGGGTGTTCAAGTCCCAATAATTTAGCCATGTGAGAGGAGTGTTATGATGTGTTGATTTTATTCATGCATCTAGGTTGTTCGTGATAAGTGAAATGCATAAGGTTAGACCCCATATTTAAATTATCTGATCAGGAAGGATGCACAGGGTTTGTTTTAAACCAAAAAAATGTGAACTTTCAATGAGAACACATGCAAAAAATGGAAAATTGTGATGCAAAAGGAGTTAATAGGGAAAATGAGGAATACCTGGATATCGCTCATTCCTTTTTATCCAGTTGCATGGTGTTTGGAGGTACTAATCACTCGATCTGAACATCCAAAGACCTTAAAATTACACTCGCTTTTAAAATCTCGATAAGGTCAGGTGAAAGGAGATTGGTGGCATGTTATGTTCCAACAAGTGATATTTGATGGCGTAATTTAGTGGTCATAGTATCGTAGATGTTACTCAGAAACGATCCTAAGATAATTAATTATTACGAAAATATAATTAAAAAAGAACAATCTAATATTTACAAAAGAAAGTCTTACGAAGAAAATTAAAAATTAGTTAGGTAAAATAAAATTGGTTTTTCAAGTGCAATAATGTAAAATAATCTATGAAAGTTATACAAATGTATATAAATATTAACAACAACAATAATAATAATAATAATGATGTAAATATAACCAAACAATGTTAATAATGCCAATATAACCAAACAATGTTAGTTGCGGATGCAAATAAACAATGTTAATAATACAAGAAAGAAAAAAATGAGGAAATAAAAGCTAAGTGATAAGTGATTCGTGGATGAAAATGTGGTGATTTTTTAAAATTAAGATGTGTTCCCCAAAAAAATAAATTACATGTGGTCGAGCTACGTGGAATTCATGTGGGGAGGTTATACGTGGTCGGAAAAAGCATGCATGGAGTGGGGCAGAGGCCACATGGGTCGGCGTATGTCAGCTAGAAAGTAATGGAAACATCCAATCAAATCTTGCTTTAGAAAAAGTGAATGTGTGGAGGTTGAATTGTGGTCAACTAGGTAGATGACTCACGGTTGGTCATACTACACATGGTTGTGGCTCTTCACATGTGTGATGACATACTGAGAATCACAGAAAATTAACGAGGAATATATAATTGGCTATAAAATTGTTTGTAAATGTGTTCAAAATAATTGGAAGCCACTTGCTATAACGAGAGTGTACAGTCACTGACCACAGAGCTTGCGTGAATTTGAAAATAAAAATAAAACCATCAATATCTAAAAAAGAATGCAAGTATTTATTATGGTTGTAATGAAGCAAATTGATCTCTTTTTACATGTGTTCCAAAGCATTATAAGCCAATCGAATTTGAAACTAGTTGGAAACAGTTGGAAGCGTTAAACATTGAAATATTATGGGTCTGCGTGGATATATGCTTCGAGTTATAAGCCAGTCACTTATCCAAAGCCTGTGTGGATCTGATACTGGGCTTCAAGAAATAAAATTGTTTATTCACTTATCCTCATGGGAAATCTTGGCCAACTGGGGGAGACTGGTTGGTCATACTGCACATGTACGTGGCTCTTCACATGTTTGATCACATAAAGAGAATCACAAAAATCCAAATGGGAAATATATAATTGGCTATGGCATTACAATCATTGCTTATAATTGTGATCACTGCTCGTAAATAATTGTACATTGATTGCTAGAGAGAGACTGTACAGTCCCTATCCACAAAGTTTTGTGTGAATTTGAAACCGAGCAGGAAACAACTTAAAGCATCAAACAATGGAATCTTATGAGTGTGAACTGAAAGGTGGAAGGAGGCAGAAATGGGATTGGTGGGTGGTAAAATAAAATTGGTATGGATTAGTTGAGGTGTGATGGGTAGTGGTGGTGGTCAGGGAGGAGGAGCTTGTGGAGAGGGAGGGTCGAGCTATGTGTGGGAGCACGAGTGACTGAGTGGGAGTGAGGTTGTTGGAATCCTGGGTCGAGGGAGAGCCAGTGAAATAGGTGGCAAGGAGAGATGGGTAGGAGAAGACTGCGGTGAGTGGCTGGAGTGAGAATGGGTGTAGCATGAATCGGTGTGGGGATGATGTGCGTCAGATGGGAGCTCGGGCAGAGGAGTGATGGTGAAGGAGTCAGGAATTAGGAGATGAAGTGGTCTGAGTTTGATCGTGGTGAGGAAGAAGCAGTGAGTTGGGTAGTAGGATGGGGAGTGACTCGGTTGAGAGGTGGACAATGGAAGAAGTTGATTGCATAGGGATAGTCAAGTGGGAATTGGAGTTGTTGGTATGAAGTGAGGTGGGAGCACAGCAGTACATCGTACTATGACTTGGCTGAGGTGAGAGGAAGGTTGGATGTGGGATGTTGGGTTGGAGATGAGAAATCGAGGAGGAAGGGAGAGGTGAGTGGAGATAGCTTTAAGCCAAGGATGGAATAGGTGAGAGCTCGGGAGTTGGAGGGTTAGGCATGAGTTGAGATCGTGGGTAAGAAGGGGATGTAAGAGTCGAATGAATAAATAGCTGAGTTGGGTGCGGCAGACTCGGTGGGAGAGTTAGGTAGGAATGGGCGTCAGCGTGGGTTGGGTCGTGGAAGGGAGAGGTGAGGTGGATGGGATATTTTACGAAACTATTTCGTTATGATTATTATTCTTATTTTTTTAATTTGAATTTTTTTGTTGATTTAAATAAATAAATATTAACTATTATGTTTTAAATAAATAAATATAGACTATTATAAATAAATAAATATAGACTATTACAAATAAATAAATATAGACTATTATATTTTGAAGAACGAGATCTATATAGAGTTGGAATTTAAGATCTAAACGAAGATATATACATATTTTGTTGGGTCAATGCAAAGGTACTTAAAATACAAGATATACATTTATCGTATTTACTAAGATCAAAAGAAAAAGCCACGTGATAAGATTAATTTCTAGATTTGTGTCCCATGCGGGTAGAACCCAAAGTATGAATTGTTTTTTATTATTATTATTATAATCATGATGTATTTAATAATAAAAATAAAATTGATACCATTTATGAAAACTAAATACGAAACCGATTGAAAATGGGAAGAACGCTTATCTCCTCGATGATACAAACCAGTGAATGCAAGAATCACACCACACTGACGAAGATAACACTAAACCCTAAATAAGTGAATTGAAAAATGAAATGTTCATGAAAGATATCTAAATGAGGGTGCTATGAAACCGAAAAATTGTTATACTTAACGACATTTGCAAAAGATTAGCAAAGTAACAAACAAACGAAATGATCAAATCTTGGATCGGTCCCCACCGGGCATGTCATAATGTTGGATAGGAAACTTCTTTCTCACGTGGGTGAATGCTTCGATACTGGAAGCCACCAACAACATCGAATTATGGAGGGCTTAGTACCTCGGATGTGGATGTGGATCTGTGGGCACCAAGAAGAGAGATGTGTGATAATGCTGTAAAAAACTTGAACATATATGATTAGATCAAGATATGTGGGGGCTTCCCAGACAATGCCGGTTCCAAGAGGCTATGAACTCCTTTGGAGGATGTCAACCCCCGTGTCAAAAATATGGAAATAAAAAAATGAAAAATAGATAGCATGTAGAGGTAGAGAAATACAATACCCCCAAAAAAAAATAAGTATTGCATGTGGGAAACATTGATAAGATCCTCAGCTACAATGTCAGAGGTTTGCCATGGCTTCAAAACTTATTCTTTATTTTTCTAAAACTTTGAAAAGAATTTCCAAAATTTCCAACTTCAAAACTTATTTCAAAATTTTATTCTTATTTCCAACCTTCAAGCTTCAAGATTTGTTTCAGATTTTTCGTATTATCCTTCTAAAGAGGGGGAAAGGGCTATATTTATAGCTTGGATATGGGCTAAATATGGGGTTAATGGGTAATCAAGGTTAACAAAAGTAACCCTTCTTAATGGGATCTGATTAAGATTTGATTTGATTTAGAGGGCTTATTATTTGAAAAAAGAATGTGATATTGAGTGGGGACATGATTGAAAATGTTAGGTGTAATAGTAAATCCTATGTGGATTACTTTACACTATTGAATATTTGAATGGGATGTCGGATTTTGATGTATTTGAGGTTTAAAATTATTAAATTCATGGGTGGGGTTTATGAATTAATAATTTGGGAGGATTGATTATTAGGTGGGTGTTGGATTTGATTTGATTGAATTGATTTTGATTAAGTGGGGTTCATGATTTATACGGTGGGTGTAATAGTGGATGAGTGTGACCTAATTGGCATATTTTGATAATGAGGTTTAAGGGGATAAATTAATCAATTAAAATTGATTAATTGAATATATTGTTTTGGTGGGAGATGGGATACGCATGGATAAGTCTGCTGAAAGAGGGAGAAAATGCGGGGTGATACCAAAATTTGGTTTCTACAAGAGACCCGCCTAGATCATCATCAACCGCCTGCATCATTTATTTTTTCTTAAAAATGTAAAAAAAAATAAAATGTTAAATTAAGTTAAAAATAGTGTGGGTTTTATTACTCACCATCCTCCGCATACTCTAACATTTCCTCACATCTCTTACGCCTCCATATCTTTTATCACTCTACTCTCTCTCGTCAAGATTGGGCATTAAAAATGAGCATCGTCACCGACCTCGAGCTTATATAGCCACCAAAATTGGGTCATCATTGACCCCTTGATCGCCATCAATCGGATTCAATCACCATCAACTCGGCTTTTAAATATTTATTTTGGGCTTTTTCTTCTTCCATTCCTTTAGGCGTTCTTCAAAATCCATGGTTGTGGTTATATCTATCTTTCCTTCGGGCATACATATTCTCAAAGTCCACTTGTTTTGGTCATATTCATTTTCCTCCGGGAATTTTAATTATATATTCAAATCATTATTTTATACATTAAAAGTCCCACCGATCCATACTTATTCTCTCTCAATCATTTTAGTTTATAGTCCTATCCAATCAAGCACAAAAATTCCACCTTGTGGTCATACTTACCTCCCATTTTTGGGCATATTATTTCATCACTCGCTTTTTCATTTTGTCTTCTCAGATTTTATTTATGTCCCACTGGGCACCATAACCATTTCATCTTTATCCCTTGTGGACACATAACCTTTCACTTGATTCCTCATGTATGAAGGATTTCACATACCTTTCGCATATAGTTGCGCATAGTTTGATGACTTGCCTATGACCCATTGGTCATCCCAACTTACATCCATACTGAAATGATCTTCACCCACTTACTGGTACGTAGAATGTTGTAGCATGTCTCTGTTGAGACCGTAATTATCCCTACCGATGTGATAATAGAGTCATCGCCATAGTTTTTTATTGTGATCCTTTTTGTCTGGGGCATATTTCCTTGTAATCATTATACCCATATTTTCTTCACCTACCCGCACTTCATCATCTACCTTTTTCAAACACATCATCGATTTATTTTGACATCATCGATCCCCGTTTAAAGGGGAGCTTATCATCAATGTTTTTTCAATCCTCATCCAACTCTCATCATTTTTGTCTCATGGCTTGCTAGTTCAAACCACTCAACAAAAAGGGGCAAAATGTAGACACCTAAATTTGGTATCTATACCTTTAATTTCCCACGTGCGCATATTTATTTAATCCATCCCCTTATTTAATTAAATTCCCACTTTAATATCTATCACCTTTAATTCACATTAATTAATTAAGCTTCAATTAATTAATTAATTAATCAATTAATCCACATCCTTTGCTTCCCTTTCCCTAATGGACTTTCTATTTCCTATCCCTACACTTTTTCTAACCTATCTCTACTTGCCAACTCACCTACACCTCATCCTAAACATCCTCTTCCCGCCTAATGCTTTAAATCATTCAATCCTATCCTTAAAAATAAAAATCACACTAAAATCAACAAAATATTTCCCATTGGGGAAACTTTCCCCCATGAATCAGTAAGAACCCATCATAGTCCTCATTGATCCTATAAAACTAAATCCTTCCTTTCTAATTTAAACAAAATCATAATCGATGCATGTAAACCTCATAACTCTCTTGCAAACCGGGAATTTTCTCTCTCGCTTAAACACTTCTATAATAATCACACAGATCTCCCATACATCATCTCAAAGTGCTTGCATTTCTCACAATAATATTTCGTGAGAATTATCGGTATATTTGTGCAAATTTATTGATATTTTTATCGAATTATCTTTGTATTGATCATATATAATCTTTTACAGGTTCAAATGACTTCCAGAAACACTCACAGCTTCTCCAGAAACCTTATTTCTTAGCATTTTTCATACAGGTTTCTTTTCTCATCCATTCATCCTTGGCTTTATCTAATTCTACCACACTCCTCCGACCCTATTAAATTGTCATCAACCCGTGCCCATTTTATCAAAAAGACCTCTTCTGCGGCTATTTCTAGAAAGTTCTGGATTTTTTTGCCCTCTCGGTCCCATCCTACAAACTACTAAAAGCATACACTGATTCCTAACATAGTTGGCATTTAGAATCTCCAAGTCTATATATTTGTCCTATAGTTCGATTTTCCTTCCTAGGTCACCATCGACCTTCTCATGCACACAATTTGGGTCATCATCAACCCGATACTAGGTAACAATCAATTTACCGGTACTTCAATATAATTAATTATCTTTTAAATCAATATCACCATTTTTTTAGATTGGGTAACATTACTATATTTCTACATGATATCTTTTGTTACAATTCTTACATCTCTCTTTCTAAAAAATGGGGTTGACATCCACAGAGAAAGTTAACGCTTCTCGGTTCACTTTTTGGGAAACCCCGCCCAATCCATTTAATCAATATCATTATCAATATATTTAGAGGTTTCATCTGATTTAAAACATCAAGAATCCATCATTATTTAGCACTTGTATCACATCACATCTCGAGGTAACATAAACCCTCCACCATTTCTCAATTTGTTAGTTTCTTTAGTACTAGATCATTTAATTGAAAAGGAATGAAAATCTAGAAAAACAGAGATAATGAATGTGACGTGCATCTATATGAAGGTGATCAAAGAGGTGATGAATGTCTATGTGAATGAGACTTTGGAGACGATGAAGATCTATGTGTAGGAGAGCACAAAAGCAATGAGTGCTTATGTGAAAGAACCCAAGGAGGTGAAGTATACCTATGTAAAAGAGTGGGCCAAATGAGGGACCTAGACTAATGTGGCAGACTATCGAGCAATGGGACCATGTAGGCCTTGTGCAAATGGGAGAACTAGAGCATATTGTGCTTTAGATTCGAGAGGCCGCGGGGACCTAGATGTTCTAGCTAATGCAATGGAAACCTCAAGAGGAGGTTTTGGCCATGGTGTAGATGGCAGAACACCATTGATAAAAATGACTTGCTTGTTATGAATGAATTTCATACATAAATGATTTATGGAGACAATATCTTGAGTTGCACGGAGCCAGGGAAGACCTAAGAGCATGTCACACCATTAAATTGATGGTGCCATAAGAAAAGGTACAAACATGGTAAGAGGACCAAAAGTGACCGAAGTTGAAGAAAATCGTATGATTTAGGAATCGAATATGAAATTTGTGAGAGTGGATAGTGATAGAGATAAGAAGTAAAATAGAACACTTGCTGATGTGATATGATGGATTAAAGCTAGTGTTATTGATAGAAGTGGGTCCAATAGAAAAACTAATGTGTAAGTGATCAGAAGAGAATGTAGTATGATTGTCATGATCGGAGAAAGAAATAATCGATGGAGATATCTCAACATCGAGACTATAAAATCTATATCGCTCTATGTAGGAGGAGGCATTACGAGATATGTATAATTAGATGAAGAGTCAACTACTTGCTTATCATGTTTTGGAAGATGATTATTGAATGTTTTGATTTTATGATTTTCGTTAATCAAAAGCAGATGCTTTGGGCTCAGGGAGCTCAATAGCATTATTATCAATGAAATCTTGAATAAGATTGCAAATTTTGAATCATCAATCTGTAGAATTTTTGACACATTGATGATAGTTGCATTTGAAATTTTTTCATTGTAATTATGACCCTTAGATGAGATGTATCCAAATTGAGTGGAGGAGGAATTGTAATAAGATTTTTTAGTCAATAAGTTGGGCTTCCATTAAAGCTCATTGGTATTAGATAAATTTTGAGAATAAATTTAACTTCATTAGGTTTTCTAGATGGCTTGAAAGTTGATTTATTTTGAAAATGAACATAAGATGAAGCTTTTCCCGATACTTAAACTTGCCTTTAGATAAGAGTTTAGTTTCATGTAGCTTAAGATTATGACATAAATGATCAAATTATGTAGATGTATCAAAGAAAACACTCTCCTGAAGAGGTGGCAATAGAATTTGGACAAATAGATCTTGAAGTTCTGAGTCTACAAGCACATTAATCATCTTGGCTAAAAAAATTAATATCATAAGACATAATCTTCTAGGTGTTCATTGGATCCCTTTCTACATTGTGTAAGTTGAATATAGGATATCTTGGAGCCAATATTAATAGAGAAGTGAGCAAGAAAAGCATTAGATAGATGCGTAAAATATGTTAACGAGTGAACAGGTAGATCTTATAACCAATGCATTGCATAATCATGAAGAATACGAAGAAAGAGCTTAACTAAAAGAGTGTGACCATCAAAAATATAGGCATGTAACAAGAAATTCTCAGAGGTGTTCTTGGGGTCACCATGACCATTGAAAATGGGCAGCTTAGGGGTGAAAAAATTAGGTGGAATTACATAAGCGTAAATGGTGGGTGCAAAAGGGGAATGAAGCAACAATGTGGAATCTAAAGATGGAGATACACAAGAAGTATATTTTTGTAATTGACGGATTTACACTTAAAGGTCTTGATAAAGAGATGCTAAGTATTAAGTACCAAAGAATAAACTTATCACGTATGAGAAACAAGAGGTGGAGTGAAATGGTTGGTTGGAGTAGGAATATAAACATGAATAGTGGAAGTAGGTGGAAGAGTGGAAGCAAGTGGTTGGGTTCTAACGAGGGAGTGAAAGTGGATACAGGAACATTAAGCTCCAAAATATTGGTGGCCTTCTCACGAGTAGTGAATAAAAGAATATTTAGATCCTCGGGATGTTTAACAAGATGATCATTGAGCTCTTGGAGATGGGTTTCTATAAATTCACCATAATATTGAGCCATGATGGAAGAATAAGAAGAGAGTAATCGAAGGTCGGGTTCACCAAATGATTATGAAATTTTATTTAAATGGATAAATAAAATTCTAAATCTATATTATGTAACAGTGCTAAGATATAAAAAAGTAAATACATATTTAAACTAGGAAAAAAGAATTTGAATTCAAAAACCCTAGTTGCAAATGAGGATATAAGAAGACTTAGCTTATTAGTAATTTTATGGATTGTGCCAAAGTGACAAACTGATGAACAAAAAGGGGAAACTATCACACTGAACCTTATAAAATTGTAAGAATGTTTTAAATGTCGGGATCAAGGTTCTTGTGGAGGGTTAGGGGCACCACGAACCTGTATGGAGCACCTATGACTTCTCATAAGTTGTGGAACTCAAATTTATAGGGTCACAAGATGTTTTCCTATTGTCTCCTTTGATCACATGTGTGTCGTACTAAGTTTGTATTTTCACTGTATCCTGCAATGAAGAAATGACCTAAAAACCCCAAATGTATCAAATCCCAAAAAGAAAAATAATTCAAATGAGGGGTTAGAGTGTCCTCGATCACATGAAGTGAACTTACAACCGAGCGCTACACTACATCTTAGACCAAATTTAGTTTTGTGTGTACATGTAAAGAGATTGTGCCTTAGGTGGATTTTTTGTGTGTTGCAATTAAATAATGAGCAATCTCTAGATGTAGAAATGAAAATAGATGTGTGGATGTCAACAATGAACTCCCCTCCTATGAAGTGTGTGCGAGAAATGGTATTCCCTTTCCCTTAATGGATGCTAGATGGAAGCTTGAATTCTTCAAGATGCCTTTGGACTCAAACCTTAGTTGGTGGTAGTAGATTCTTAGTGTTTGGTCCTTTATTATGATCACATAACTTTATATATATATATATATATATATATATGATTCCCATGGTTGAATTTCCTAATTAATCACTAAAAGACCAACTAGTAAGAAAATAAGATGCCCAAATGGATAGAAAGGAACCAAAAGATACGAGAAAAGTACAAAGAGGTCAGGGGCACTAGATGATACGGGGCACCAGGTTTGGAATCATGGTTAGGTGCTAGTGTCCAGAGTGAGAAATGTCAAGTATGAAATAAACCGGGTAATAAGGAGTGTAAGACCAAAAGGAGGAACATAAAGAAAGAAACTATGGCCATAAACGGTGATCAATTATTACTTTTATTGTTTAGGAATCATATGAATAATGGTATGTGATCATGACTAGATAGATACCCAAAGTGTGTGATTTAGTTTCTACACCACTCTTACAACCATTAATCAACCTGAATTACCATGTTAACATCACAATAAGAATCCTCTAGCACTCCTCCATCATTCTATTTTTCATTGATGAGGTTTTACATCAATGAAAACACCTAAAATCACTCATGACAACAATATCCCCTTTGTCATTGATGGAAAACCACCTAGTTCTTCTCCCCTTTTTACATTAATGACAAAGCATACCTAATCATAATGTATTCATCTTCCTCAACCTCTTTGGAGCACTTCTTGGTTGGAAACATCAACCAAATCCATCATACAAGTATACAAATATGTTTGTCCTTTATATTTGTTTTTAACCTCATCATGACTTGGAAACACTATATCTCCCCCTCAAAATAATAATATAATCATGCCAACAAGCATTCTAAACATAAATCAATATAAAACATCATTCCTAAATCCTATTCATACCATTCTCAAATGATAAAACTCATAAACATGCTTGTGTCTATCATACATAGGTTACATATCACTTTTAGAGCTAAGATCCCTAAACCAAATCTTGAGAGCATTTTTGACCATCTTCTCCATACTCTAGCGGTCCATATACACTATGATATACCACCTTATATCTCTCACTAGGTTCATTCTATTCTTCTCTAAATGATTATGAAAAATTAAGACCACATACTTGCTTTCATGCCATGTGAATGGATCAACATCAATTATACTAAGCTAAAACAATGTTTTAGATAAATTTACCTCCTTTCCATGAAAATCTGAATTATTTGACTCATAACTTAATTTCCCTTGCATATATCCTTGCAAAAACATGAATAAATCTATCAAAAGTCTCCATATCACTTTAGACACCTTATATACTTGATTTATGATCAAAATAGGCCCCCTTCCTTAATAAGCTAACTTAGACATGTAGCATACTCTTTAATATCCACCATAGTTCACTAAATATTGTTGAGATGCATATTTCAACCAACTATGCTTGAAATTTTTGTCACTTTGCCTTTCCAACCTTCTTGACACCTAGATCATCTGTTTGAGATTTAAAAATATCTTCCCCTCCTTGGAAGACCTCCATAGTTCTCTAGCTCTTTGTTTTCTCTCTCCATAGACTACGATCACTGACATGGTGCATCTATTCAACCATAATGCAAGAAATCAACACTATTAGTCATGAAACATACTTAGCTCCACCTTCTAGAGATAGAAGAACACAATCTCCCCTCAACCTAAGCAATCCTATTAATACCTTTTGATATTTCATGTACATCGTGTAACTCTTCATACATACCTTTAGATCATTATATCATCTTTAAGTAAATAAATTTAGAGCCATACCTTGGGTTGAAGAACCTTGACAAAAATTTTATGTGCACATACCATTATCCTTCTATCCTTTAAAGTCTTTTTGACACTAAAAACACATGCTTTATGTTAATCAGCTCCCTTACTTCAATAAACCTATGTAGATCTATAGCCCTTCATTGTGGTTCAAGACACCCTACAGTTCCATGATAAGATGTAACATTCACTCAAGGACATGAGATCAATCATACAAATTCTGTAATATAATTATCTTTACAATTCAAGGATAAAGATTGCTTCAGGATCCCCCTCAGACCTATGCATCATTATAAAGCCATTAAAAATCACATGCTTTGACTGTAATTATACCTCATGATCTTGTAACTCTCTTGAAAAAGTAATAGAATCAGAGAAAAACCATAGAAAAACTACAGTAAAAGTGCAACAGAAGAGTAAGAGCACCCGATAGACTCAATCAAATTACTTTTATACTTGCAACACTATTTTGAACATTGATACAACTCTTCTTGTATCTCTACTGACCTAGATACACTTCATATTGTCTCCATGAAGAACACATACTTGACATGCTTCATATTTACATCATGAAAATACCTCAAACATCCTTAGGAAAGAATAAATACCTTTGTGATATAATATGCATACCTTGACACATAACAATAGCATACTTTATCCACTAGACAAATTTTACTTACATGAAACAACATGACAAAATTTCTTGATACTTCTAAGACACAATTTGACAATCACTCAAGATGGGGTACCACAAAATTTTAATGACTTCATACTCAGATCGAACACTTGTGCAACATGGACTACTTAAATGCAGATAATAAACATACCTTGAGATATCAAGACAAGAATTTAATAGGCTTCAACTATCAATACTCCACATCATGGAAATACATAATCAAAACATTGATTATACATCCTTAAAAGGATTCTTAACTATAATCATACACTTTTCATTGCTTGATCAACCACATAAGACATTTAATATACCATACATACCTTTTACAAGCTTCAATTTCATAGGAAGATGACTCCATGAAGCATAATGGAGGCACCTCATACTCTTGGTTAAATCTAGCAAGGAAAAACATCCATGTCCTCATGGGACATGATACCAAAATATTTCATCAGCTTTCTTAGCTTTTGTACCTCTTCTTTTCTATCATCTATATGGTAGTCTTCTTGGGTAGACAAAAAATATCTCTTGAGGTTATACAAAAAAAATATACTTCTATGCTCCTCATGATTTGAACAACTTGCTACATTAGATTCTTCCTTCCTATTTACAAGATAGTTGGACTTTATTTTTTTTTTTTTTAAAATGGCGAAAGGTTTTTGATTGGGATCCTACCCAGGATACAAGAGGCCTAAGCCCATATATTCAAATATAAACCATAAAAATAAAATGAGCACAACAAAGAAGGAGCTCAATGAAGGAGGAAAAAGGGTATTGCTGCAATACCATAACAAAAAAGCAACCAAACCCCAACATTACCACAACAAAACAACAAAAACTATTCCATTCCAAAATAGAGAAAATCAGCCTATAGTGTCTCCATCCACTGTTTAGTGGTGTTAGAAAGATTCTTCTTAAGGGTATCCAGATTTGTTTTATATCCTTGATGCAAGTGTTATTCATGGATTTTTATTTTCCCTTTCTACTTTCCAGCATAGTAGTGATGTTGGATAAGATGTCCATGTTTCCCTTAAGCAAGGAGAGGATGTCACATTGTTTGTTTATGAGCTTGTCTTGTTCCTATTTAATAGATTTGATTCTTTTTCCATCTCCTCCATCAGTTTATTTTCCTTATTTCCACTTTCAATAGCAATCTTGTAGCCTCTAACTTTCTCTTTCAAGAATTTGCACTCTTTCTTGAGCTAGGTAAGCATATCATTATGCAAATCCAGTTCATTTCTCATGTTTCTAGTTCTATTTGTGTTGGTAGGCTTTTTTTTCTTATAGTAAGAAGGCTAAGTACAAAAAATCCTCACTAGTGGGAGAAGGAAGAATAGAAGATGAGGAAGGGTCAAGTTTGGATTTTTTTGCGAGGGTAAGATCGAGAGGCCGGTGGTGTGGTGATCACAATAGGGGAGGTCTCTTTTCAGGAGGAGAAGGGGATAAATAGGAGGGGCCACAAGGGTGTTCACAATCAACAGTCAAAGTTTTTATAGAGGAGCAAAATGATAGCATGGTGTGAGGGTTGGGCACATTTCCCCTAGGCCACCAAGTCATCGAGTTTTCAAGGAGCGAAGAAGAAGAAAATATGAAATTAACTACCACATTTCTTCTAAAGTGGTTTAGGAAAACCAAATGAAAGTAAGGAGTAAATTTAAACTGACCATCTAATGTAAGATAATTCATAAGCACATAACTGACCTTATCATAGGGTTTAGGAAGTGACTCTTGTAGAAAACCACTTTTGGCTTGGATGAGGCTTTCTTCACCTTCCAAGAATTTGGCTTCTTCTTCCTTTTTGTCATAATTGTTCTTGTAAACCATATTCCTTTAGGGTGAAGACCCGTGACCTCCAAAATCATCTCTTCCATGATGAGGAATTCCCTATTCCTATATCTCACCATCCACACATTCCAATTCTTCACCATTGTTGTGAAAGATGTAAATCATGCCCCTAACAACATTCATAAAATGGTTAAACCCACCTTTCTTTAGTATATCCCACACCTCTACATTCCTCCCTCCATTGGAGTTATTTATCATATCCACTTTGTAAATATATCCCTCACCGCGGTATTTAAAACCCTAAAGACACCAAGAGTAAATATCCAAGTGGAAAAATGAGGATAGGCGATGTGGGAAATATTAAAGGGCCTCCAAAATCCAACATTCACCACATGAATATTATCTTTTATCCTTATTAATAATAGATTGGACATTAAGAGGTAAGGAGGTGACTTGATTCCAAGTTTTGAAATTATTAGCAAGGACCCCATATTGGCTAAAGAGTCTGCAAGTTTATTACCCTCTCTATAGGTATGGTTGAAGGTACATCTAGAGAAAGAGTTAGCCAATTGAATAACCTCTTAAATATACTTTTTTATGGTCCAAATAGTTTGAGCTGAGCCTTTAAGACAATTGATTATATTCATGGAGTCACCCTTAATGATGATGTTCTATAACTTGAGGGAATGAGATAGTCTAATACCCCAAAGATCGGCCAATGCTTTCAAGTAATGATTAGTATTAATTCCCATTATCCCTGCATAGGTAGTTATAAAATGACCTCCTTCCCCTTGAATGCATCCACCACCACCAGAGTTCCCAAGATTTCCCTTAGAAGCACCATCAAAGTTAAGTTTGAAAAATCCATTATTATGGGGTAACCAAGAAATAAGAGTCTTGTCAATATTGGAAGAAGTAATAGGATTAAGAGCACATGTTCCACTTCTTGAGGATTTTAGCCTCCTCTTCATTATGATTAAAATTATTCTTGGGCTATATCTGGATATGTCTTGTTTAATGCCTTCAAGGATCTTATTAAACAACCTACAAATGGAGGGATTTTTATTATTGAAGATGATATTGTTCTGTCTTTCCAAATAATCCAGATAATGTGAGAGAAGGATAACAACCAAATCCTTTTAACATCATGTACTTGAAGGGTGGATACCATTGTTTCCAAACTGAGAGAATATTATCAGGTAAGTTACAATTAATTCCCATGAACTTGAAGAAGGATTTCCAAACATCAAAACAACATAATTACAATGAAGAAATTTGTGATTGATCGAATCTCTAGAGTTCTTGCAAAGGCTGCACCTATTCAGAATATGTTGCCCTCTTTTAATCCAGTTGTATGTGGTTAATATTTTGTTTTGATGCTAAGCCAAAGAAAGATATTGATTTTGGGAGTCAAATATTTGAACCAGACCTTATTCCACTCAATAGAGGAGGGAATGTTGATAGAGAGAAGTTATATCCACTTTTGACAGAGTAGGACCCATCTATATAATCTTCCCAAATGATCTCATCAGTAGTGTCACAAACATCAAGGTGATGAGCACTAAGGGTAAACTACAAATTATTGGTAGACTCTATAAGATTATGATCTATAAAAGGAAGTTGTACCCATATTTTTCCTTCAGTATTGACTCTAATATAATCCTTAACCTTAGTGCCAATCATGTTGGAGTAAGGAACAATCAACTGAGACCATTCTTCCCTATTCTTAAGTGGGGAATTAGAGATCCATTTATCTTCCCAAAAATATATATCCTTTCCATCTCCCAAATTCCACTTTCTACATTTGATCAACAATCTCCTGGAGTTAATCAAATTATTCTAGAATTGAGAGCCAACGGGCATATCTTCTTGATGAATCCATTCATTGCATCTAGTTTTTTCTATATATTTAGCTCTAATAAGCTGGTCCATGTAATATATTCTTTCAATAATCTCCAGCCCATTTTGGTCACCATAGCTTTGTTCATCTATAGTAAAAAATTTATGTCAAGACCCCCATGTCTCTTGGGTTGACAAACTTTTTCCCATGCAACAAGGTGAAATCTATCTTATTCCTCAACACCGCTCCATAAAAAATGTTTTGGATTTTCTCAATTATTTCGATCACCTCCCTAGGAAATTTAATAGAGACATTAAATATATAAGGAGGTTTTGGAACGTGTTGTTGATAAGGATGAATTTTCCACCTAAGAAAGGATAGCTCCTTTCCAGGTAGCTAATTTTCTTTGGAACCTATCAATAAGATTGTTCCATACCTCATTCAAGATTTTCCATGGAACAAGGGCATGTCAAGGTATGAAGAGGGAAGAGAGATGATGTTGTACCCAAGGATATATTAAATATACTTCTACCTAGAGAGGAATGTGAAGAAAATAAAGGGAACTCTTATCAAAATTGATCAATTACCCGACACTTATTCATATTCTAAAAGAATAGATTTCAACTTCTTATCTTCCACCACGATGCCATAAGAATAAAAATTGTCATCGGTGAATTTTTTATTAGCCACTCTGAGGTCCAAAGAGGACGGTTTGAATCCTTTTAATTTTCTCAAGTGAAGAGAATTGGTAACTCTCCTACTCAAACTTTCAGCCATCAAGTTAAATAGAAAAGGAGACATTGGATCTATTTGTCACAAGCCTTTAGTTTCTTGAAGAATCTAGAGAACCATTGATAAGGATTGAAAACATAGGAGAGGAGATGCAACTAAAAATTATTTTCCTAAAATGATTAGAGAAGCCAAATTTTTTGAGAATTTTTCAAAGAATTATCATGAAACTCTATCGAAAGTCTTTTTCATATCAATCTTAACTAGCATGCCTTCTTTCTTTGCTTTCTCCATAGAATGTATGGCTTCGTGAACAAGAATAATACCATCTAGAATTACTCTACCTTTGATGAAATGCCACCTTATTCTCTGATATAGAGCCTCGAAGTAGCCATTTAGCTTGGAGGAGATAATTTTGGTAAAGACTTTGTAAAGAACATTTGTTAATATTGGTCTAAATTTTTGAAGTTTTAGGCCACTTTTTTCTTTAGAACAAACAAAATGAACATTTTACATATTTATCTCTTTGAGTAATCTATGAGTTCTTAAGAATTCATTTATCACTTTTGAGAAGGTCATATTGACATATTTCCTAGTATCTTTGGTAAAAAATCACTAAATCCATTAGACCCAGGGGATTTATCTCCATCCATGGTAAAAGGTTGTTTTGCGGCTCCTTCATAGTGACTTTTTTGGTAAGCTTCTTGAAGGATTTGGTGTCTACAAGATTGTTGGGGATTTCTTTAATGAAATAATTTGTGCTTTCCTCCCTATTTTGATCTCTATTAAGGATATTTTTGTAGAACAACACAACTTCTACCTTAATAGTTGTAAATTTTGGTTTCAACATCCCTAATAATGATTTCATTAATTTTGTTATGATTTCTATGATGAATAGTAGTCTAGTGGAAATACTTCATGTTGTTATCACCTTATTTTAACCACAAGGACTGGATTTTTGTCTTGAAGAGTCTATTCTTGAGTGGTTACAAGATATGCTATTTAGGAGAATATTCTTTTCCAAATAATAGTCATTGACATCCATCCCTTCTTCTGTGATTATTTTTTCTAGGGTGACCAATTCTTCTTTTTTTTTTCTCTAAAAGATGTTGCCAAAAAAATTCTTGTTCCAAATTTTTATTTTTTTACATTTTTAAGATTTTGAACCATGAAACTCATGTGAAGGATTTTTTTCATATCCCAAAACTTGAATGTTCTACCACTCTTTTATCCTCTCAAAAATATCAGGATGATCCATCCAAATCTTCTCAAAATGGAAAGGGTAATGGCCATTTTTTCTCCTTTCTCCAAGAAATGAAGAGAAATGGGGTTGTGGTCCGAACCAATTTAAGGTGAAGTAGAGTATCTAAATTCTTATGAGAGAGTCCAATCAGTGGAAATTAGAGCTCTATCTAACTTAACCTGAATGAAATATGTCCCCATGCACCTATTACTCCAAGTGTATTTAACTCCTTCCAGAATCAATGTTTATAAGATTATTATCATTTAAAAGATCATAAAGATCATCAATATAATTGTTAAAGTCTTTCCCCATTCTTTTCATGAACTAAAATATGAGTTTTAAAATCACGCATTATCAACCACTTATATTTAGAGCGATTAATTTTGAAATCTTTAAGATCAAACCAAAGTTTCTTTCGCCATTAATGTTATTAGAGAATATATGTTAGAAAGAATCTAAATATCATCATGATTACTTTAAGAGAAGAGGAGAGTCAAGTTGTTCTTGGATTCGAGGATGATTGTTCCCTTTAAACACTTACGATCCCATAAATTAGTTATTCCTCTAGAAGCACCATCGACAACTTATAATTTAGACAATTTTCATAGAAGTAATTTTTCTTCATAAAGTCATCTTTGAAGCTTTTTTATTGGATAGCTCACCTAAGGCCTATTAGACTTTTAAATATTCTTCAAATTCCTTTACTTATGTTCCCCATTCAAGGCCTTTTACATTTTAGTCTAAATTTCATTTAGATTTAGATAATGGCTTATTGAAACCTTAGATCCAAGGTTAGTTGAGCGCCAAATAAGCAACTTATTTTCATTGATTGCTCTTTTTCTTTTCTCCCTAGAGTGAATCTACCTTTTTTTTGTTATCTCCCACATCGAGAGTCACTTCTACGGGTTTTAATACTAAGAAGAGGAAGCCAAAAACTTCCTCTTTTTATTTACCTTTTGATAACAATATTAAGAGTTGTGAAAAGAGGTTTGAGAGATCTAACTTATTTGATAAGATAAACATTCTCCTTTCCTTCCTATCAAAAATATCATGATGATCCTCTTCTTCCTTATGGAAATTATTTTTTGGAAAGGGATTGTTGGCACTTGTTTTTATCTTGTACCTTGAATTGTAATGTTCTTCCTTTAAGTCTATATGTTTTTTTTCATAACTCTATAATGTGTATAAAAATGTGTAGCCATAAAACCAAACAAGATTGAGTCAAGAAAGTGATGTATTCTTGCAATAATCGAGAATGAAATTTCCTTATTTATTCATACATGTATGACTATGATTATGTGAAATGAATTGATAAATCCCTTGACAAATTTTTCTATGTGATCATCCAATTTGGTCCTTGTGTATAATGCCATTCTTCCCCGATACTCGATAATGTGGCATCTCCTTATTGGTTTCATAGTTACGGACCTTTTGTGATTGTTTAGAATGCTATGTAAAAGTGAAAAGTGTAAAAATAACTCTAGGGTCCCACGAGGGAATATTCATTATGTGGGATACAAAATGCAAATACGTCCTTGTTCTCCGAAAGGGACACGTGGTGTAAGGATATTGGAGCACGATATTGGGAATCTTATTAAGTGTTGCACTTTACAATTCATAACTCAAAAAAAAATTCAAAGTGCAATTAAAATCCCAAGCCCCAACACTAGACACATGTCATCATTCCAATATAAGTTTAGCATCACCAAAAAATTCAAGCATATAGCTTTACACTCTTTTAGTCAAGAAAAAGTGCCAAAAATCCTCCCAAACCCCGACTCCAAAAAAACATGTGGATGACCTACATTTAAAAGGAAAAATGGTGGATCGAACAACCAAGATTGAATGCATTTAATTCATCTGCCATTAATGCAATTTGTATAAACGAGGAAAAGTTTTAAAATTTGGCCGAATGATTCAATATCCACACTTTCAAACTAAGGATTTTTATGTCATAGGACTGTGAATTTACATCATAAAAGCGGAAATATATTTTGGAAGGTGAATGGCTAGATCAAAGAAGATGAGTTTACTTGGTACAAAACAAAACACTAAGGAAGCTACAAAAAATGGGTAAGTATCCTAAATGTTTGTTTATTGTGGAATTTCTAAGTGTTCCTCAAGATTTGATTTTTGTTCTTGCACTCGAGATAATTCTAAAACCCTTTTATTATCAACAGGATAAAATTGCAAGAAAATTTTAAGGCAAGATGAGATCAATGGAGACTGGAACCCATGTCACATCAAGTATCAAAAGAAATTTATACGATGTGACATATACTAATTTGTAGAATTCAGACTTAGTTGATTACTTACAATGGTTGCATGCTCTAGGAGAAGTTATTATATGGTGGCCATTGATGCTAGTAACATTTTCACAACTACAACTTTCCCACCATCCATACATTTCCCTGAGTTAGTATGGATTTGTACCAAGAACTGTGAACCAAAAAAGATGGTGGTTTTAGATGGAAGTGGTGAAGCAGTGATTACCTTAACACCTAGAGAATTATGATTAATGTTAGATCTGACCAAAGTTGATAAGCCTGTAGATATTGGCATTCCCAAGGCATTAAATCTTTACAATTATGATCCTGCTAATTATTCTAATCTTATGAGGTCCCATTGGTTGATAAATGACAAAAGAGATTCTACTAGAATCCCCAAAAACTAATCAGATCACACCTTGTAATAGAGGTCGAGGATATTATCACTTTTCTAAGTAGGATTGTTGCTCTAAAAATAGTGTATGGTTTCCAAGATTGGATGTGCCCTTATATAAGGATTATCCTAGAATCCCTTGAGAAATTTTTTGGAGACCTTTATAGCCACAACCATCCATGAACAACTTTTCGTGATGACTGTAAAGATCAAATAAGACATTACTTTTAATTGTGAATTTTATATGATGTCATACTTAATCTATAACATTACATGTCATAAGAATTTCCCCAGTCTCCCAAAGTAGTGAGATTTAAATATCACAAAGTATATGATGTTTATCCCAAAATGAACTTGCATAATTGGAACAAGAACTTTAGAAGGTTAAATGATGTATTATTTGCACCTATTATATGCCTCTTTATGCTAGAGTGGGAACAATATAGACTATCTACTAAAGCTAAAAAGTGATACAAAAGTATGGGTGTTATTTTATCTAGTTCATATTCTTTACTTACATCAGGAAAGTGGTTTTGAAGGTCACCCATTCATGTTGCCCAGTAGCTAGATCATAATGGTCCCTCCTCAAAATTTCAAGGAAACTGGAAGTGGTACACAAACTAATTGCAAGAAAACATAAGACCAATATTAATTTTCTTGTCAAGATAGGAAGATATTCATGCCTAATAATTGTAAAAGCCAAAATTTTGGAGGAAGAGATGAACAAGTATCAATTGGACACATTTGAGCCAAGACCCAAATATGACATCAAGTGGGTTGTAAGTTTTGAGCATGAGCCTCATTTTGAAGAATATTGGATGAATTATAGGGATGAAGAGGAGGTTAGATTGAGGTATTTCTCTAGGATGAATCTTAGATAGATTATTGACTTCAAAATTGTAGTTGTCCCTCAAGGTTTGAATGATGACAATAAGTTAGTGCGCCAATACTATCATGATAAGAAACTTGAGTCATTGCCAATTGCACCTTTAGATTGGGAAGAAGTGGAATCAACCATCTCACATTATAAGACAACTAATGTAATGAGAAGAATGTTATCCTGGTTAAAAATGAAGGGTATGGACTTATCTCTTAGAAATACAAAAGTGCTAAATGAATTTAGGGATTTGGGAATTTTAGATGGAGATCTCCCTCCTTTAAGAGAAGGAGTTGATAAAATTTATCCATTGGATGGAATATCCTTTCAATTTCCCTCCAAAAGGCCAATTTAAAGGATCATTAATGAATGGACTGCTACCACTAGTAGGACATGCACTTTCATGTCATATTTAACACAAAAGGCCAAGGGGATGCTTTTGAAAGCAATGCAAGATGCCCCCATCACTCGGAAGTTCCACTTTGAAAATCAAGGGGACAAATATTTCAAATCCTAAGACCCTAACAGTGAATCTTCCAGGTTCATCTAGTTTAGGAAAAACAAATGATAGGATTCATAGAAAGTATTGATCCTCAACTCGAGTATATAGTGATAATGAAAAGGAAGGGGCTGAGGTTAAATATTTTAAAATATATGCTAAAAGGGAAAAGGTAATACCTCCATTGGTGAGGGATTCATAAGCTTCAAGTATATCAGTCACAAAGAGACATATTCATAAAAGTAGAGAGATAGAAGTGATTGAACCTACACCATTGACTGAAGATCAAAATAACCTCATTAGAACATTTTCCAAGAAGGTACTTAGTTCATAGCAGGGAAAGTGCCTGCATTGCTTCATCAACACCACAAAAAGCCATAATTGCAACATAAAATCCTATAGGATTGATGTTAGATTCAGTTATGGAGGAAAGGGATGATGGTGATCCCAAAAGCAATCAACCTATAGAAACCATGGAAGAACTGGAACAAAAGGTGCAAGAGGTTGTTAAATTAGAAAGGCGGGATATTTCCAAAGTAGCACCAACTAAAGAACCGGTGAATGTACTAATTGAAATGGTGGATGTGGAAACAATAGAGAAGACCCTACACTATAGTTTGCTAGTTTGACACTTTAGGCACCCATAGTGGGGGAAGAATATGTTTATCGAATGAAAATTCAAATGATAGAGACTCTTCCACCACAAATTGATGAATCAAGTATACAAGTTCAAAGTGTTCAAGTTGAAAGTGTAGTACTAGTAAGAGAAGAGAGAACTAGTAAGTTAAAAGGTTACAAGTGAACCATCTCAAGAATTATTATTTCCATAAACATCAGCCTCAAAAGGATGTAGACAATGTAAAGGTTGAAGAATCACCCAAGAGTTTAAGACCCTGCCAAAGAGGTTTTGATAGAAAATGTAAAAGTAACTACTAGTCCGGTAAAGACTAGAGACAAGGAGGATACACTAGTTGGTTACAAGATCCAGGAATAATTCATTAGGTCTCAAACTAAAGAAAAAAGGAAGAGCAGTTAGAAGTGGAGGCTTTACATGTTGAGCATAAAGGAACAAATGGTGGAATCATAAGGTTCACATGTAGAAAATCCAAGATTGTAGGAAACCTTAGACATATCTAAGGACATAGTGGTATTTTTTAAACAACAACAACCTACACAAAAGGAGGATAAAGTGTGGGAAAAACTCCTACAACTAGGTGGTTGGGAACACTCTTTCCAAGGAAGGAGAAGGAAATAGTTCGGTGGAAACAATGAATATTAGGAGTATTATGTTCTCAAAACCTGCAAAAACTCACAAGAGGGCTAAAATCCTAACCAAAACTCATGTAGATCAGCAAGGATTTAAAACTTTAGAGGTGGCTTCCCCACAGGAAGGTAAATTGAAGAGTGAAATTACCCTAAGTGACTACTAAGTCACACATATCCCACTAGGGAAGCCTACCAGAGAAATCTTGAAGAAGGATGCCACAGTAGTTGTTGGTGGCTTAATATAAAGGATTGATGAGGACAAGGAGACAAAGAAACAACTAAAAGAGAAAATTTAAATCTTGTACAATTATGCTAAGAAATGGATACAACTCCCTATGGATAGGTGGGAGATTTCTACATTTATAACATAGAATTCTGAAATAAGCTAACATAGCTAGGAAATAGTTGTATCTGGACAGTGGAAGTAAGAGTTGTCGAAAAGGAAATAAATTATGGAAGAAACAATGATATGTTATAACCAACTAAGAGAATTATCAGATGATGCAAAGGAATGAGTTTCATTTGAGGGAATCCTTCCCAAAATGGAAATAAAATCATAGAAGATGAATAGATATGTTTCTTGATACATATATATACTGCTTATGAGGAATTCATCAAGTTGAGAATGACAACTCTGAATCGATCAATGAAAAATCCATTCAGAAAGAGAAAGGATATCATAGTGCATTGATAATATTGACAACTAGCTAGGAAACTTGTGACACGTGATGATAGGTTCACTTATGGGATTGGAGCATAGAAAATTTAACACAATATTTTGATCAAAACATTAATGGAGAATTTGACACTATGTATCCAATATTTAATTATGACATTGTTTAGAAGTTTTTGGTCTGGAGAAACACATAACCAAGTTTCAAAAAGGACAAAAAGAGTAAATTTGCAAAGCCAAAGTTTGAGGGAGTACTAAGAGAACAAGGTTTGATATTCATGTTCCAATTCAAGGCTTGATGAAGAATATATTACCAAGATATTACATATATTTGATACATATAGGGAAAGGGTGTCTAAAACAAAGAAGGATGATATCAAGGAGCTTGAAGCTAATACCGATAGGCCTGAACAAATATAGGATTTTCCCTCTTTCTTTGTTCCTTTTAACAAGTTTGTTCTTATTTTTGTATGTTTTAAATTTTGTACTCTATAAAATTCTGCAAATTCCAAATTTTATACATGATGTATTGAAATGTAAATTCAAACAATATGATAGTAGATAGAGACAAAATTCAAGAATGAAAATACATTGACACATTGTGCATTCTTTGCAAAAGTAACGATATGGGGAATCTATAGGGGCCCCATCCCTTGAGATATTTTTACATAATTTTTAGAACATTTACAAAAAAGGAAAGATACAATATCGAATTTATGTTTATAAATTCCTCTTTGAAAGCAAGAATCTTGTTTAACAATCTCTTTTTCCTAAATTTGAATTCCTTGACATCTTGGGCTCTACGTAGACATATTGAATGTCCCTCTGCAAGGCCATGAGACATATTTAGTGCCATAAGTTCATCAATTCTTTCCCTAGGGTCACCCAAGATCTTTATCAACTCCAATTTCTTCCCATGCGAAGAGACTTATTCCAGAAGACTCAAACCACCTTTAATAAGCCCCTTTTCCCAGCTGGGAAGTGACTTTCGAGGATGAGCATGACATGGAAGCATTTGCAGGAGTACTTGTCACTGGTCAACTCACACACACCAAATTAGATGCACCCCATCAGTACCTCATCAGTGGAGGTAGTGGTACTTTAAGGTTCTTCTCAGGGGAGGATTTAGTTGGTGATTTCTCTAGTTGAGTAAGTCATTGTTCAATTGCAGTCACCCTGCGGAAGAGTGGTGACATGTCATATGTGGGATCCTCATCAAGAAAAATTTATGAATCTATGGGAATCTCCTTCTCTGCTAGTTCCTCATTAAAAAATAGAGGAGACATGTTAATAGTATTGGTGGTGATAATAGCATGGATGCATCGAAGCCTGATTTTTTTCAACTACTCAGGAGTCTTTTGATCATCCCACTAGAAAAGTGATAATACATAACTTGGAATGCATAGAAAAAGGGCTCATCTTAACCAGAGTTATTATCAATGTCACTTGAACAAAACAAGTTGTAAGTGGCCTATATGTCTCCATCTGGTCTTAAATCTCAAACAAAATTCTTAGAATGCTTCATCAAGGCCCAAAAGATTAAATACCAAATTTAGAGTCTCTAAAGAGAGTTCTTGCAAACTATCTCCTAGTTATATTTCTACATTACAAAAGGAAATAAGGAAACACAAATTTTTCTCACTAAGCGTTGAAGAGAAGTATGATTATGAGAAGACAATGATGAGAATTTATAGGAAAATAGACTCTTGGGTGGGTATGCAAAGAATCATATGAAAATTTAATGCCATATTATATCTAAATACTCAAATGAAATGGAAAAGATGAGATAGAGTGGCATTGCTAAAAAAGGAGAGTGTTGATCTTGATTCAACAACTCACTCAAGGAAAAATCTATTTCATGAAAGATTGAAATAATTAACCACATCTTGAAATAAATTCCCAAAAGGAAAGAGGTAAAGTCTAATTAGATGAACAAAATACATAAGGTAAATCATTATAAATAAAATCAATTATAAATGATTCATTCATATCATAAGGCTCGAATGGCACAAAGGGAGAAATCAAATCAATGCACATGGTGTCATATCATATGGGAAAAGATGACTAGGTGTCTCGGTCATCATAACAAGATGGAGAAGTGAGGACCACATATGGCGCTTCAACCAAATGGTTTCTCCACATGGAAACAAGGGGAATGAAATGATTCCATGACAAAAGCAGATAAGGGTAAGGGCGAGGAGGAATACCTATTAAATGTTGGTCGGTTGATGGTTATTACGTGTGTTCGACTTCTTGATCTATAGCTGAATGTGAGAGCTTCCTTTTTGGCTAGGAGGAACTACCTATAATAGAAAACAAGACCACGAAAGGATATTTAAATGATATATGACAAAGGACTTTAGCATGTGCTAGATCTAGGAAGTGTGATACTCCTAGATGGTTGTCAATCTACTATTTAAAATAAATTAATGTGAGAAATAATCAAAGTCTTGTTGTAGTTGATATGTTTTAGGTATCTCATTCAAGCACAATAAGAAAATATGATATAACAGGCTAGGTTATAGTCGATCTAAATAACAAGTAGGTGTCGAGGTTGTTGGAACTCGTCGGATCGATTCTGGTTGTTTAGGTAAACCGGTGAGATGATTTTGGGTCATTTTTAGTCAAGGTATAAAACATAGAGACCGACGTTGGTCGGGTATGACCGATGTGTCGGTTTAGGTAGAACCGAAGCGATGGTTGTGAATAACCGACGTCCCAGGTATGGTTGAGGTAAAAGAAACTCGAATAGATCAAATGGAAAGGGCGATCGAGGTCAAATGAGGTTGGAAGAATGGATGAGAAGGTTTGTGGAGATATCTCGATATACTCGAAATGGATATTAGGTCACAATGGTGATTTGATGGTGTGGGTAAGGAAATGGTTGAATTACAAGAGCTAATAAGCAATGGAGGAATGAACATGCAAAGTATAAACTAATGACAAGAATGAAAAAAGTTAACTATGCTAAAATAGATAATGTTGAGATGGTTGAATGGAGGTGGTTGTTGATTAGAAGAATAGTGTTGGATATCGTAGCAGTGGCTCCCAGAATGATTCCGTGAGTGCGATGCTTCAATATCTATGTTGGTGATGGCTCTGGATGTCTGGATACATGAAAGGATGTACTGCTTTGATTGCATGTAGATTTGTTTTTGTTCCCTTGCTCTCAGAATGTGCCAACCCAAAAAAAGGTTGTTTGGGTGAATAAATGGTAACCGATGATGGTTCTGAGTTGGCCAGCGTTCATTTAGGGGCAACCGCATTGGTTAAGGCAAGATTCCCTAGGTTTACTAAAATGGGCAAATATTTCTAATTTCTTGGGCCCATTTAGTTTATTCTTGTGGATTAGAACAAAAGCTTCCCTTCTAATGGGAGGGAATGTGCTTAGAGAGACTGTAGGGATTGATTTTAGGGTTAGACCAAATCTTAGCTCATTATGGCAAGTAATACTTAGTTATTGTTGGTTATGGAAACATGCCAAGAATAGGTATAGAGGTGAGGTGTCTAGGTGAGGTAATGGGGTAGAAATTAAGGTAATTAGATATTAAATATTGTGAGGATATATATTAATTTAATTTAATTAATGGTGATGTGGGGTGAAGCGGCCATGGTTAGATGAGTATGCTTGAGCTGGTTATTTGATAAAGGACCAAGGGGAGTGTGACCCAATTTTGGTGTCTACATTTTTCCCTTTTTATTGCATAGCTTGTATTGGTAAGCGATGCTGACAAAAATAATATGTGGTTGCCCTATGTGTGGGTGAAGGTGATCCTCCTCAAACTAGGAACTTATGAGGTAGAAGACAGAGTCGGTGAGTGGTTTGATAAAAGGTGGATGTGATGAAGAGGAAGGTAGACAATGGGGGTAATTGGATGAAGGTCTAATCGGGTAAATCAAGATAATGGGCCAGGGTCAAAGGCGACATTCAAACGTGACGCACACGTATAAACTATAGCATGGTACCGGAGTTGAAGAGCATGCAAACTCTACATCATCTAAGGTCGATAGGTTTATCCAAACAAGGTTGAGGTGATTCTGGTATCCAAGGTATAGGATATGGTGCGGAAGCACTTCGTAGGTTAGGTGCAAGAACGTTTAGGTATGTTTTGGTACACCAAAGGTAAGGTTAGGATAAATAGCACGGTAATCAAAAAAGTAAGGCCATCAGGTCAAACAACATGGGTAATAGTGTCACAAGGTATAACGAGCACATGAGGTCATAGGTCAGTAACAATGTTCTAGGTCTAGGTAGCTAGGTCATGGCATGGGTAGGGCCAAGGTATGGGTAAAATAACAAGTCCCAAAACAAAATTAAGGATAGGTATAGGTAAGGTAGGCAGGGAGGTTGGTTGTAATAAGGGTGGGTAAGGTCAAACGGTGGTTGGTTTGGTGAAGTGTTGGTCAAAAATGGGGAAAGGGTATGGGAAAGAGTATGACAAGTAACCGATTCTGGTCATACGTAACCGGTGACGGTCTAGGTAAGCCAATCACGGTTTATTAGGGTAGATGACCAATGTTGGTTTGGGTATAACCTACCACGGTGTGCTAGGGTACCAGGACGAATGTCGGTTTAGGTATAACCGCGTCGGTCAGTCAATGTGGGTTTATAAAAATAAAAAATTCATATAATACTTGATATTTTGTATGTTTTAGCTTTTGTGAAAACGATAGAGCGCTGAACGAGTTGTGATTTTTAGGAGGAAAGGATGAGGGACGATATCCTACTGAGGTGGAGAGATCTCAGTTAGTTAAAGGAGCTAGCGTAGACGGGTCCATGAGAATAGGGGATCGATTGTGATTAGGTGGGGGTCAAGAGGATTGGATTGGGTGATTAGACATGGTAGAGGTAGGAGAAGGTTTGGGTGGACCAACGGCGCGATCGATGTGCCACCACAGGAGGTGACATCGAGACAAGGTAAGATATGATTTGTTCATTGTTATTTGATATAAGAAGATGGGAATGGGTAGGTCAATTTAGGCGGGTAGAGAATTTGAGATGTGTGGTTAAAATGTTGAGGGACGACAGGGTGGAAAGGTCATAGGTAGAGAAAATAGGGTTGGGGAGTAATTTGGGGTATGTTTGGGTAGGTGTGTAAGGGAAATGGGAAATAAATGGGAGTAGAAAATTGGGGTTTCGGGCTTAGGGCATGGGAATAGTGACCAACACTGCTCAAGGTATGGCCGATGTCGATCTTGTCACACCGACATCGGTCGATGAGTGGAACCGATGTCGGTTATATCAATCCAGTGATGGTTAGGAGTAACCGGTGCCGGTTAGGGAAAAAGGGGCTAGATGTTTAGGAGGCGTAAGGGGAAAGGTTAGGTAAAGTGGGTAAAATAGATAGTGTGTGGGGATTGAAGGTTAATGTTGGGTAAAATCAAGTGTTTAATAATTTTTGTGATTGGTTAAATGCAGCCAGGGACCAGCTATGGATGAGAGATAGGTACCTCCTTGCTCGTGGAGGTATGGGGTGCGTACTGACAATGATGAATGGCACCATGTAGCGAGGTTGGCCTGATTGGGGTCAAATGCTACCAGCATTTAGTCTAGAGATCTGAGCTCGATGGTCACTCTCATCAACGGATGGGACTCAAAGTGATCAATACTTTCCATTTTCTCGATGGGGTGAGATCACAGCACACCCTGGGAGGATGTGTACAGGATCTCATCGGCCTATCGATAGTGGGGATGTAGGTGTATTCTATCTCCTCAGAGGCCTCTGAGGAGTTGATGTTGACCATGTTTGGTGAGGGGATGGTGGAGATGAGGTTCTATAGCGCCAGTATGAGCTATGGAGATATGTATCGGGCCCATCCGGAGGAGATGAGGCTAGTTGTTTTACCGATGGATACGAAACTGCTTTACACTTCCAGATGCGAGAGGGTGGGAGATTCCCACAATTGTTGATGGGGGTTCTACATGACATGGTGGAGGACAGAACCATTTTGCATGGGTGCCCACATTCCTAGTACAATTATGTATGAGATATCTATGGGCTTATGGTCACTACGAGGTTTAGCCTTGTCTTTGTAATTTCCTACTTCATTACTAGGAATATGAACATATTTTGTGTGTGTGTGTGTGTGTGTGTGTCTAGTTGGTATGCCCCAAGATGATGCATTCGAGCTAGGTTTTGTTTGAGTGGGATTCAAGCGATGGGTGCCTACGATTGGGGAGTGCCGAGTGGTAGTAGAGCTACACACGATGTAGCCTATTACAAGTGATTGCTAGAGGGGTTGTCTAGCATGGAAATCATTTGGAGGCCCTATGTGGGTTTTCCATCATATGGGTGGATGGTAGAGGAGCCACGAGATCTATAGCTTCTCCGGTGGATAGAGGGCGGCATGCGCAGGAGAGCACGATATAATACCCGTGACACAAGATTAGATGGCAGTTCGAGATGCTTCAAGATATACCACCACCTTTCCCACAATACAGGAGGGATGACGTGGAGAGGCCTCTATCTCTACCACAACCGAAAGTGACAGGGCAAGAGGAGCAGGTGAGAGACTGGTGGATTGATGATGTCGGGTTATAGCTAGATACAGAGACAGGTGGTGGGTTAAACATTTACGAGTAAGTACACTGAGGCTAGGGCAACTGGATTTAGCCACCATCACAATGTAGAGGGATGCACTACAAGGGTAGGTGACAACCCTAATTACACAGTTGGGTATAGTGCGAAGGGAAGGTACTTGTGAGCTTAGAGGCACAGTGCCCACTCTCAGCCCAGTAACAAGGACAGTACCCACACAGGGTGGAGATGGATATGGGGTACATGTGGCTGCCCTACAGTGAAAATTATAGGTATGTAGGGCCGATTGGCCACTACACATGCGCAAATTAATCTTCAAGCCTAGTTATAGTAGGGGAGACAGTAGGTCCTTCAGGATAGTACGAGCACATAGATAGGGATAGGTCCCTCTTTATAGGTACCAATGGGACAGGGTCCCGAGAGACAAGATAGTATAGGGGCCGAGGCTGATGGTGCCACCACAGAAATTACCGATAAGCAAATTGAGATATGCTTTAAGTGAGGTCAGTATTACTAGGTCATGTACCCACAATGTAGAGAGCACAGGGGGCCATCGAGCCCTGAGACAGGGTTAGGGTGAGGCCACCAATTCACAGAGGCCAGCTCTAGGCGAGGGACCATCAAAGGATAGATCAAGGTGAGGTGGAGAGAGATTGGCAGGGCACCCCTGGAGGGGAGACGGAGGAGACTAATGAGATAGGGATGGATATCAGGTGGGGTGATGATTAGTCATCATTGATGATCATGTATCCATGTTTTTGACATATTTTTGATATTTATACTAGCCTACGTGTTGAAGATGATGAGGATGTAGATGAGAGTTTTTGTTATTTTTGATCATATACCGGCCTGCGTGCCAAAGATGGTGAGGCTATATATGAGAGTTTTGTTATTTTTGATCATATACAGCATGTACGAAGATGGTGAGGTCAGATATGAGATATTTTGAGGGATTAGTATCATTATTTGTATCTATGTTCACATGTATGTTTACACATACTTTCCAATTTATAGATGATGGTGTTTATAGTATGGATGGTGTACATGTTTTAATTTTCATTATTATATATATATATATATATATATATATATATATATAGGTGGAAATCAAGTGGATTAGGCATGATAGAGTCAAGGTCATGTAGGCATGGTGGATTCAGGTCAGTTTAGGCATGGATTGAGTCAGGTTGACTTAGGCATGATTGAGTAAGGTTGATTTAGGCATGGTGGAGTAAGGTTGAGTTAGGCATGGTGGAGTTAGGTTGGTTTAGGCATGATTGAGTCAGGTTGGTTAGGTATGGTTGAGTTTCTAATTCATTAATTTTTGCAATCAATGATGGTGTGGATTGTGTTAAGATGATTTGTAGGAAAATGTATGATTATGGGAAAGAAATTGTAGACAAGATAAAATGAATGTATGAGTTATGATGGTAAAGATGTTAAGAAATTTGTTGATTATTTGGTGTAATTTCTAGTTATCACTATAGAAAGGAAACTAACTAGGGTAGAATGTGAATAGAAAAGGGAAAGAGGGAATTGGTTAAGGTAGAGAGTGGCTGAGCTAACCTTAACCAAGGGCCCCATGCCCTCAGAGTGCTGCCTATATAGTCTCGACGAAAAGGGAACTCAGGTCAATGTAGTTCTCCCATAAGCTAGGGAAGATTAGGTTTAAATAGCGGAATGGGTTGATAGGTGCTAGGCATGGGTGATGTAGGTCATAGCCATGATTGAGTTTAGGTTGTAGGCATGGTTGAGTCATTTTAAATACATGTGTCGAGGATCTGGTCCCGTATAGGTAATCAATAAGTAATGAGGAAGGTGAATGGAAAGAGGTGGTAAAAGAGTTGCTTAATTGATAAGAACCCTAATGAGTCTACCATACCCCAGATGGGCCTATGAACGTAAGACCCTACAGGCCTTGCATAATGGACTATTCTAAGGGTGAAGAAAAGTCACATGATCACGAAATGTCACATTTGTGGCAAGTCCCTTGAGTAACGAGGAATTTAGGTGAAAAAGGAAAGGAGGTGAGAATGGGAGGTTTAGCGTAACTTAGTGTATGACATGACGTGTATTTTGGAACAAGAAACCCATAATCCAAAATAGGCAAGTCCATGACGAAAAATTTCATCTTTTTCTTTATTTGTTTGTTTTTAATAGATTGATCGATGTGGGAAGTCTATATGGGATGGGTATATTATCTCCTTGAGGTCTTTGTGAAGCTGATCGATGCGGGAAGCTTCTGAATAGTTATTATATTTTTGTAATGATTGTATATAGCTATCCTTCAAGGAGCGATCTATTGATAGTGGTAGAATATAAAGAAGAGATGTCCCTTTTGAGGGAGTCATATTTTGCTGGAATTTTGACTCAAGGAGTGGTATCCCTTTTTGTTTTTAGACGTTTAAGTCATGGACAAGACTATAGAGGACGATTAGGTTCTTGTTTAGAAGACAATACTATGGCAAAAAAAGATTAACTCGTGAATAGGAGTTTTTGAGTGATGAACAACCATGGATTCCATCTTGAAGAAGATGAAAAGTATCCATGAGAATCATGCTATGAGTAGATTCCATGGTACTCATATTGAAGACAAGGCTAAAAGGTGACGGGTAATCACATGATTCTTGTTTAGTCGTGGATCCTCAAAATGGGTAATATGGAAGGTGAACAATGCTCAAGGGATGAGCAATCAATTGAAAAGAAAGTGATATAGGACTTGATATCAACAATAGAATGGTCGAAGATGCAAGGCATTAAGGGGCTTAGGTTCGGGTTTACCTTCAAGTGAAGAAAAACAATAAGCACCTGATCCATAGGCATGGGTAACGATATAGGGTCCAAGCCAATTAGGAGAAAATTTTCCCGTTTACTTTTCTCCTCTTTGGTTACATGTTGATTTTCCTTTAGGATGAGGTCACCGACCTGAAAGGTTTGTTCATGAACATGTTTGTCATAGGCACATTTGATACATTTTTGGTAGATTTGGAGATGGTCAAGAGTGTTGAGATGACGTTCATCTAATAATTCAAGTTACGCCAAATGATCTTGGTGAAATTCATCATCGTTGAGAATGTCTTATAGTGAGATGCAGAGGATGGAATCTGAACTTCGAGAGGTAAGACAACCTCAGTACCGTAGACCAAAGAAAAGGGGGTGGCAGCAGTTGAAGTGTGAATACTAGTGCGATAAGCCCACAAGGCGAAAGGAATGTGTGTATGCCAATATTTCCCAGTATCGTTGACTACCTTCATAAGAATTTTGTTCAAGGTTTTATTGGTTGATTCAGCTTGACCATTGGTTTGTGGGTAATAAGGTGATGAGAAACTAAGTTGGATGTCGAAAGCATCACATAGTTTACGTAGGGTTTTGTTTTTGAATTGTTTTCCATTATCAGTGATAATGCAGTGAGGGACACCAAAATGACAAATGATGTGATGGTTGATGAATTCACATATTTTCTCGGCTTTGGTGGAAATGAGGGGAATGGATTCTACCCATTTAGTGTAATATTCAGTAGTGGTTATGATCCATTGGTGGCGTTGTGAAGAATGGGGGTTGATCTTATCGAAAATATCTAAACCCCATTGAGAAAAAGACCAAAGGTCTCGCGCGACCTGTAAGGCATGACTAGGGGTGTGATGGAGATTAGCATGTTGCTGGCATTTTACGTAGCATTTGACATAATCACAATAGTCATGGTTTAGGGTTGGCTAGTAATAGCCTAAGAAAATAATGTGTTTTGCGACAACAAGACCATAACCACTAAAGTGACCTCCAAAAATTCCATCATGGACTTCCTTAATGGTGTAGGGAATTTTAGAACTTGTAAGGCATCGCAAGAGAATGTTGTCAAAACCTCATTTATAAAGAAGTCCACCCATGATGACATAATGGGAGACACTTTTAAGAAAGGCACGTTATCCATTACGAGTGAGATCGGTGGCTAAAATGGAAAGGGAAAGATAGCCTGCAAATTGCTTATACCAAAGGTCACGTGGGTCAGCGGTAGTGGTTCCGATAGAGTAAACTTCTTGAGGAAAATAAGAGGGTGATTATAGTCTTTTTATGGTGAAAAAGATTTTAGAGTCAGCAGGTGAAGTAGGTTTCTGAGAAGCCAAGCAAGCCATGGTATCCACAAATTTGTTAGTAGAATGTGGGGTGGTTTGAAGTGTGTAATGGTCAAAGGTGGTCAAAAGTATGTCCATGTGATGCTTATACTTTTGAAGTATCTCATTACTGAAACTGGTATATACCATTGATTTGTTTATGACCAACCGAGAATCACCAAAGATGTTGATTGACTTAACATCTAAGGCATAAGTAGCCCTGGAGACATAATATGAGTGCTTCATATTCAGAAATATTGTTTTTACAATCAAATTTGAGTTTGAAAGACAAAGGAATAGGTTCACTATCAAACGGAATGAGGATAACACCAGCCCCACCCCACGCCGAAACTTGGAGCCATCGAAGAACAATGTCATTTGGTAAGAGGGTTTGTCCATGGAAAGGGTAGCTATAGACTCATCTGAAATTCAAATTTAGAGGGTTGATTCCCAAAATAAGTGTGTCACCAATTGGTCGTGGTAGTATGGCCCTCGATGGACTCTTGATGGATGACTTCGAGGTCGAGGTCAGCTAGAATCATAAGCCAACGTGTGGCACATTGATTTTGATAAGGTTTGGCATACATGTAGTATAATGGGTCAATATTAGTAATGACGAAGGTTTTGTGGTTGAGTAGGTAATGGCGAGTTTGGTGGCGATGAAAACTAAGGATAGGAAAATAAATTTTTGCATGGGTATATCTATTTTCATAGTCAAAGGGTAAGGGTATAACTTATGTAATAAACCGCTTACTCTTGGTGTTGGTCATCGCGATGAGCAAGCATTACACCTAAAGAATGGTCAATGGCAGAAATATATAGGTAGAAGGGCTGGTCATCCTTAGGAGAAATGAGCATTGGTGGTTTAAGGAGGTATTGTTTCAAGGCTTCAAAGGCTTTATGACATTCATCATCCCATTTGAATGAAACACCTTTCTTGAGAAGATGATGGAATGGTTAATAGTGTCGAGAAAGTCTGCGAGATAAAATGATGAATTGATTACAACTTTCCTTGTAGGCTGCAAAGTTGAAAAAGATTAGTGGGTGGTGGCATTTTAAGGATAGCCTTGAATTTAGCAGGATCGACTTCTATGCCACACAAAGAAATGATGAAACCTAGGAGTTTCCCGAAAGTACCACAAAGACACACTTTTTTGGTTGAAGACAAACACAATACTTGATGAGGTGGTCAAAGATGAATTTAAGAATGGGTAGGTGTTCGGTTTGATGCTTGGATTTGGAAAGAAGATCATCTATGTAATCCTCCAATATGCGATGCATGATGTCATGGAAGATGTAAGTCATGGCCCGTTGATATGTAGCACTAGCATTTTTGAGGCCAAGGGCATGACTCAATAACAGAAAGTCCCCCAAGGGGTGATGAAGGTAGTCTTGTGTTAATCCTCGAGAGATAGTAATATTTGATTGTAGCCCGAGAAACCATCCATGAGTGATAACATTTCATGGCCAATGGTGAGATCAACTAGTTTGTCAATGCCTGTAGTGGGAAATCATCTTTGAGATAGGTGAGGTTGAGGTCACGGAAATCTATGCAAATGCGAGAGTCCCCCTGTCACTTTTGTGATAGGAATGATGTTAGAAATTCATTGGGGATAATCAATGGGTAGAATTAATGAAACCAAGAGAAGGCATTGAAGCTCTTCTTTGACTAGAAGAGCAATGCGAGGATGCATTTTCTACAACTTTTTGTTTGATGGGTTTGGCATCAGGAATGGTTACGATATTGTGAACCATGATTTTTGGGTCGATACCGGGAATATCGGCATAGGACCAAGAAAATGCGTTGCTATGGTCCCAAAGGAAAGAGGTGAAGGCTTCTTGTTTAGTAGCATCTAAGGATTGGCCATCTTTAGAATGTGTGGGTCATCTTGAGTATTAATGTTGATTTTGATGGTCGATTCATTCAACATGGTTTGCGTCTCAAAGGGTAATGTCCTGAATATATCAAGGAAGATAATTCAAGGCGGTATCATCATCGATCATGTCGTCGATGCAGGAATGGGAGAGAAGAGGGAGCCTCACCATTACATTGATAGGTCAATGGTCCAAGGGAAATGGTGTTTATGAAAACAAAGTTAGGAGGAATAGATTCAGATCTATGGACTCGTGGTGAAGATGGTAATGTGGGTGAATGAGAGGGGGAAGATTTATCATCCTAGATAAGGTCAATGTGAACCGCTTTAGAGGATGGAGCATCAAAACCAATGCCACTATGGTCATTGTGTTTACGAGAGGTACAATAAATTACAGTGTGGTGGCCTTGTTCATAAAAACTAAAACCAAATCCTTTCCACGCACACTAGTGGAGGCAAGTATGAGCGAAGTGACAGTTAGTGAGGGAGTGTAGGTCGAATGAAAGTTGTTTGGTTTGGGATGGAGGTTCAGGTTTATAGGTGGCCATATCAAGTCCCCCATATGTTAGGTTGGTACGAAGGTGGGGAGGGCCATAAGGGAAAACTTCACCAATGCGGATGTCATAACTGGGGTGTTGACATAGATTCCCATACTCTTGTGGGGTGAGGAAGGTATCGATATTGTATAGGTGGTATTCCCCCAGAGTGAGGCATTGAAAAACACCTTCTAAGGGATTAGTAGTTGGTATGTGCGTAACGGGTATAGATGGATAGCTAGATGAAAGGGAAACAAGTGCGCCAATGGTAGAGGCTACAACTGGAGTAAGGATAGCGAGGTTAGACGCAATAGAAGTAGTGGAAATTTTGATGGATGGAATCATGGGTGAAGGTGAAGTGGTGACGGTGGCGGATGCTTTGATTGGTATAAGCTTATAATTGGGTCGATATAGCATGTTACATGTTTTGAAAGGTGAGGGTCGGTCAGAGGGATGGTGTAATTATGTCCCTTGTGTTCAAATTTAAGGCATCGATGTAAATTCGAAGGACGCAACCCATAGCACGATCCAAGGTCATCCAAGCAACAAGTTATTCGCTTGGGTAGGGGCAAGGTAGAAGAACTGTAATGGAAGGTTTGGTTGGTTTAACTATCTTATAGGAGGGTAGCAGATTTTTAGCTTTAGGTTGCATATTTTTGGGCAAATATAACACGGGTGTATGAGATGTGGAGGAAAATCCGATGGTGGAAGAGGGATGGGTTACCACGGGGTCAAAAACTTGAGGTGTTGTGGAGGTAGGTGGCATGGGTTGGGCGGGAAGCGTGAGTGAAAAGGAAGAAAGTTTCATGGGTAGTGAAGAATTTATTGATGGTAGTGAAGGTATGGGTGGTAAGAAGGTCACGGATGAGGGAGGAAGTTGTGTGGGTCGCATGGGTATATTAGAGGTCTGTGATGGGGAAATGGGTTGATGCACTCTTGGTTTATCGGTGGATGGGGGTTTCTTGGCCAGGGTCGAGGGGTGAGGTCCTAGGATGGATGAAAGGGGTGACGGTGATAGTGGCATGGTAGGTGAAGTTGGTGTATGAGGTCTAGGAGATTAGATCTTCTTTTTAGGGGCTGGTGTAAGTTTAGTGTTAGTTTTGGAAGATGTGGCTAAATCTAATTTGATGGGTGGGTGAGTAAGGCTAGCTATCGGTATGACCCCTAAGGTAGTGATAGGTTTAGGTAAGGGAGATGATATAGGCATGGGTTTAGGTGTAGATGTATGTTGGGATATGGGAAGAGGTATGAGTTGGGCCATGAGTGGTGCTATGGAAGGTATTGCAATAGTTTTGGTTGTGTTTGGTTTGGTCACTCGAAACACTTTTGGATAGATAGTGGAGGTGTCAACGAGTGACAGCTGCATTTGTGTTGAAACAGAAGTAGAAGGCATCCCCAAAGTAAGGCTCTATCAACATAGTCTAGGTGATTGGCCAAGCATGAGAATGGTATCTGTTGTAAGTGGGGCCAATGTGGATCGAGTGGCAATCCCCGTAAAATGTGTTTGAGATACAGGGAAATGGCTAGCCTCGAACTCGTGGGTAAGAGAGATGAAAGTAGGTCAACAGGATCTTGAAGGTCCGATGGTGAAGGGTCATCAAAAGACACAGTACTTTTATAGGATCCTCTATGGGTAGAGGAGAGGATGGGCTAATGAAGTGGACTCTCCTTGTGTTGGTGTAGGTGGTGGACCTACATATTCTATGAGTATGAGAGGTGTCATTAACAACTGCTCAAAATTTTGAGGGGTCAAGGCGGTGTGCTAATTAGAGGCTCTTCCACGGGTGAAGGGGAAAATGAAGGGGTTCCTCTATGGGTAGAGGAGTAGATGAAATAGATTCTAGTGTAGGTAGGGGAGTGCGGGATAAGATTTCATCTATGGAAGGAACATGAGGCAATTAGGAAGTAACTGGTATGTCATCGAAAATAGCATGGACCTCAGACATTGCTATCATTGTTTGAGGTATCACCAACTTGGTTGGAAGATGGGGCATAATTAGGGAATGGCTTCTTGAAGATATGCAAGTTTTGGTTAGTTAGTGCATTCGGGATATCAAAGACTAGATCTCCATTGTCTAACATTTCTTGGATGATATTCTTGAAGGTGATGCAATTATTATCGTTGTGACCTTTGATATGATGATAGTTAAAAAGTCATGTTCTTTATACCATGCGGGCATGGGTTGCACTGGGATCGAAACTAGTATATGGTTTTATAGGTGGAAGGGTAATGGCACCAGCCTTAACAAGATTTTCCAAAATAGAAGAATAAGATTCTCCTATGGAAGTGTACTTTCGTTGTTCTCATCTCAACCGAAAGCTTTGATGGGGAGAGATTAGAAGGAGGTTTGGCATGGGTTTGATTGATGAGGGGACCAGCTTTGAGAACTATGGCATTAGCAGAGACATTTTGGACTTTAAATAGTTGTTTTAAGGTATCAAGACAAAGAAGCATCATTTGATTTGAATGCAATGTTCTTGTTATGAAGTTGAATCTTATTTTCTTCGATAGCATGAATTTCCAATTTTTGTGCCATGGTGAATGCCTCATCAAAAGTGTGAAAGGTTTACACCTGCAGGTTGGTGAGATGTGTCTAGCACAAGCCTAAGTAAATAGTTCTATAAGCTTAGTTTGAGGTAATTGAAATGTGAGCTAGTTAATGAGGTTGCATGAATCGAGTGATGAAGTCGATGATAGACTCATCGTCATACTGTCGTGTGGAATAAAGATCAGTCATGGTAACCTTCTTAACAATGTTGATGGAGAAGTGATCTAGGAAGGCTTGGGCTACTTGATTAAATGAGTAGATGGAGTGTCTTGGTAGCCCACTATACTAGTCCAATGCAGGTCCTGTCAGGGACATTGGGAAAGTCCTCAAAAGTAAAGTGTCATCATGGGCAATCAGGTAACACCCATGTTTAAAGGACTGCAAATGTTGTTGTGGGTCTTCTTTGTTATTAAAGTGGTTGAATTTTGGCATTTCCCAATGTATGGGGTATGGTCGAATAGGAATGGATGGGTGAATATGTTCATTCCAAATTTCATCATAGGTGAGGGAATTACGTGAGCCGGAAATCGATGTTTCAAGTATCCGCATCTTTTCCATCATCAACTTGATGAGGTAATTGGTAGGTTGTGATGGAGGGACACATCCTATGGCATAAGGGAGAGCATATTGAACATGATAGGGAGGTTGAGAATAGGGAACCAACATAGAACACACTTATCCGAATAAGTGACAAATGAGATAGAGGGCTATTGATAGTATGTGTATGTAGGTGGGATGGTCATGGTGACTCGTAAAGAGCGATTGGGGCAAGTGTTTGTGGGATGGAGAGGATGAGATTCTGGAATGGAGTAGCGGTCACCGACACCATGAGTGGTTGTGTTGCAATGGGTATTTATGAGACAATGGGTGCGGATTGGATATGGCCTCGGGGTGGTCGACGAGGGACAAAAAATAAGACGAGGCATGAGTGAAACTGCAAATGCAAATGGTCATGGAGGTTATAGGGCCTAGCTATGAAACTACCGGGGTGAAGTAGGTAATGGTAACGCCACATTACTAGGGGCTAATGTAGAAGCAAGAATAAGGGCAGGAGAGATGGATACAGGCATGTCATATATCAACCGACTTTGAGGAGTCTCGAGTGGAAGAGTGGGAAAGGTATAATCGTAAAGTCAGAGGATTCGATCAAGGAGTTATGCAAACTCTTCATCACCTACGTAGCAATGGTGGTAGGTAAGGTTGGATCCATGGGTGACAGGATGGAAGGTTGTGAGGACTAGGTGCGAGTGGCAAATGACGACTAGCTGTGGAATATGAGGCATTAGTCTAGCTACAAATCAGCACCATGTGAACAAGTGCTTGACTGTAAGACTGTATTCTATAAATGACACAAAAATTAGTATAAATAGACAATAATGGGGTTTGGGAGGTGAATCTTGTCAATGTCTATGTTTTAAAAAACAAACACATGCAACCGACGATGGTCAAGTTGACCAGTGACGGTTGAGGGAAAACCGATGATGGTAAGGTTGAGCGGTGATAGTTGAGGGAAAACCGATGATAGTCAAGTTGATCGGTGATGATTGAGGGAAAATCGATGACGGTCGATTGACCAGTGATGGTTAAGGGTAAACTGATGACGATTGCTGAAACCGATACCGGTCACTGTGGAAGAAAACCAATCTCAAAGAATGAAACAAGAATGTTGGATGTGTACTTGGGAAAACTATGTATGACAAAAGAGGTATCAATAGGGGAGAAATATGATGATGCCCTGAGGGCCAGAAACAAAACAAAAAGAGTGATGAAGGCTATTCTAGGTAAAGTAACTAAAAATCCAGAAGCCAACACCGGTTAGGGTTTAACTGACGATGGTCGATGTGAACCGCGACGGTCATCGACCGACGCGTCGGTGACTTTGAAATTAGAAATAAATGAAGAAAATTGGTTTTGTGAATTAAATTAAGTGAAGAATAAAACTCAGAAACCTGAGAATGAGGAGAAGGGGCCCTGAACACTCAGACAAAGTCAGAATACTCCAGCTATGATGGTGGAGTGTGTAAGGAAGAAAAAAAAGTGGAGATTCCTTGTCTCACACCTCAAAACACAAGTCAAGAAGAACGCTAAGAAAAAGCATGATCCTAACAGTGATTTTCTTATGTTTGTTTAGCTTATGCTATTTAGGATTTACTGTGTGTATTTAGAATGGAATTTTTTGGTTAGGAAGGCATCCTACGAAGAAGGATATCTAAAAGGAGAGGTTTTAGGTATGTTATATCGGGCGGGCCGTCCTCCGAGATGATGACTCGATAGAGGCAACGATCCGGGAGTACCGCCAATTAGATTGTGTGGTCACCGGCAGATGTTCCTGGTAAGCTGTTGTTTAAGAAATATGTGTATATTTTTATTTTGTGTAAATTTGGTAAGACACACAGAGAGAGAAAATGTGCTTTCTACGGTTTTTTGTGTCAACCATCACCGGGCATGACTTTGAGCATATAGGTTGCCCTTGTTTTAATGTGATCTAAATGCAATAAATCAGAATGTAATGCAATAAATTTTAAGCCCAAATCAAAATATTATGTTTGATGACACAAATGGTGAATAGGAGAGGGTATGCTCTTTCACTAAATGTAAAAAGCAAAAAGAATGGTTCTTTTTAAATGCACCAAAAGAAAGTGTATCTTTTAGAGAAATTAGAAAGAAGAGAAGATTACCAAGGAAGAAGATTAATGTGTAATATTTTTGAAGGTAAACAAACACACAACTTTTTCCTAGGAATGAAGAAAATGCAATAAGAACCCCTGATGGGTCCCACCGAGCGTGTCAAAATATTTCACCATTTTCTTTACCTTTTAAATGACGAAACAGATAAGGGTAAGGGCTAAGGAGGAATACCTATTAAATGTTGGTCAATTGATGGTTGTTGCGCGTGTTCTGACTTCTTGATCCATAATTGAATGTGAGAGATTCCTTTTGGCTAGGAGGAACTACCTATAGTAGAAAACAAGACCACAAAAGGATAGTTAAATGATATAGGATAGTGGACTACCTAGCATGTGCTAGATCTGAGAAGTGTGATACTCCCTAGATGGTGGTCATCAATCCACTATTTAAAAAATTAATGCTACAAATAAACAAATTCCTACTTGTATTTGATATGATTTAGGTATCTCATTCAAGCACAATAAGCAAATCTAATATAACAGGCTAGGTTATAGTCAGATCTAAATAATAAGTAGGTGTCAGGTTGCTGGAACTGGTCAGGGTCAGATTTTGGGTTGTTTAGGTCAACTAGTGAGATGATTGTTGGGTCTGTTCTTGGTCAAGGTATAAAACACAAAGACCGATGTCGATCGGGTATGACCAATGCTGGTTTAGGTAGAACCAACGATGGTTGTGGATAACTCGGTGTCGGTATGGTCGAGGTAAAGAAACTTGAATAGATCAAATGGAAGGGGCTGATCTAAGGTCAAATGAGGTTGGGAGAGTGGATGAGAAGGTCTGTGGAGATCTCAGGTATACTCAGAAATGGATATTAGGTTAGAATGGTGATTTGGTGGTGTGGGTAAGGGAAATGGTTGAATTACAAGCTAATAAGCAATGGAGGAATGAACATGCAAAGTATAAACTAATGACATGAATGAAAAAAGTTAACTATGCTAAAATAGACAATGTTGGTAGAGATGTACTTACTGTGATGCAAGTTTTGATGGCTGAATGGAGGTGGCTATTGATCAGAAGAATAGTGTTGGATATCGTAGTAGTGGCTCCTCAAAGATGATTCTATGAGTGTGATGCTTCAATATCTATCCCGGTGATGGATCTAGATGTCCGATACGTGAAAGGATGCCCATTTTGCATGCATGAAACTTTGTTTTCATTCCCTTTCTCTTAGAATGTGCCAACCCAAAAACAAGGTTGTTTGGGTGAATAAATGGTAACCGATGATGGTTCCGGGTTGACCAACATTGGTTTAGGGGCGACCGACATCGATTAAGGCGGATTCCCTAGGTTTACTAAAATGGGAAGATCTTTCTAATTTCTTGGGCCCAGTTAGTTTATTCTCATGGATTATAATGGAAGTTTCCCTTCTAATGGCGAGGAATATGCTTAGAGAGATTTCAGGAGTGATTTTGGGGTTAGACCAAATCTTAGCTCATTAAGGCAAGTAATACTTAGTTATTGTTGGTTATGGAAACATGCCAAGAATAGGTCTAGGGTGAGGTGGTTGGATGAGGTGTCTAGGTGAGGTGGTGGGGTAGAAATTAAGGTAATTAGATATTAAATATTGTGAGGATATATATTAATTTAATTAAATTAATGGTGATGTGGGGTGGAAGGGGCCATGGTTAGATGAGTATGCTTGAGCTGGTTATTTGACACAGGGACCAAGGGGAGTGTGACCCAATTTTGGTGTCTACACAGTGAAGGAAGAGAGAATATTCAATGCATTTTTGGGGTAAAAATAGATCACTAGCTCGAATATCAACATTGTATAAGTATGAGGGCATGTCTTCATATGAATGGGGGTCAATATTTTCTAGTTCTTCATTTAGAGGAGACTAAGAAAACCACTGTAATTATTGAATTTTAAATTTCAAATGGAATACATATGAATTTTTTATTTTTCAAGGATTGTGTGTGAAGGTGGTTGTAGTGTACAACCACTAACAGGCATTGAGAACATGTTTTTTGTTCCTTTTTCAAGAGTTTTGAGAACTAAGTGAGATGTATATGCTTGTGAATATAGTTTTTTCCTTCTGGGTTATGTGCTCTGAGGTTTGATCAATGAATTATACTTCTTGTTGTAATTTTATGTTTCACCATTTCTCTTAATTACACTAGATTTGTCCTTAGTGGTTGTGTGATGGTAATTGGGTCAATATTATGTTAAGATATTTTTCTTTACAACGTTGTATACAATTTTAAATTCATCCATGTAACCACTTTGTTGTAGAGATTTTTGTAAGCCTCTGAGTGAATCCTAGGCGTAAGGATCAGAAGTTATGAACATTTTATTAGGACATTAGCATGAGCCTTTATGTCAGATGCCTTAAAGGTTGTAAGGAATCCTGCATTCTCTGAGTATCAATGAATGTAAATATCTTTTTAAGAATCTATCTGTGATTGATTGAAATTTCTTAGCCTTCTTGGATGGCATACTGTATTTTTTGAGTTTTCTTTAAAGGTTTGTGTTATAGGAATATCCAAGACTATGTAATCTCCCCACAAAATTTAAACCTACTATGAATCTCACCATGTCACCTTAAAATCCTTACTCACTATTATGTTACTTTTCTTATAAAAACTATGAAGGGTTTTTCTCAACCTTATTTCCCCTACTAAGAATATGTGAAGGCTTACATAATCATGTTTTCCATAGTAGTGTGTCTCTAGTAAGTTTAACATAGGTATCATTTTGAGTGAGAACTCGTGAGAGTGAACTATTATATCTATGTCCATGTTTATCCTAGACGATCCATAATATTTGAAAGATCCCATATATTCTCCACATCTACGTTACATTGTGGGTTCTCTCAACCTTGGTCATAGTAGGAAAAAAATTAACAAGGAAGGGCCATCCCATTTGTACATATCACCCAACTACTCCAAATCCCAATTCAAAAGATTTTTTCTAACATTTCCCAGCTACAAACGAATCAAACTATAGGATGTTTCATTCTCAAGGCATCCCAATTCCATATTGATATTGTTAGGCCTTAAAGAGGCACAATATTAGGTACCAACATGCTTCAATTGTCGTTTCCGGGGAATTACTTCATGGATTTGAAGTATAATAAAATTTTCCATTAGAGTTATTGATGTTAAGTCTAAATTTATGTTTAGATCTCCATCCTTTGTGATTTTTGTTAAAAGCGTAGTCCATTTCCTTAGTATTATCCTTATATCCCCTCGGTCAAACATGGTTTCCATTAAATCTGATTCCACTGAGTGGAACATGAAATAATTCACAAATATTTGTAAATATATTTCCATTGGCTAGTGAAAACATATTTGTAAGAGTTACTTGAATTGATCTACACATCTAAGGTATAAAACCATAGTAAGCGGATTCATTTTCTAAAAGGAAATTTAGCATGTACTAGTGCGATTCTTTACAACCTAGTTGATTTATTCTTCATTCTTACAAATATGGAAGGAAGGAGATATTTCTTTAAGACAAATCCTACGAAAACATTGCTCCCAAAATTTAGAGTGCAAGTTTAAGAAAGAGGCAAGTCTAAAAACCAGTGGATGAGAAAAGGTTGGAGGAAAATATTGTTCTATGTCCTAAATGTGAATACCCATTAGTGGATGATTTTTATAGTACTCCTAATAACTCTAAGCTAGATAGCCATCGATTTTATTTGCATAAATTGTTGAATAAATCTTAGCTCATACAAATAACAAAGGTATTTCTAATTTTCCCCCTTTCCCGATTCCCGAAAATAGGGTGTTTTGTGAAACTGAATCGTTAAGGAATCAATACTTTGTAGAATATACCCTTTGCATCTCATACCCCTAGTTCCCCAACATTTTAACCCTCTTTTTGAGACACCTCCAATAAATAATATGGCACAACCTCCATCCAGGGACAATTTTGTGGTAAATACTTATAGACCAATTAATTTTCATGGGATGGTGGGTTACCCAAACGAAGTCCCTCATGAAATTAGAAATAGATTATCTAAGTTTCAAGGGAATAATGTCATAAGTGGAGATCAACATCTTAGAGGTTTTCAAAATGTTATGGAATATTATGAGGTAGAGTATGAATATGTATATGTCATTTTTTATGCATACTTTCAAGAAGATGTTAGGGAGTGGTATAATTCACTTCCGGAGAATTCCATTGATTCTTGGATGGAAATGAAGAATGATTTCAAACTAAAGATGGGTGATAAAAGCTGATCATAGGTTTCTATTAATTGAGTTTTAAAACATCAAAAATAATCGAAATGAAGTCAGCAGTAGGATTTCAACACTAGGTTTAATAAAATCTTGACCAGATATTCCTATAAATTTTAGGCTTAGTTATAACTCTTGTTTAATCAAGTACTCGATGTTTTGATAAATAGGAAGCATACTACCTATGGGATAAAAATCCTAGAACTTTGAGGCAGGCCTTCTTTATGGTTGTCCAAATTGAGAACAACATCAAGGCATATGGGAAGCCTCCAAATAGGGAGGGTGTTAAATTGAACAAAAATGAGAAACCTCGGTCAAGTAAGGTAGTGGATCCGGAAGAGGTGGTTAAAAACTTGATAGGGCAAGTTAAGGAAATTTCATATAAGCTTGCTAGAGCAAAAAAAGGCCTTGGTCCAAACCCTCGACTCAAAGCACCAAGCCCGAGATTATAATAGATTTGCAAAGGAGAGCACCGGGCTGATAATAGAGGAAATGGGCCCATGGGTTCAAGGAGTAAACAAAATCCCCTAAGGATAACAATATATTTCCGCATCCACCGATCGCCAGAGTATCATTGGTAGAAGAGAATCATGTCATTGAATGGTGTGTGTTATTTTAGTTTTCTTGTTCATTTAAAATTAATGATGTTAGCTCTTAAATAAATAAGCTAAAAACTTAGAGAATGAAGGGTTTATGGTACCTAAAATGTGTGATTTGGATGAACAGTGCAAAATGATTAATCTTTGTTATGAGCTAGATAAACTTGTAAAACTAGAGAAAAATTGATTAGATAGTTTATGTAAGGACTTCTGACAAAGCCGGCTCCAAGAAATGTTAACTTCCTTGGTGGATGTCAATCCTGGTTTGATAAGAGGGTTTGATGGAGATTATGTCCACATTTTATATTGGAGGAGGTTGTAGAAGTTCGGGAATTTAGGGGCAATGATGGAATTAATTACAGGTGGTTTTAAGTGCAATTCAATTTCCCTCACCTTTCTAGGATTCTAAAAGTTTAATTTACTAGGATGAGGATGTGAATTCAAAGTGGAGTCTAAGTGGTTGTTGACTAGGATGTGCACACACTAACTAATTAATTAATAAATCATAATTAACTTAGCTAAAGGGGTACTAGAGGTACATGGGATTAATTTCATTAATCCGTAGAGTGTAATTTGTATGAATTAATCAATTTATCTAATCAATCACAAATGGGTGAATAATAGGGTGTCTTAAGATAACACTAGGAACATGTGAGTAATTTTGGGTGTCTACATTTTCCCCTCTTTAAAGTGATATTGTGAAGTAATAGATCTTTAAATATATTAGACGTATGCAAATTAGCGAGCTAAAAATTATGAAGCATTAGGATGCCCCAACAAGTAGGATGGTAGAGGAATGCCCCCTCAAGCAGGTGGATGATGTAGCAAGGTGATGGACAACCTCTTGATAGGAAGGAAAACAAGGGATTGGAACAAGGATGGGAAAAGGACTGTGCTCGTAGCATGAGCTTCATTTGGAGAATAATTTTAGAGCAACCTTATTTTTTGTTACACAATAGAGTTGTCACCATGATTATGAAATAATCAAGATGGTTAACCCAGATGTGCATAAACAAACACACAACAAAGAAAAGAGAAAAAGGGAAAAAATCCCAATATAAAGTTTACGTGTAAACATCAACATTATAAAGGAACCACAATCTAATCACACTACTTGCAAGTGGTCCAAAAATAAAACACCAACAATGCAACACAAAGTTAAAAATAAGACAATCAACTATGCCCTAATGTGCCACAATGATGATTAAGTAGATGAAAATGATCCCAGTGGGAATAGGATCGAGATTGGAAGAAGCAGAATTAAAGTTACTCCTTATGACACTCTTGTTATATCCATTGTGTAAATTATCGAGTTCAAATTTCCCAGGTGAAGGTATATCATGAAGGAAATAAGATTTTGTGACTTACCCCAAGAAGAGTTAGCATATCATGCGAAGGGAAGAATGTGATAGTTGTAAGATTGGCACGATCACTAGGATAATAGATAAAGGTATGACTTTTATCAAGATTGTATTGAGATGTTGAAAGAGTCACTTGAAGGGTTTCCAATTGTAAAATATATATGATAAATGAATGATTGTTTGAAAATTTTGTAATTTTTAAGATTTTTTTGGTTTTTTTGAAATATTTGTTTTTTTTGAGTTTTGAAAATTTTGAAATACAAATACAAAGAAACGCAAGAAAACATGAATACATAGAAAAAGGAAAATGCTACGTGGCTTAAATAAACCGAAGAAAAACTCAACACATGCAAGTGACAAAAAGATATGAAACAAATAATAGAAAAAAACCCAATATGAATAGGAAGGATCCACACCAAAGTTATATGTGAACTAAGATGCAAATAAATTTCCTATAATTGGTCTACACCAAAGGTAAAAAAATTTCAACAAAATTAACAAACTAAAAGAAACAAAAACATCATCACAATATTGAAAAACCACAACGAGCAACATAACGTGCAAGAATGATGCTTAATGACACTCCGAATGTGTTCCACATTGAATAACTAGATAGATTTGAATTCCTCAAGCGATAGCTTAGAATACAAGAGGATTGGATCGGGCTGAAGAGTGGAGTGATACTTAGATACTCCAAAAGATACTCTTTTCGGATCCCATTAAAGTTTGATCTGTATTGGATTAAAATGTAAAATCCAAGTGTGCCCCAAGAAAAGTTATATTGCAAAAGGGTAAATGATTTCCTCGAGCATAGATATACACCAAATGAAATAAATATGATCTAGAATGATCACGAAGAGTGACTTTAAAAAGTTAAAATTGTTGAACTATGTTATCCAGTTGTTGAAAGTTGGTCAAACATTATCCGAATGTTTTGATTGTGACAGTTTTAAACTATTTTTTTGATTTTTTAACAATTTTATATTGTGTTTGTAATTTTTGAGACAATTTTTTTAAAAATTGATTTTTGAAATTTTTATATTGTATGAATCAATAATATGGGTGCATTGCTTAAAATTGCTTGCAAATAATTAAAAGCGTTCCATTCCATTGGTATAAATGTAGATGATAAAATGATAGGGTGTTTCACTCCGCTCGCTCATGACTCCACACAACTAGGAAGATGTGAGGCCTTGTCACCAAGAGCCAAGAAGGACATGAAAACGAGATGTATAGTGATATGAAAGTTAAATATAATGGATGTGTCAACACATGGTGTAAAAATTATCCATGTAAGAAGAATATAACTCATCTCTAGTCAAGATCATCTAACCAATTCCAAGATGATTCCACTTTATATTTTTGACAAGACTTAGATCCATAAATGGCACTGCTTATTAGATAAGTCTTCAATGAGATTGAAAGACCTATTTAATATTAGAAGAAGATTGTCAATGTGAGGAACATTTTGAGATTTATATTCACTTGTGAGTGAAAGAGTGCGAGGAGAAAAGGATTGATCTCTAGATGTACACCAAGCTCCTTATAGGTTGTAAAGAAGAGATGTTTGATGTTACTCCTTCTAGGTTGTGAATTAGTTGATTTGAAAAAATATGTGTAATTAAAGCTTGAAAGGGTTGTATAAGAATATTTTGGGTATACGTCGTCAGTAAATTATGCTCATGTAGATACCTTTACAAGTAGGAATCACCATTAACGATATGTCTACAAGATTGATCATTTGAGGTGAGATAGACATAGAAGGTTGCATTGTCTCAAGTTTCTAAGCTTGTTGTGGTCATGTTTCAACAACAAGACTAGATATGTTAGGTGTAGGAGCTGGAATGGAAATAATAGGATCAAGCTCAGTGGTGCTTGATGATGGACCCTCATTTTTACGTCGAGGATTAAAAGAGAGTCTTGGAGAAAACTCAAGCTCTCGTTAGGTGTTAGAATATTTTCCAAAACAGGTTCAATGTTTGTTTGGACTAAAGGAGGAAAACCCATGTAGAAGAGATAGATTGGTTTGAAGGGAGAGATACTTGACCTTCATTGTGATCTTGTGGAACTTTAGTATGTATAAAAGTGGAGACAAATTTCAACTCTTTGTTTGAAGTTGTGGAGTTAACATGTTATTGGTTGTAAGAGATTTGTCATCAAGCTCTACAAATATCTCTCGTCATTGATTAATTCTTGGACGTAGTTCTTAAAACATGCACATTTATCGGTTGAGTGGCCATCAATGTGATGAAAATCACAATATGCATGAGGTTTTTACCAATATTTCTTAGGTTATCCTTCAATCCAAGGTCTTGTAAGGGGATATTCTATCATCCCAAACACTTTGAGTTGATGAAAGACACTAGAGAGACTTTCACCGAGGGGTGTAAACTTATATTTAACTTTACACGCCTAGTCTCTTTACTAGGTTGTATGATTGGATTTTATTGATTACTCATGTATGTTGGGCATATTACGATTATCCATGACACCAACAAAGTGATGAAATAATGATTTCCGCAGAGCGTACCAAGATGCATCATGAGAAGTTATAATATGGTATTATTATGAGTGAGATTGAAAGAAAAATGTTTGACAAACTTCTCCGAGATGTCCGCGAAGGTGGTGATAGATCCACTGTAGAATGTGTAAGAACCAATCCAAATCTTTTCCTCCTAGACTTATATGAAAAAGTCACAAGAGAAAGCTATCGTTATATGTCACTTCATGGCATGCTATGGAAAATTATTTGATATGCTTTGTCTCGGATCAGTTTTGCCCTTATATTTTTGAGTTTGATATGCTAGGGAAGGTTATGCGTAAGATGTCTATGTTAAAATGGTATAGAAACACTTCATCAAAATTTAATTGTTTGCGTTATTTTACGTACCTGATGGTGTCTTTCATCCTTTGCCATTCTTGGGAAAATGATGAATTTTATAAATCCACCATTGTAATGAAAAAAAAGAGGAGAGTGAAGAAAAAGGTACGAAGGAGACAAAACTTAACAAAGTGAAGACAATAAACTCAGTAACAAAATGAATGATAAGATTGACGAAAAGAGGAAATTCACAACACTTAATAAAATGAGTGACGTTGAGGTGGAAGATGGGTTGAAATGTTAGTTTAGATGACTCTTAAAAAAGTGAGTGTTAAGAAATATAAAGAGTGTTGAAATGAATTTACGATCCTTTACAAAAGTGAGTGTAAAGAGGGGAGAGACGAAATAATTTATTGTGCTTGACTTGTTACAAAGTGCTCCAAGAGGAGACTTTAAACATGATGGACGATGCTCAACTCTTTAAAGAAAGGTGTTAAATGAAGAGACTTAGGAAAAATTATGATTTTACTCAAATTTCAATAAGATGGATGTTAAAAAGGAAACTGAAAAATATGATGAAGGATGTCAACCCTTAACAAAAAAGTGTGTCAAAAGAGAAGATGTAAGAATACGACAAAAGAGGTTTAATCTTAACAAAATTGTGTTGAAAGAGGAAACACAATAAAGAAAGGGATCACGAAAAGAACAACAAATTGAATGTCGTCACAAGAAGTGAAGTAATGACAATGAAAAGGTCTAAATCTTTCAAAAGTGGAGATAAGAGCGAAAGGGGAAGTAATTTCTTAGCGATCTCAAATCAAATCAAAGTGAATGCTTTAAAGAGAGAAATGATGAGGATGTTGTCAATGTATCAAAGTGATTGTAAAGTGCGACAACATAAGAGTGATAGAAGCAAGATAGAATAATGTCATAAATTTAACAAAGTGACTATGAAATGTGATAATGTAAGAGTGATGGAAGTGAGATAAAAGAATATCATCAATTCAACAAATTGAATGTGCAATGCGATGACATAAGATGATGAAAGAGAAAGAGATTGAAGGATGTCATCAACTCAAAAAAATTGAATGTACAATGCGACAATATGAGAATTTGGAATTCTTAGAGTTCAACAAGATAACATTAAAATTTAAGAATTACGACAATGAAAGATCGGTGTGATCAAGAAGGTATTGACCATGATAAAGTGAGTCTTGTGACGTCAAACTTATATGAAAATGAAAGTACTCAAGTGCGGATATGGATGTTCGTAACCCAACACTTAGACATGTTTATATAATGAAAATGTAGATGAGAGATAAAATGTTAATGATGAAAGTGAAACACGTGAGAAAAGCATAAAATGATGTAGTGAAAGTTTTGGCCTCTACCTTAGATTGTCTTGGACAAGTGTGGCTTCCTAGGTGGTTCATTCAACTAGGTGTCACAAATTACCTCTACGAGCTTGGTTTTCCAAGGAATTTGAACTGAATAAACCTTGTAGTATCTTGGGCTTACTTTACCCCTTCGATATAATGAGCAATAAATGTGTTCGATTGTATTTTTAAAGGGTCGTGTGAAGATAATTTTGACACTAAATCTCACAAGTGTATACTAGTCAAGTAGGTAAGAAGAGCACTTACCATTTCATCCACAAGGTTCCCTCTTATGTGGACTACTTTTGGGTTCCTAGGAGAATCCCTCTTGTGTTCTTAAGGCTTATGCCAAAGGGAACTTCTCCCAATTCAAAGTAGATGAGTCGTAGCTCTTAACTGAAACATGCATATACAGTGTTTTGAATGTGGTGTTTTTTCTTATCTTTGAACTTAATGTGGTTTGGTTGTACAGCATTTGGAAACCTACAATTAGTACTTTTTAAGTGTTTTTGTTTTCAATATTCATGAGAGTGGGTCCTGCAACAAAGGATTAGAATTTTTTCTAGAAGAAGGTAAACTACAAGACAACGAGTTGAACCCGTTTCTAATTTCCAAGGTCACTTAAAAATAATAAGGAAAGATCAAACGTGTGGGTTGGATTTGATTAAATGAAAAGTGTTACCTATCCAAAAAAAATGAGAAAGGATCACATTTTTTCTTCCCAAGATTGCTTAGAAAAGCGTGAGGGAAGAGCATATGCGTGATCGCACAATAATTAAAAACAAAAAAGTGATAAAGAAAAAGGCATGCAAAACATGTTAGAAAGTGTTAGTCTACATTGTGAAACAATTAAATGTGCATAAAATGGTGAAAAAAGTGAAAAAAGTTGGACCAAAACATCCAATAACCTTATTTTGGCAAGTTTGACGATCGGCGAAATTGGTATACATGATGAAAAAGGGAGTGAATCAAGCGGTCTAGAAGAAAGTGGAGGTTGATAAAATGTCTAAATAATGAAAAATAAGTGAAAGTAGAGTGCAAGAGTAGCCCGATTTTTTTTTCGATAATTAGTCCAGTTAATAAAAGTGAAGAAAACAATAATGAAAAAAAGGTCCTAAGTATGATCAAAAGTCCTAAAAAAATAATTAAACTAAGGAATGAAATAAACTAGTTTAAAAGAATAAATTAAAAAATTAATCAAGCTAAGAAATTTAAACTAAACTAAACTAAAGCCATGAAAATTCAAAAGAAATTAATATTATAAAACTAAACTAAAGGTGAACTAAAGTGCAAAACTATAAATAAAAAATGAAATAAAAATAATAATAATAATAAAGCTCTAAGTTTAAAGCTAGTGTCTAAACCTAAGTTGAAAAGTATATTGTAAACCTAATATAAAAAGGAGTCAATAAACCTAAATGTTGACTTGTGTGCGGGAGTATTTTCAATGTTGTGTTTTTACTGCAGTTTGTATGAAGGAGTTTGGTGTGCAGGAGCAATGGACAGTCGCGAGCTCACCGGAAGCTCAAAAAGGGGAATGCGGCGAAGGGGATCTTCCTCGCTATAATCTCAAATGAAGATTAAAGGTCAAAGGTCGAGTGGTGATCACAATAGGGGGAGGTCTCTTCGAGAGGAGAAGGAGGATATAGAGGAGGGGCCATAGGGTTTTCACAATAAACGGTTCAAAGTGTTTATAGAGGAGAAAATTGATAGCATGGTGTATTTGTTGGGCACATTTCCCTAGGCCACCAAGGTCATCGAGTTTTCAAGGGAAACGAAGAAGAAGAAATATAAAAATTAGCTACCACATTTTTCTAAAGTGGTTTAGGAAAATTAAATGAAAGTAAGGAGTAAATTTAAATTGACCATCCAATGTAAGATAATTCATAAGCACATAAATGAACTTATCATAGGGTTTAGGAAATGACTCTTGTAGAAAACCACTTTTGGCTTAGATGAGGTTTTCTTAACCTTCCAAGAATTTGGCTTCTTCTTCTTCCTTTTGTCATAATTGTTCTTGTAAACCCATATTTCTTTAGGGTGAAGACCCGTGACCTCCAAAATCATTTCTTCCATGGTGAGGAATTCTCTGTTCTTGTATCTCACCATCTACACATTCCAATTCTACACCAGGTTGTTGTGAAAGATGTAAATCACTCCCCAACAGTGTTCATAAAATGGTTAAACTCATCTTTCTTTAGTATATCCCACACCTCTACATTACCCCTCCATTGTGAGTTATTTATCAGATCTACTCTATAAATATATCCCTTATGGCGGTATTGAAAACCCTAGAGACACCAAGAGTAAATATCCAAGAGGAAAAATGAGGATAGCGATGTGGGCACTATTAAAGGGTCTTCAAAATCCAACATTCACCACATGAATATTATCTTTTCTTCTTATTAATAATAGATTGTACATTAAGAGGCAAGGAGGTGACTTGATTGCAAGTTTTTAAATTATTAGCAAGGACCCCCATATTGGCTAAAGAGTCTACAAGTTTATTACCCTCTCTATAGGTATGGTTGAAGGTAGATCTAGAAGAAGAGTTAGCCAATTAAATAACCTCTTAAATATATTTTTTTATAGTCCAAATGGTTTGAGATGAGCCTTTAAGACAATTGATTATATTCATGGAGTCTCCCTTAATGACGATGTTTCTAAACTTGAGGGAATGGGCTAATCTGATACCCCAAAGAGCCACCAATGCTTCCGAATAATGATTAGTATTAATTCCCATTGTCCCTGCATAAGCGATTATAAATGACCTCTTTCACCTCGAGTGCATCCACCACCACCGAGTTCCCAGGATTTCCCTTAGAAGCACCATCAAAGTTAAGTTTGAAAAATCCAATATTAGGGGGTAACCAAGAAATAAGAGTCTTGTCAACATTAGAAGAAGTAATAGGATTAAGAGCACAAGAGATGTTCCACTTCTTGAGGATTTCAACCTCCTCTTCATTATGATTAAAATTCTTCTTAGGCCTGTATCTGGAAATGTCATGTTTAATGCCTTCAAGGATATGATTAAACAACCTAAAAACGGAGGTATTTTTATTATTGAAGATGATATTGTTCCTGTCTTTCCAAATAATCCAGATAATGTGAGAGAAGGAAAACAACCAAATCCTTTTAACGATCACGTACTTGAATGGTGGATACCATTGTTGCAAAATCGAGAGAATATTATCGGGTAAGTTACAATTAATACCCATGAACTTGAAGAAGGATTTCAAAACATCAACAACATAATCACAATGAAGAAATTTTGATTGATCGACTCTCCGAGTTCTTGCAAAGGCTGCACCTATTAAGAATATGTTGCGCTTTTTAATCCATTGTTTGTGGTTAATATTTTGTTTTGGATGCCAATCCAAAGAAAGATATTGATTTTAGAGTTAAATCTTTGAACTAGACCATATTCCACTCAATAGGGGAGGGAATGTTGAAATATAGCAAGTTATATCCACTTTTGACAGAGTAGGACCCATCTATAAAATCTTCCAAAATGATCTCATCATTAGTGTCACCAACATCAAGGTGATGAGCACTAAGGATAAACTACATATTATTGGTAGACTCTATACAATTATGATCTATAAAAGGAATTTTTACCCATATTTTTCCTTTAGTATTGACTCTAATATAATCCTTAACTTTAGTACCAATCATGTTAGAATAAGGGAAATCAACTGAGACCATTCTTCCTAGTTCTTAAGTGGAGAATTAGAGATCCATTTATCTTCCCAAAAAGATATATCCTTGCCATCTCCCAAATTCCACTTGCTACATTTGATCAACAATTTCCGGAGTTAATCAAATTATTCTAGAATTGAGAGCCAACGGCGATCTTCTTGATGAATCCATTCATCATTGCATCTAGTATTTTCTAGATATTTAGCTCTAACAAGCCTGGTCCATGGAATATCTTCTTTCAATAATCTCCAACCCATTTTGGTCACCATAGCTTTGTTCATCTATAGTAAATTTTTATGTCAAGACCCCCATGTCTCTTGGGTTGACAAACTTTTCCCACGCAACAAGGTGAAATCTATCTTGTTCCTCAACACCACTCCATAAAAAAATTTTTGAATTTTCTCAATTCTTTCTATCACCTCCCTAGGAAATTTGAATAGAGACATTAAATATATAGTGAGGTTTTGGAACGTGTTGTTGATAACGATGAATTTTCCAGCTGGAAAGGATAGCTCCTTTTAGTAGCTAATTTTCTTTGGAACTTATCAATAAGATTGTTCCATGGAACAAGGGCATGCCAAAATGGCGAGTATGAAGAGGAAGAGAGATGATGTTGTACCCAAGGATTTCTTAAATCTACTGCTGCATAGAGAGGAATGTGAAGAAAATAAAGGGAACTCTTATCAAAATAGATCAATTGGCCTCGACACTTATTCATATTCTAAAAGAATAGAATTCAACTTATTATCTTCCACCACCGATGCCATAAGAACAAAATTTTTGTCTTCATGAGTTTTTATTAGACACTATGAGGTTCAAAGAGGACGGTTTGAATCCTTTTAATTTTCTCAAGTGAAGAGAATTGGTAACTCTCCTACTCAAAATTTTAGCCATCGGGATAAATAGAAAGGATACATTAGATCTGCGTGTCGTAATCCATTGTTGCTCTTGAAGAATTCAGTAGGAGAACCATTGATAAGGATTGAAAACATAGGAGAGGAGATGCAACTGAAAATTATTTTCCTAAAATGATTAGAGAAGCCAAAAATTTGATATTTTTTCAAAGAATTACCATGAAACTCACAAGGATTTTTCAATATCAAGTTTAACTAGCATGCCTTCTTTCTCCATAGAATGAATGGTTTCGTTATCAAGAATAATACCATCCTGAATTACTCTACCTTTGATGAAGCCACCTTTTCTTGTGATATGAGCCTCGGAAGTAGTGGTTGTAGCTTGGAGGAGACATTTTTGGTAAAGAGCATTTGTGAAGCTGATTGGTCTAAATTCTTTGAAGTTTCAGCCCCTTTTTCTTTAGAACAAACAAAATGAACATACTATTTATCTCTTTGAGTAATCTGTGAGTTCTGAAGAATTCATTTATCACTTTGAGAAGGTCATATTTATATATTTCCTAGTATATTTGTTAAAAAATCAAAGGAAATCCATTAGGCCAGGGGGATTTATCTTCCTCCATGGCAAAAAGGTTCTTTTGCAGCTCCTCCATAGTGACTTTTTCGGTAAGCTTCTTGAAGGAGTTGGTGTCTACAAGATTGTTGGGATGTCTTTAATGAAATCATCTATGCTTGTCTCTCCCCTGATTTTGATCCCTATTAAGGATATTTTTGTAGAACAAGACAACTTATTCCTTAATAGTTATAGATTCATTGCTGGTTTCACCATCCCTAGTAGTGATTTCATTGATTCTGTTATGATTTCTATGATGAATAGTAGTCAAGTGGAAATAGTTGGTGTTGCGATCACCTTATTTTAGCCATAAGGCCCTGGATTTTTGTCTCTATAGAGTCTCTTCTTGAGTGGTTACAAAGATATTTATTCAACTAGAATATTCTTTTCCAAATAATAGTCATTGACATCCATCCCTTCTTCTGTGATTATTTTTTCTATGGTGACCAATTCTTCCTGAATTTTATTTTCTCAAAATATGTTGCAAAAACTTTTTGTTTCAAATTTTGATTTTATTTTTAACATTTTTAATATTTTGAACCATCATGAACATATGCAGACCTAGAAAATTGAATGTTCTACCACTCTTTATCCTCTCAAAAATATCAGATGATCGATCCAAATATTCTCAAAACGGAAAGGGTAATGGCCATTTTTTTCTTTCTCCAAGAAATGAAGAGCAATGGGATTGTGGTCCAAACTGATTTAAGGTGAAGTAGAGTGTATAAATTCTGTGAGAGAGTCCAATAAGTGGAAATCGAGCTCTATCCAACTTAACTGAATGAAATATGCCCCCATGCACCTATTATTCCAAGTGTATTTAACTCCTTCCATTCAATGTCTATAAGATTATTATCATTTAAAAGATCAGAAAGATCATCCATACCATTGTTAAATTCTTTCCTACCTCCTTTCTTTTCATGAGGATAAATATGATTTTTAAAATCACGCATTATTAACCACTTATATTTAGAAGTCAATTACTTCATAAATATTTAAGATCAAAACAAAGCTTCTTTCTACCATTAATGCTATTAGGGGCATATATGTTAGAAAGAATCTAAAGATCATCATGATTACTTATTGAAGAGAAGAGGAGAGCCAAGTGATTCTTGGATTCGAGGATGATTGTTCCCTTTAAACAATTATTATCCCGAAATTAGCTATTCCTCCCGAGGCACCATTAGAATTGACACAATATAATTTAGACAATTTCTAGAAGTAATTGTTCTTTATAAACTCATATTGAAACTTTCTTTCTTAGATAAATGCTAACACCTAAGGCCTGTTGGTTTTTTTGAAATTCTTCAAATTCCTTTGCTTGTGTTCCCATTAATCCTTTTACATTCCAGAAATCACTTTCATTTAGATTTAGAGAATGGCTTCCTTGAAACCTTACGATCCAAGGTTAGTTGAAGCGTTGCGAGCAACTTAGTTTTTAGTTACTCTTTTATTTGCTCCCCCAGTGTGAATATACCTTTTTGTTTGTTAGCTCCCACATAAATAGTCACTCTACGGGTTTTGATACAAGAAAAGGAAGCCCCTGGGTCCTCTTTTCTTTACCTTTATCAAGAATAATATTAAAAGTTGTGAAAAGAGGTTTGGGAGATCTAACCTATTTGTTAAGATAAACATTCTCCTTTCCTTGTATCGAAACTAAGGGCTCCTCTTCTTCCTTATGGACATTGTTTGGTGAGGGAATTTTGGCACTCATTTTTATTTTGTAGCTTGAATTTTAATGTTCTTCCTTTAAGTCTATATCTTTTTTAGAACTATATAATGTGTAAAACAAATTGTGTACCCGTGAAACCAAACAATATCGAGTCAAGAAAGTGATGTATTCTTACTGATAATCAAGATTGAAATTTCCTTATTTATTCATACATGTATGACTATGATTATGTGAAATGAATTGCTTTAAAATCTAGCAAACCATTTGTATAAGTCCCTTGACAAATTTTTTTATGTGATCATCCAATTTGGTCCTTGTGTATAATGCAATTCTTCCCCGATACTCGATAATGTGGCATCTTCTTATTGGTTTCATAGTTCTGAGACCATTTTTATCATTTGGAATGTTATGTAAAAGTGAAAAGTGAAAAAAATAAATCTAGGGATCGACGAGGGAATATCCCAGGAATATTCATTATTGCGGGATACAAAATGTAAATGCACCCATGTTCCCCAAAAGGGACACGTGGTGTAAGGATATCGAGCATGCTATCGAGAATTTTATTAAGTGTTGCACTTTATAATTTATAACTCAAAAACAAAATTCAAAGTGCAATTAAAATCCCAAGCCCCAACACTAGACACATGTCATCATTCCAATATAAGTCAGCATCGGGAAAGAAATTCAAGCATACTGATTTACACTCTTTTAGTCATAGGAAAAAGTGCCAAAATCCTCCCAAACCCCGACTCCCACAAAAAAACACATGGGCGACCTACATTTAAAAGGAAAAAGGGTGTATCGAACAACCAATATTGAATGCATTTGTTTCATATGACATTAATGTAATTTGTATAAATAAGGAAACGGTTTAAAATTTGGCCGAATGATTCAATATCCACACTTTCAAACTAAGGATTTTTATGCCATGAATTTGTGAATTTGCATCATAAAAAGTGGAAATATATTTTGGAAGGTGAATGGCTATATCGAAGAAGATGAGTTTCTTGGTACAAACATAACACTAAGGAAGCTACAAAAAATGGGTAAGTATCCTAAATGTTTGATTATTGTGGAATTTCTAAGCATTTCTCAAGATTTGAGTTGTTGTTCTTGCACTCGAGATAATTCTAAAACCCTTTTTATTATCAACAGGATAAAATTACAAGAAATTTTTTAAAGTAAGATGAGATCAATGGAGACTAGAACCCATGTCACATCAAGTATTAAAAAGAAATTTAGACGATGTGACATATACTAATTTGTAGAATTCAAACTTAATTAATTAGATTCTGACAACGGCAGTGCGTGCTCCTAGGAGAAGTTATTATATGGTGGACATTGATGCTAGTAACATTTCCACAACTAAAAATTTCCCACCATCTATACATTTCCCTAAGTTAGTTTGGATTTGTACCTGAGAAATATGACCCAAAAAAGATGGTGATTTTAGATGGAAGTGGTGAAGCAGGGATTACCTTAACACCTAGAGCATTCTAATTTATGCTAGGGCTGCCAAAAGTTGATAAGCATGTAGAAATTAACTTTCCCAAGGCATTAAATCTTTACAATTATGATCCCACTTATTATGCTAAGCTTATGAGGTCCCGTTAGTCGATAAATGACAAAAAGAGATTCTACTTAGAATCCCCAAAAGACTAATCATATCACACCTTGTAATGGAGGTTGAGGATATTATCACTTTGCTACGTAGGATTTATTCTCTGAAAACAGTGTATGGTTTCCAAGATTGAATGTGCCCTTATATAAGGATTATCCTGTAATCCCCAGAAATTTTTAGGTGACCTTTATAGCCACAACCATCCATGAACAACTTTTCACAATGACCCATGTAAAGATCAAATCGGACATTACTTATAATTGTGAATTTTATATGATGTCATACTTAATCTATCACATTTCATGTCATATGAATTTCCCAGTCTCCCGTAAGTAGTGAGCTTTAAATATCACAAGGTATATGATGTTTATCCCAAATGAACTTGCATAATGAAACAAGAACTTTAGAAGGGTAAATGATGCATTCTTTACACCTATAATATGTCTCTTTATGCCGAGTGGGAACAATATAGACTATCTACTAAAGCTGAAACACTAATACAAAAGTATGGGTGCTATTTTATCCAGCTTCATATTCTTTAATTACATCGAGTAAAGTGGTTTTGAAGGTCACCTATTCATGTTACTCGAGTACCTAGATCATAATAGGCTCTCCTAGAACTTTCAAGGAAACTAGTTGTGGTACACAAACTAATTGTAGGAAAACATAAGACCAATATTAAATTTCATGTCAAGATATGAAGATATTCATGTCTAATAATTGTAAAAGCCAAAAATTTTGAGGAAGAGATGAACATGTATCAGTTAGACACATTCGAGCCAAGACCCAAATATGACATCATGTGGGTTGTAATTTTTGAGGATGAGCCTCATTTTGAAGAATATTAGATGAATTTTAGGGATGAGGAGGAGGTTAGGTTGAGGTATTTCTCTAGGATGAATCTTAGATAGATTATTGACTTCAAAATTGCAGTTGTCCCTCAAGGTTCTAATGATGACAAGAAGTTAGTGCACAAATACTGTCATGATAAGAAACTTGAGACATTGCCAATTTCACCTTTAGATTGGGAAGAAGTGCAATCAACCAGCTCACATGATAAGATAGCTAATGCAATGAGAAGAATGTTATCCTGATTAAAAATGAAGGGTATGGAATTATCTCTTAGAAATACAAAAGTGCTAAATGAATTTAGGGATTTTGGAATTTTATATGGAGATCTCCCTCCTTTAAAATAAGGAGTTGATAAAGTTTACCCATTGGATGGAAAATCCCCTCAATTACCCTCCAAAAGGAAAATGTAAAGGATCATTAATGAATGGACTACTACTACTAGTAGGACATGCACTTTCATGTCATATTTAACACAAAAGGTTGAGGGATGCTTTTGAAAGCAATGCAAGATGCCCCCATCACTCGGGAAGTTCCACTCAAAATCAATGGGACAAATATTTCAAATCCTAAGACCCCAACGATGAATCTTCTAGGTTCATCTAGTGCGATAAAAAGAATGAGAGGATTCATAGAAAGTATTGATCCCCAAATCAGAGTATATAGTGATAAGGAAAAGGAAGGGGCCGAGGTTAAATATTTTGAAAGATATGCTAAAAGGGAAAAGGTAATACCTCTGGGTGAGGGACGCATAAGCTTCAAGTATATTAGTCACAAAGAGACATATTCATAAAAGTAGAGAGATATAAGTGATTGACCCTACACCATTGGCCAAGATCAAAATAAACTCATTACAACATTTTCCAGGAAGGTAGTTATGGGATAACAGGAGGAAAGTGCCCTCATTGCTTCATTAACACCACAAAAGGCCATAATTGCAACATTAAATCCTATATGATTGATGTCGAGATTAGTTATGGAGGAAAGGGTTAATGGTGATCCCACAAGCAATCAACCTATAGAAACCATGGAAGAACTAGAGCGAAAGGTGCAAGAGGTTTTTAAATTCAAAAGGTGGGATATTTCCAAAGATGCACCAACTCAAGAACCAAGAATGTACCAATTGAAGTGGTGTATGTGGAAATAATAAAGGATACTCTTGCACTAGAGTTTGCTAGTTTGAAACTTTATGCACCCATAGTGGGGAAGAATATGTTTATCGAATGAAAATTTAAATGATAGAGACTTCTTGACCACAAATTGATGAAACAAGTATACAGTTCAAAGTGTTCAAGTTGAAAGGGTAAAGTATTAGTAAGAGAAGAGGAACTAGTAAGTCAAAACGTTACAATTGAACCATCTTTAAAATTTATTGTTTCCATAGAACATTAGCCTCAAAAGGAGGTAGACAATGTAAAGGTTGAAGAATTTCCCAAGAGTGCAAGCCCTGCCAAAGAAGTTTTGATAGAAAATGTAAAAATAACTTCCAGTTTGGTAAAGACTAGAGACAAGGAGGATACACCAGTTGGTTAGAAGATCCAAGAATCATTCAATAGGTCTAAAACTAAAGAACAAAAGGAAGAGTAGTTAGAAGTGGAGTCTTTGCATGTTGAGCATAAGGAACAAATGGTGGAATCAGCAAGTTCACATGCAGAAAATCTAGTATTACAGAAACCCTAGACATATCTAAGGACATAGTGGTATTTTTTTAACAACAACAACCTACAAAACAAGGAGAAAGTGTAGGAAAAACTCCTACAACTAGGTGGTTGTGAACACTCTTTCCAAGGAAGGAGAAGGAAATAGTTTAGGTGGAAACAATGGATATTAGGAGTATTGTGTTCTCAAAACCTACAAAAACTCACAAGAGGGCTAAAATCCTAACCAAAAATCATGTAGATCAGCAAGGATTTAAAAATTTAGAGGTTGCTTCCCCATAGGAAGGTAAATTGAAGAGTGAAATTTCCCTACGTGACTACCAAGTAACACATATCCCACTAGGAAAGCCTACCAAAGAAATCTTGAAGAAGGATGTGACAATAATTGTTGGTGGCTTAATACAAAGGATTAATGAGGAAAATGAGACAAAGAAAGAACTAAAAGAGGAAATTTAAATCTTGTTCAATTATGCTAAGAAATGGATACAAATCCTATGGATGGGCGGGAGATTTCTACAATTATAACACATGAATTCTGAAATAAGCTAACATAGCTAGGAAATAGTTGGTATTGTGGACAGTGGAAGTAAGAGTTATGCGAAAAGGGAAATAAAATTATGGAAGAAACAATGATATGTTATAACCAACTAATAGAATTATCGATGATGCAACATAACAACTTGACAAATGTGGTGATGAGTTTCACTACTTGGGAGGGAATCCTTCCCAAAATGGAGCCACTAATTCAATTATATGATCAATTGGTGGAAGATGAATAGATTTTTTTCCGAGGATAGGGAATACAGTATGCTTATGAGGAAGCCATCAAGTTGAGAATGAGAACTTTGAATCGGATCAATGAAAAATCCATTCAGAAAGAGAAATGATATCATAGGGCATTGATAATATTAACCCAATAGCTAGGAAACTTGTGACACGTGATGATAGGTTCACTTATGGAGATTAGAGCATAGAAAATTTAACACAATATTTTGATCAAAACAATAATGGAGACTTTGACACTATGGATCCAATATTTAATTATGACATTGTTTAGAAGTTTTTTGGTCCGGAGAAACACATAACCAAGTTTTCAAAAAGGACAAAAAGAGTAAATTTGCAAAGCCAAATTTTGAGGAGTACTAAGAGAACAAGGTTTGATATTCATGTTCCAAAGACAAGCTTGATGAAGAATATATTACCAATATAGTATAGATATTTGATGCATATAGGAAAGGGTGTCTAAGACCAAGAAGGATGATATCAAGGAGCTTGAAGCTAATACCAATAGGCTCGAACAAATATAGGATTTTTCCCTCTTCTTTGTTCCTTTTAACAAGTTTGTTCTTATTTTTGTATGTTTTAAATTTTGTAATCTATGAAATTCTACAAATTCCAAATTGTGTATGACATGATGTATTGAAATGTGAATTCAAACAATATGACAGTAGATAGAGACAAAATTCAAGTATGAAAATACATTGACACATTGTGCATTCTTTTGCAAAAAGAAACGATATGGGAATCTATAGGGCCCCATCCCTTGAGATGTTTTTACATAATTTTAGAACATTTACAAAAAAGGGAAAGATACAATATCGAGTTAATGTTTATAAATTCCTCCTTGAAAGCAAGAATCTTGTTTAACAATATATTTTTCCTAAATTTGAATTCCTTAACATCTTGGGCTCTGTAGACATATTGAATGTCCTTAAGGTCACAAGACATATTCAGTGTCATAAGTTCATAAATGATTTCCTAGGGTCATCCTGGATCTTTATCGGCTTCAATTTCTTCCCATGAGAAGAGACTCATTCTAGAAGACTCAAACCACCTTTAATAATCCCTTTTTCCCATCACGTGAAGTGAATTTCAAGGATGAGGATGGCATGGAAGCACTTGTAGGAGTACTTATCACTAGTAAACTCACACACACCAAATTAGATGCACCCCATCGTACCTCATCAATGGACGTAGTGATGAGAATTTATAGGAAAATGGAATCTTGGGGTGGGTATGCAAAGAATCGTATCAAAATTTAATACCGATTATATCTAAATAATCAAATGAAATGGAAAATATGAAATAGAGTGGCATTGCTAAAAAGGAGAGTGTTGAGCTTGATTCAACAACTCACACAAGGGAAAAATCTATTTCATGAAATATTTAAATAATTAACCACATATTGAAATAAATTCCCAACAAGGAAAGAGGTACAGTTCCAATTAGATGAACAAAATGCATAAGGTAAATCATTATAAATAAAATCAATCATAAATGATTCATTCATATCATAAGGCTCGAATGGCGCAAAAAGGGAGAAATAAAATCAATGCACATGGTGTCATAATCAGATGGGAAAGTATGACTAGGTGTCTCGGTCATCATAACAAGATGGAGAAGTGAGGACCACATATGGCGAAGTGTCAACCAAAGCAGCTTTCTCCACATGGAAACAAGGGGAATGAAATGATTCCAAATAAATTACTGAAATTATGATATTTCCATTTGGATGAATTATATTCCCATCTAATTTCTTTCAAATACCTATTAAATGTTGTTCGATTGATAGTTGTTGCACATGTTCTGACTTCTTGATCCACAACTGAATGTGAGAGCTTCCTTTTGGCTAGGAGGAACTACCTGTAATAGAAAACAAGACCACAAAAGGATATTTAAATGATATATGATAGTGGACTACCTAGCATGTGCTAGATCCGGGAAGTGTGATACTCCCTAGATGGTTGTCAATCCACTATTTAAAATAAATTAATGCGAGAAATAAACAAAGTCCTACTGTAGTTGATATGATTTAGGTATCTCATTCAAGCACAATAAGAAAATCTAATATAACAGGCTAGGTTATAGTCAAATCTAAATAATAAGTAGGTGTCAGTTCTTTGGGAACTAATCAGGGATCAGATTCTAGGTTGTTTAGGTAAATGGTGAGATGATTTTGGGTCTCTGTTCTGAGTGGATGAGAAGGTTTGTGGAGATCTCAGGTATACTCAAAAATGGATATTAGGTCAGAATGGTGATTTGGTGGTGTGGGTAAGGGAAATGGTTGAATTACAAGCTAATAAGCAATGGAGGAATGAACATGCAAAGTATAAACTAATGACAGGAATGACAAAAGTTAACTATGCTGAAATAGACAATGCTGGTAGAGATGTACTTACTGTGATGTAGATTTTGATGGCTGAATGGAGGTGGTTGTTGATCAGAAGAATAGTGTTGGATATCATAGCAGTGGCTCCCAAAATGATTTTGTGAGTGCAATGCTTCAATATATTTCTTGGTGATGGCTCTAGATGTTTGGATAAAAAAAAGGTTGTTTGGGTGAATAAATGGTAACCGATGATCATTCCTCTTGACTTAAAATGTCGATTTAGGGGTGAAAACAAGGTTGTTTAGGTGAATAAATAGGTTTACTAAAATGGGTAGATCTTTCTAATTTCTTTAGGCCCTAGGTTTACTAAAATGGGTAGATCTTTCTTATTTCTTTTGCCCGTTTGTTTATTCTCATGGATTAGAATGAAACTTCCCTTCTAATGAGTGGGAATGTGGTTAGAGAGATTTTAGGGATTGATTTTAGGGTTAGACCAAATCTTAGCTCATTAAGGCAAGTAAGACTTAGTTATTGTTGGTTATGGAAACATGCCAAGAATAGGTCTAGGGTGAGGTGGCTAGGATGAGGTGTCTAGGTGAGGTGTCTAGGTGAGGTGGTGGGGTAGAAATTAAGGTAATTAGATATTAAATATTGTGAGGATATATATTAATTAATTAAATTAATGGTGATGTGGGGTGGAAGGGCCATGGTTAGATGAGTATGTTTGAGCTGGTTATTTGACAAAGGGACCAAGGGGAGTGTGACCCAATTTTGGTGTCTACATTTTCCCCCTTTTTGTTACGTAGCTTGTATTGGTAAGTGACATTGAAAAAAATAAGATGTGGTTGCCCCATGTGTGGGTGAAGGTGATCCCCCTCAAACTAGGAATGGATGAGGTAGAAGACAAAAATCGGTGAGTGGTTTGATAAAAGGTGGATGTGATGAAGAGGAAGGTGGACAATGGGGGTAATGGGGTAAAGGTCCAATCGGGTAATCAAGGTAATGGGCTAGGGTCAAAGGTAGTGAATAGTCAAACACACACACATACACATATAAACTGTGGCATGGTACCAGGTTGAAGAGCATGCAAACTCTACATCGTCTAAGGTCGATAGGTTTATCCAAACAAGGTTGAGGTGATTCCGGTATCCAAGGTATAGGATATGGTGTGGAAGCACTTCACGTAGGTCAGGTGCAGGAATGTTTAGGTATGTTTGCACACCAAAGGTTGGGTCAGGATAAATGGACATGGAAATAGGCAAGGTAAGGTCATTAGGTCAAACAACACAGGTAATAATGTCGCAAGGTATAGCGAGCACATGAGTTCATAGGTCACTAACAATGTTCTAGGTCCAAGTAACTAGGTCACATGGGTAGGGTAGGGGCAAAGGTATGGGTAAAATAACAAGTCCCAAAATGTAATTAAGGATAGGTATAGGTAAGGTAGGCATGGAGGTTGGTTGTAATAAGGGTGGGTAAGGTCAAATGGTGGTTTGGTTGGTTAAGTGTTGGTCAGAAATGGGGAAAGGGTATGGGCAAGAGTATGACAGGTAACCGATGCTCAGTCATATAACCGGTGATGGTCTAGGTAAGTCGATCATGGTTTATTAGGGCATAGAGGACCGATGTCGGTTTGGGTATAACCACCATAGTGTGCTAGGGCACAAGACCGATGTCGATTTAGGTATAACCGACGTCAGTCAAGTCGATGTGGGTATATAAAAAAAAAAATCCATATAATACAAATTCATTTGTACATTTTGGCTTTTGTGAAAATGATAGAGTGCTGAATGAGTTGTGCTTTGTCGGGAGGAAAGGATGAGGGATGATATCCTATTGAGGTGGAGAGATCCGGTTGGTTAGAGGAGCCAAGTAGATGGGTCCACGAGAGCAGGGATCGATTGTGATTGGGTGGAGGTCAGGAGGATTGGATTTGGTGATTAGACATGGCAGAGGTAGGAGAGGGTTTGGGTGGACCACCGACACATGAGCTAGATGTGCCACCACAGGTGACATCGAGATGAGGTAAGATCTAATCCATTCATTATTATTTGATATAAGAAGAAGGGAATATGGGTAGGTCAGGGGGTGGGGGTAGGGTAGAGAATTTGAAATGTGTGGTTGAAATGGGTGAGGGATGAGGGTGGAAAGGTCATAGGTAGAGGAAAAGGGTTTGGGGAGGGTCTTGGGGTAGGTTTGGGTAGGTGTAGGAAAGGTAGAAATGGGAAATGGGAAAAAGGGGGGAGAAAATTGGGGTTTTGGGTTTGGGGCATGATGGGAAATAGTGACCGACGCCGATCAAGGTATGGCCGACGTCGGTCTTTTCACTTCAACATTGAAATCGTTTAGGATGATGAGAGAGGAACCATATCGGTTATTTGATGGGTAAGATGATGGTCAGTAGGAGTAACCAGTGTCGGTTAGGGTAAAAAGGCTAGAGGTCTACAGAGGTAGGGGGAAATAAGGGGAAAGGTTAGGTAAAGTGGGTAAAATAGATAGCGGGTGGGGGGATTGAAGGTCAATGTTGGGTAAAGTCAAGTGTTTAATAATGTGTGTGATTGGTTGAATGCAGAGCGGAGGAGACTAGCTACGATGAGAGATAGGGTACCTCCCTTTCGTGGGAGTATGAGGGGTGCGACAAATGATGATGGGAGCCATGTTGCATAGGTTGGCTTGATTGGGGTCCGATGCTACCATGCACATAGTCCAGGAGCTGAGCTTATGGTCACTCTCATCGATAGATGGGACTCAGTGACCAATACCTTCCATTTTCTGATGGGTGAGATCACAATCACCCTAGAGGATGTGTATAGGATCCTGCGTCTACCGATAGTGGGGATGTAGGTGTATTCTATCTCCTCAGGGCCTCGAGGAGTTGATGCTGACCATATTTTGGTGAGGGCTATGAGAGATGAGGTTCCATAGTGCTAGTATGAGCTATGGAGATATGTACGGGCCCATCCAGAGGAGATGAGGCTAGTAGTTTTGTTGATGGAGGTAGTTTACTTGCTTTGCACTACCGGATGTAGAGGGTGGGAGATTCCCATGATCATTGATGGGGTTCTACATGACATGGTGGAGGACAGGACCCATTTTACATGGGGCACCCACATTCTAGTATAGTTATATAGAGAGCTATGGGCTTATGGGTGGCTACGAGGTTTAGCCTTGTGTTGTACTTTCCTACTTCATTGTTGGGCATATGAGCACATTGTGTGTGTGTGTCCAGTCGGTATGCCCCGGATGATGCATTTGAGCTTAGGTTTTTTTTTTGAGTGGGCTTAGTGATGGGTGCATATTTTGGGAGTGTTTGAGTGGCTAGAGCTACACATGATGTAGCCTATTACAGGATTTACTAGAGGGGTTGTCTAGCGTGGACATCATTTGGAGGCCCTATGTGGGTTTTCCATCATATGGGAAGATGGTAGAGGAGATACATGAGCTACATCTACTCGGTGGATAGAGGGGTGATGTGTAGGAGAGCACAAGATGATACCCGTGGACAGGGTTAGACGTAGTTTGGGCTGCTTCAGATATACCACCACCTTTCCCATAGTATAGGAGGGATGACATGGAGAGGCCTCTACCTCTACCATAACCGATAGTGTCCGACAGGGTAGGAGGAGGAGTGGTGAGAGACTAAGGGTGGATTGATGATGTCGGGTGACTAGATAGATAGATACATAGATAGTGGTGGGGTGGGCTGCACATTTATGAGTAGTACTCACCAGAGGCAGGAAGGTAGCTTTAGATTTAGCCACCATCACAGTGTAGAGGGATGCCCTACAGGGGCAGGTGGCTACCTTGATTACATAGTTGGGTATAGTGTAGGGGTAGTTGATAGGCTCAGAGGCACAGGTTGCTATTTTTAGGCACAGGTGGCCACTCTACAGCCCAGTGTAGCATAGGGATAGTGCCCCACATAGGGGAGATGGAGATGGAGATGGGGTACAGGTGGCCACCTACAGTGTAGATTATAGGTTTGCAGGGCCAATTTGGCCACCGCACACACAGGTTATGGCCCTTCAGCCCAGATATAGGAAGGGTGGGACAGGGTCCCTCAGATAGAAATACAGCACAGAGACATAGGGACAAGGTCCCTCTTTACAGGTACCAATGGGACAGGGTCCCGAGAGATAGGTATAGGGGCCGAGGCCGATGGCACCACCACAAACATAGTACCGATAGGTAGGTTGAGAGATGCCTTAGGTGAGGTCCGGTATTATCGGATATTTTGATGGCCACATAGATAGATTTTCTATCCTATGGGGAGTATAGAGCACACAGGCCTCGAGTGAGAGGACCAGGTCATGTACCCATAATGTGGAGAGCACAGGGGGGCATCGAGCCCCAAGATAGGGTCAGGGTGAGGCCACTAGTTCATGAGGCTGGCTCAGGTGAGAGTGAGAACTATCAGGGACCATCACCAGAGAGGGGGGAGGAGAGATGATGGAGATGTTGGATGGATATCGAGTGGAGGAGATGAGGAGATCATCTGAGAGGATGGAGGAGATCAACATGGATGAGAGGATATCTTTTTTATATGGATGATGATCCATAGTCATTATATGTATGATTTGTATAGTTTTTTGTTATTTTTGATATATATACCTGCGTGCGTGCAAAAGATGTGAGGATGTAGATGAGAGTTTTTGTTATTTTTGATCATATACCGGCCTGCGTGCCGAAGATGGTGAGGCTGTATATATATGAGATATTTTGAGAGATTGTGATTATTATTGGTATATATGTTCACATGTATTTTTATACAAACTATCTGATTTATAGATGATGGTGTTTATAGTATGGATGGTGTACATGTTTTAATTTTCATTGTTATATATAGATAGGTGGAAATCAAGTGGATTAGGCCTGATAGAGTCAAGGTCATGTAGGCATGGTGAGTTAGGTCAGTTTAGGCATGATGGAGTCGGTTAGTAGGCATGGATGGAGTCAGTTTTAGGCATAGGCATGGATTGAGTCAAGGTATCTTAGGCATGGATGGAGTCAGGTTGAGTTTAGGCATGGATTGAGTTAGGTTGGTTTAGGCATGGATTGAGTTAGGTTGATTTAGGCATGGTTGATTAAGTTGTTTTAGGTATGGTTGAGTTTCTAATTCATTAATTTGTGTAATTAATGATGGTGTGGATCATGTTAAGATGATTTGTAGGAAAATGTATGATTATGGTAAAGAAATTGTAGACAAGATGAAATGAATGTATGAGTTATGATGGTAAAGATGTTAAGCAATTGTTGTTTTTTTGGTTTAATTTCTAATTATTGATATAGAAAGGAAACTAACTAGGGTAGAATGTGAATAGAAAAGGGAAAGAGGGAATTGGTTAGGGTAGAGAGTGGCCGAGCTAACCTCCAAGGGCCCCATGCCCTCGAAGTGTTGCCTACATAGTCCCAGTGAAAAGGGACCTCAAGTCCGATGTAGTTCTCCCATAAGCTAGGGAAGATTAGGGTGAAATAGTGGAATGGGTTGATAGGTGCTAGGCATGGGTGATGTAGGTCATAGGCATGATTGAGTTTAGGTGGTAGGCATGGTTGAGTGATTTTTAAATACATGTCGAGGATCTGGTCTTATATATAGGATAATCAATAAGTAATGAGGAAGGTGAATGGTAAGAGGTGGTAAAAGAGTTTCTTAATTAATAAGAACCCTAATGAGTCTACCATACCCCGATGGGCTTATGAACGTAAGACCCTATGTAGGCCTTACATAATGGACTATTCTAAGGGTGAAGAAAAGTCACATGATCACGAAAATGTCACATTTTGTGGCAAGTCCTTGAGTAACGAGGAATTTAGGTGAAAAAGGAAAGGAGGTGAGAATGGGAGGTTTAGCGTAACTTAGTGTACGACGACGTGTGTTTTTGGAACAAGAAACCCATAATCCAAAATAGGCAAGTCCATGATGAAAATTTCATCTTTTTTTTATTTTTTTTTTTTTTAAGATTGATCGATGTGGGAAGTCTATATGGGATGGGTATATTATCTCCTTGAGGTCTTCGTGAAGTTGATCGATGCGGGAAGCTTCTAAATATTTATTATATTTTGTAATGACTTGATATAGCTGTCCTTCAAGGGAGTAGTCTATTTATAGTGGTAGAATATAAAGAAGAGATGTCCCTTTTGAGGGAGTCATCTTTTGCTGGAAGTTTGACTCAAGGAGTTGTATCCCTTTTTTTTTTAGATGTTTAAGTCATGGACAAGACTATAGAGGATGATTAGGTTCTTGTTTAGAAAGACAAGACCATAGTACACAAAAAGATTAACTATGAAAGAGGTGGTTTTGAGTGATGAATGACCATGGGATTCCATCTTGAAGAAGATGAAAAGTATCCATGAGAATCATGCTATGAGTAGAGCCATGGTACTCATATTGAAGACAAGGCTAAAAGGTGACGGGTAATCACATGATTCTTGTTTAGTCATGGATCCTCAAAATGGGTAATATGGAAGGTGAACAATGCTCAAGGGATGAGCGATCAATTGATAGAAAGTGATATAGGACTTGATATCAACAATAAAATGGTCAAAGATGCAAGGCATTAAGGGGCTCAAGTTTGGGTTTACCTTCAGTGAAGACAAATGATAAGCACCTGATCCATAGGCATGGGTAATGATATAGGGTCCAAGCCAATTAGGAGAAAATTTTCCCATTTACTTTTCTCCTCTTTGGTTACATGTTGATTTTCCTTCAGATGAGGTCACCGACCTAAAAGGTTCATTCATGAACACATTTTTCATAGGCACATTTGATACATTTTTGGTAGATTTGGAGATGGTCAAGAGCATTGAGACGATGTTCATCTAATAATTCAAGTTGTGCCAAATGATCCTTGGTGAAATTCATCATCGTTGAGCATGTCTTGTAGTGAGATGCGAGAGATGGAATCTAGACTTCAGAGGTAAGACCTCAGAGCCTCAATACCATAGACCAAGAAAAGGGGGTGTGCATATCAAAGGTGAATACTAGTGCGATAAGCCCACAAGGTGAAAGGAATGTGTGTATGCCAATCCTTCCCAGTATCGTTGACTACCTTCATAAGAATTTTTTCAAGGTTTTATTGGTTGATTCAGCTTGACCATTGGTTTGTAGGTAATAAGGTGATGAGAAACTAAGTTGATGCCAAAAGCATCACATAGTTTGTAGGGTTTTTTTTTGAATTGTTTTCCATTATCAATGATAATGCGGTGAGGGACACCAAAATGACAAATGATGTGATGGTTGATGAATTCACATATTTTCTCATCTTTGGTGGAAATGAGGGGAATGGCTTCTACCCATTTAGTGTAATATTCAGTAGCGGTTATGATCCATTGGTGGCATTGTGAAGAATGGGGGTTGATCTCACCACAAGATCCAAACCCCATTGAGAAAAAGGCCAAAGGTCTCACATGACCTAAGGCATGACTAGGGTGTGATGGAGATTAGCATGTTGTTGGCATTTCATGCAATGTTTGACATAATCACAACAGTCATGGTTTAGGGTTGGCCAATAATAGCCTAGGTGAAGAATGTGTTTTGCATGACAGTGAGACCACTAAAGTGACCTCCACAAATTCCATCATGGACTTCCTTAATGGTGTAGGGAATTTTAGAACTTGTAAGGCATCATAAGAGAATGCCATCAAAACCACGTTTGTAAAGAAGACCACCCATGATGACATAATGGGAGACACTTTTAAGAAAGGCACGTTGTCCATTACGAGTGAGATCAGTGGGTAAAATGGAAAGGGAAAGATAGTCTATATATTTCTTATACCAAAGGTCACATGGGTTAGGGGAAATGGTTCCGATAGAGTAAACTTCATGAGGTAAATAAGAGGGTGATTGTAGTCCTTTGTATGGTGACAAAGATTTTAGAGTCAGCGGGTGAAGCAAGTATCTGAGAAGCCAAGCAGGCCATGGTATCCACAAATTTATTAGTAGAACGTGGGGTGGTTTGAAGTGCGTAATAGTCAAAGGTGGTCAAAATTATGTCCATGTGATGCTTTATACTTTTGAAGTATCTCATTATGACACTGGTATATATCATTGACTTGGTTTATGACCAACTGAGAATCACCAAAGATGTTGATTGACTTAACATCTAAGGCATAAGCAACCTGAGACCCAATACGAGTGCTTCGTATATTCAACAATATTGTTTGTACAATCAAAATCAGTTTGAAAGACAAAGGCATAGGTTCACCATCAAGTGGAATGAGGATAACACCAGCCCCACCCCCACGCTAACACTTGGAGCCATCGAAGAAGAGTGTCATTTGGTAAGTGGGTTCATCCAGGAAAGGGTAGCTATAGACTCATCTAGAAAGTCAAAGTTAGAGGGTTGATTCCTAGAAATAGGTGCATCAGCCAATTGGTCGGTGATATTTTGGCCCTTGATGGACTTTTGATGGATGAATTCAAGGTCGAGGTCATCTAGAAGCATAAGCCAACATGTGGCACATTGATTTTGATAAGGTTTGGCATACATAGTGTAATGGGTCAGTATTAGTAATGACAAAGGTTTTGTGGTTGAGTAGGTAATGGCAGAGTTTGGTGGTGATGAAAACTAAGGCTAGGAAAAAAAAATTTTTTCAGCATGGGTATATCTAGTTTCATAGTCAAGAAGGGTACAACTTATGTAATAAACCACTTGCTCTCGGTGTTGGTCATCATGATGAGCGAGCATGGCACCTAGAGAATGGTCAGTGGCAGAAATATATAGGTAGAAGGGTTGGTCATCCTTAGGAGGAATGAGCACTGGTGGTTGAAGGAGGTATTTTTTCAAGGCTTTAAAGGCTTTATGGCATTCATCATCCCATTTGAATGAAACATCTTTCTTGAGAAGATGATGGAATGGTTAACAACGGTCGAAAGCTACGAGATAAAATGAAAAATTGATTACAACTTTCCTTGTAGGCTTCAAGTTGATGGAGATTAGTGGGTGGCGGAATTTCAAGAATAGCCTTGACTTTAGCAGGATCAACTTCTATGCCACGCAAAGAAAATGATGAAACCTAGGAGTTTTTCCAAAAAATACCAAAAACACACTTTTTTTTTGAAGACAAAACACAATACTTGATGAGAGGTGGTCAAAGATGACTTTAAGAATGGGCAGGTGTTCGGTTCGATGCTTGGATTTGGCAAGTAAGATCATCTACGTAATCCTCCAATATGTGATGCATGATGTCATGGAAGATGTAAGTCATGGCTCACTGATATGTAGCACCAGCATTTTTAGGCCAAAAGGGCATGACTCATAGTAAAAAAAGTCCCCAAGGGGTGATGAAGGTAAGTCTTGTGTTGATCCTCGGAGCTAGTAATATTTGATTGTAGCTAGAAACCATCTTCATGAGTGATAACATTTCATGGCCAATGGTGAGATCAACTAGTTGGTCAATGCCTGGTAGTGGGAAATCATCTTTGGGATAGGTGAGGTTGAGGTCATGAAAATCCATGCAAATGCAGAGTCATCACTTTTGTGATAGGAATGATGTTAGAAATCCATTGGGGATAATCAATGGGTAGAATGAAGGAAACCAAGAGAAGGTATTGAAGCTCTTCTTTGACTAGAAGAGCAATGCGAGGATGCATTTTCCGCAGCTTTTGTTTGATGGGTTTGGCATCAAGAATGGTTATGATATTGTGAACCATGATTTTTGGGTCAATACTGGGCATATCGGCATAGGACCAAGAAAATGTGTTGCTATGGTCCCAAAGGAAAGAGGTGAAGGCTTCTTGTTCAGTAGCATCTAAGGATTGGCCATCTTTAGAATGTGTGGGTCATCCTAAGTATTAATGTTGATTTTGATGGTTGATTCATTCAACATGGTTTACGTCTCAGAGGGTAATGACCGATGAATATAAGAATATTTCTACACCAAGGTAGGTGAGGATGGACTCATCATCCTGACATTGAATGACATTAATTGAAGGTGTATCATCATCGATCATGTCAAGATACAGAATGGGAGAGAAGAGGGAGCCTCACCATCGCATTGATAGGTCAGTGGTCCTAGGAAATGGTGTTTATGAAAAAAAAAAGTTAGGAGGAATAGATTTAGGATCTATGGACTCCATGGGTGAAGATGGTAATGTGGGTGAATGAGAGGGGGAAGATTTCTCATCCTGGATAAGGTCGATGTGAACCTTCTTAGAGGATGGAGTGTCAAAACCAATGCCACTACTGGTCATTGTGTTTATGAGAGGTACATGAAATGACAAGTGGTGTGGCCTTGTTCATAAAAACCAAAGCAAATCCTTTCCACGTGCCTTCTGTGGAGGAAAGTGTGAGTGCGAAGTGATATGGTTTAGTGAGGGAGTGTAGGTCGATGAAAAATGGTTGGGTTTGGGATGGAGGTTCGGGTTTATAGGTGGCCATATCAAGTCCCCCATATGTTAGGTTGGTGTGAAGGTGGGGAGGGCCATAAGGGAAAACATCACACGATGTGAATGTCATAATTGGGGTTGTTGGTAGATTCCCATACTCTTGTGGGGTGAGGAAGGTATCGATATTGTATAGGTGGTATTCCCCCTAGTGAGGCATTGAAAAACACCTTCTAAGGGATTAGTAGTTAGTTGTGTATGTGGGTAGCGGGTATAGGATGGCTCAAATGATAGATGAAGGGGGCCTAAGTGTGCAGCAATGGTAGAGGCTATAACTATATAGGGGATAACAAGGTTAGATGCAAAGCAAAGTAGTGGAAATTTTGGTGGATGGGCTCATGAAAGTGAAGGTGAAGTGGTGAAGGTGGTGGATGGCCTTGAACATAAGCACATCATTAGGTTGATATAGCATGTTACAGAGTCTTGAAAGGTGAGGGTCGATGGTCATAGAAGTTGGGGTTTAAAATTTTGATTTGTAAAGAAACATATTTCAAGTAAATCCCTCCTGATGCAATGATGAAAATTTCATTAATGGAAGATGGTTGATAAGATTAAAAAAATATAAACAATTTTTTGAAATGTGATTAAACAAATGGTTCATGGTGTGCATTTTAGAAATATGAAAATGTGATCAAGAAAAGTTGTCTCTTGAAATCATGCATTTTTGATTTCAAACCATTTTCTACACATCTAGAGAATGATTAAGAAAAAGGTCATTCAGATGAGGTAAGAAGATTCATTTCATGGAAAAATTTCATGAAGCATGGCATAATCAATCAGTTGGATAAATGGCGAGAGGAAATCATCTTTGGGTTTTTACTTGAGTGTCTGAGGTCATACGAAGTTCAATTAAATCTATGAAAAAAGTCCCCTGTCAGCTTCTGATTTGATCAAATGATCATGACAAAATTGAAGTGAGTAGAAATCCATTGGGATAATCAATGGGTAATGAAGGAAACATCTTTGAGAAGGTGTAAGATTTTTCACACCCTATTCAAAATGCATAGGATACATTTTTGTGATGATGTTATCTTTCTTTTCCCATGGGTGAAAAGAGGGAATGGTCCATAAATGATATATGTGAACTTGTTCATACTTTTTGGGTCAAGAGAAAATTGCAAATTGTTTGATGGGTGCATCAGCATGGTTACCAGAAAATGTGTTCTATGGTCTTGAAGGAAAAGATCCAGGATTCGCTATTCAAGAGGCAAAGATGGAGATTGAGGTTGGAAATGATGATGTTATGGATTTGTAGATGCATATTCATTGATGAATTTAATGTTTGATTTTGATGGTCGATTCATTCAACAAATGGTTTTGTCATCGAAGGGTAATGATCGATGAATATAAGAGTCTTCCACACTGAAGGTAAGGTGAGGATGGATCATCTTTACATTTGATGACATTTAATCAAAGAAATGTATCATCATCGATCATGTCAAGATACATGAATGGGAGAGATGAGGCCTCGCTATCATGCATTGATAGGTCACGGTCCCAAGGAAATGGTTTTATGAAAAAAAAAGTTAGGAGGAATAGATTCAGGATCTATGGACTCATGTGGGTGAAAGATGGTAATGTGGGTGAATGAGAGGGGAAGATTTTCTCATCCTGATAAGGTTGATGTGAACCTTCTTTGAGGATGGAGCATGATTAAAACCAATGCCACTACGGGCCATTGTGTTTATGAGAGGTACAAGAAATGATAAGATGGTGCCTTGTTTGCATTTAAAAAATCAAGCCAAATCCTTTCCATTGTGCAGCCGTGAGGAGGAAAGTGGCTGAGCCTTAAGTATTTTGTAAGTGAAAAGGTTGAAAACCGAATGAAAATGGTTGGGTTTGGGATGGAGGTTTTGGTTTACATATGGTGGCCTTATATCAAGTCCCCATATGTTAGGTTGGTGTGCAAGGTGGGAGGGCCATAAGGGAAAATGTCACCGATGTGGATGTCATAACCAAATTGACGTAAATTCCAAGATTCTTGTGGGGTGAGGAAGGTATCAATATTGTATAGGTGGTATTCCCCAGCATGATCTGTTGAAAAACACCTTCTAAGGGATCAATAGTTGGTATGTGGGTAGTGGGTATGGATGGTTCACTAGATGAATGGGAAATACATTATTTACACATTTTATACAACGGGGGGATAGAAAGGTTAGATGCATGTAATGATTAGTGAGTGGTAATTTTGGTGGATGGGCTCAAAATGAAGGTGAAGTCAAGTGGTGATGGTGGTGATGCCTTGATCATTACAAGCACATCATTGGGCCGATATAGCATGTTACAGGTCTTGAAAGGTGAGGGGTCAATAGGGATGGTGTAATTATGTCCCTCATGTTCAAATTTGAGGCATCGATGTAAATTCAAGGGACACAACCCATAGCATGGATCCAAGGTCAGCCAAGTAGCAAGTTATACTAGAATTCCCCTTCTAGGACATAGAAAAGTTCTAGATGCGGGGACCTACGCGACATGGAGAACAATGGTACCTAGGGTAGAGGTCATGGCATCATTGAAGGAACGCAACATAACAGGTTACCATGCATGTAATTGGTAGGTATTTGCATTTGGTCATATGCATGGGAGGAGATGATGTTAATACTAGCACCACCATCGATCATAACGTGTCATATGCATATATTATTGATAAAGACGAGAGATGAAAAGAGTGGGGTCGGGGTCATCGACTAGAAGGGAGTGATCTCTTCATCTGAAAAGTTGAGGGTGACCACTTGGTGAGTGGGTGGAGGTGTAGAGGAAGGTGAAGACCTAGTGAGAGAGGCTATACGTGGTGAGGGGTAATGATGGAGGCCATATGTGTGGGGTCATTTGGTAAGACTTTGATAGATTGAAGGACCTCCATGAGGGCTTGACAATGTGACTCTGAGGTTTGGATGAGGTCATATAAAGACATTTTGAGGGGGATTGGTGTAGTTGTTTTAGCATTGTGTGATGTGTGACCCCATCGGAAATAGGATATGTAGGACCTTGAAATGATGACTTTGGGTATGGGTGTGGATGGTATGTTGGGTACAGGGTTGGTTGATGGGCCAGTTGCTTTCTCCTTGCCCTTGTCTTTCTGAGCATGGGTGGCAATGTTGATCATGTTAATCTAGGGGAGGTGGATGAAGAGGGTGTGTCATGGAAGGTATAGTGGCATGAGGGACAAAACCCTAGTGGTGGATACGATCCTTGTGAAATGAGTAGGGTGCATTGGCATTTGGGTGGTGGTTTGGCCAACTCTCTTATACGAACCATGTTAATTTCAAATCTTGGGGGATGGATCAAAGAGTTGTGGGGGTGGAGATTTTGGTCACTGAGTAGGTAATGGGAGAAGATCTATGGAAATTGGTGAAGGTGAAATGGGGTCCTCATCAAGAAGATCATCATCATCAAAATTTTCTTCGGGAGGACATAATTGGATTAGAGTGGTTTTTAAAGCCTTATAGTTCTCTACATCATGTCCTGGCACACGATGGTAGGTGAAATTTTGGTTTCATTAAACCCTTTTGGTTTGGGTTTGAGTGGGTCATAAGGTCTAAGAGGTGGTAATGTGATGATAGAAGTTTCGAGGAGATTGGTTAGGATTTTGGCATAGGACCTGCTAATGGATCACAATGGGAGGTGAATGTGGGTTTGGGTATAGGTATGGCTGATTGTGGAGGAAGAGTCTTTACAAGAGGGGAGTAGGTTGGGTTACTAGTTTGGTGTGTGGTGTGGTCTTAGGTGTTGGTTATCTACTTGGGTAGGGGCAAGGTAGAAGAACTGATGATGGAAGGTTTGGTTGGTTTAACTACCTTATTGGAGGGTAGCGGATTTTTAGCTTTAGGTTACATCTTTTTGGGTAAAGGTGATACGGTGTATGAGATGTGGAGGGAAAATCGATGGTGGAAGAGGGTGGGTTACCCATGGGGGTAACCGAGGTGTTGTGGAGGTAGGTGGTGTGGGTTGGGTAGGAGGTGAGTGAAAGAGAAGAAAGTGTCATGGGTAGTGAAGAAGTTATTGATGGTAGTGGAGGTATGGGTGGTAAGAAGGTTACGGGTGAGGGTGGAAGTTATGTGGGTCACTTGGGTATATTAGAGGTCTGTGATGGGGAAATGGGTTGTTGCATTCTTGGTTTACCGGTGGATGGGGGTTTCTTGGCTAGGGTCGAGGGGTGAGGTCCTAGGATGGATGGAAGGGGTGAAGGTGATAAGGGCATGGTAGGTAGAGGTTGGGTATGAGGTCTAGGAGATTGGATCTTCTTTTTAGGGGTTAGGGTTAAGTTTAGTGTTAGTTTTGGAAGATGTGGCTAAATCTAATTTGATGGGTGGGTGAGTAAGGCTAGTTGTTGGTATGACCCCTAAGGTAGTGATAGGTTTAGGTAAGGGAGATGATATAGGCATGGGTTTTTGGGTGTAGATGTATGTTGGGCTATGGGAAGAGGTGTGAGTTGGGCCATGGTGGTGTGATGTGGAAGGTATTGCAATAGTTGTGGTTGTGTTTGGTTTGGTTTCTCAAAACACTTTTGGATAGATAGTGGAGGTGTCAATGAGTGACAACTATATTTGTGTTGAAATAGAAGTAGAAGGCATCCCCAAAGTAAGGCTCTATCGACATAGTCTAGGTGATCAGCCAAGCATGAGAATGGTACTGTTGTAAGTAGGGGGCGACGTGGATCGAGTGGAAATCCCCATAAAATGTGTTTGAGATACAGGAAATGGCTAGCCTCGACTCTGTGGGTAAGAGAGATGAAAGTAGATCAACAGGGATCTTGAAGGTCCGATGGTGAATGGTCATCTAAAGGTAGTGGTACTTCTATAGTATCCTCCATGGGTAGAGGAGAGGATGGGCTGGCCAAAGAAGGACTCTCCTTGTGTTGGTGTAGGTGGTGGACCTACATCTTCTATGAGTAGGAGAGGTGCCACTAACAATTACTCGAAATTTTGAGGGGTCAAAGGTGGCATGCTAATTATAGGCTCTTCCATGGGTGAAGGGGAAAATGAAGGGGGTTCCTCTATGTGGGTGGGAGGAGTAGATGAAATAGGTTCTTGTGTAGGTAGGGGAGCTCGGGCTAAGATTTCATCTATGGAAGGAACATGAGGCAATTGGGAAGCAACTGGTATGTCATCAAAAATAGCATGGACCTCATGGACATTGCTATCATTGTTTGAGGTATCACCAACTTGGTTGGAAGATGGGGCATGATTAGGGAATGGCTTCTTGAAGATATGTAGGTTTTGGTTAGTGGGTGCATTCGGGCTATCCAAGACTAGATCTCCATTGTCTAACATTTCTTGGATGATATTCTTGAAGGTGATGTAGTTATTGTCACTATGACCTTTGACACGATGATAGTTGCAAAAATTCATGTTCCTTATACCACGGGGCATGGGTCACTCAAGGTCAAAACTAGTATGTGGTTTTATAGGTGGAAGGGTAATGGCACCAACCTTAACAAGATTTTCCAAAATAGAAGAATAAGATTCTCCTATGGAAGTGTACTTTCATTGTTCTCATCTGAACTGGAAAGCTTGGATGGGAGAGAGATTAGAAGGGGGTTTGGTTGGGTTTGATTGATGAGGGGGACCAGCTTTGAGAACTATGGCATTAGCAGACCCTTTGGGTTTTGAATAGTTGTTTTGGGGTTTTGAAGATGAAGAAGCATCATTTGATTTGAATGTGATGTTCTTGTTACGAAGTTGAATCTTCTTTTCTTCGATAGCACAAATTTCCAATTTCCGTGCCATGGTGAATGCCTCATCAAAAGTGTGAAAGGTTTGCACCTATAGGGTTGGTGAGATGTGTCTAGCACAAGCCCAAGTAAATAGTTCTATAAGCTCAGTTTGAGGTAATTGAAATGTGAGCTGTTAATTAGGTTGCACAATGAGCTGAGACAAAAGTCAGCCATAGACTCACTCATCGTCATATTATCATGTGGAATAAAGATCAGTCATGGTAACCTTCTTAACAATGTTGATGGAGAAGTGATCTAGGAAGGCTTGGGCTACTTGATTAAACAAGTAGATGGAGTGTCTTGGTAGCCCACTATACCAGTCCAATGTAGTCTGTCAGGGACATTGGGAAAGTCCTCAAAAGTAAAGCATCATCATGGGAAATCAGGTAACACCCATGTTTAAAGGACCACAAATGTTGTTGTGGGTCTTCTTTGCTATTGAAGGTTGAATTTTGGCATTTCCCAATGTATGGGGTATGGTCAATAGGAATGGATGGGTGAATAGGCTCATTACAAATTTCATCATAGGTGAGGGAATTACATGAGCCAAAACCATGCTTCTAGTGTCTCTGCATCTTTTCCATCATCAACTTGATGAGGTCATTGGTAGGTTGTGATGGAGGGACACCTCCTGTGGCATAAGGGGGTGGATATTGAACCTGATAGGGAGGTTGAGAATAGGGAACCGACATAGAAGGCACATATCCAGAATGGGTGATAGATGAGATAGGGGTTGTTGATAGTATGTGTATGTAGGTGGGATGGTCATCGTGACTCTAGTAGTGATTGGGGGCAAGTGTTTTGTGGGATGGAGAGGATGAGATTTTGGAATGGAGTAGGGGTCACCACACCACAAGGTTGTGTTGCAATGGGTATTTGTGAGACAATGGGTGTGGACTGGGCTATGGCCTAGGTGGTTGATGAGGGGGACAATAGATACGACAGGTGTGAGTGATACTATAGATGCAGTAGCATGGTCATGGCGGTATGGGTCCTAGCTACAAAACTACCGGGGTGAAGTAGGTGAGGGTAATGCCACATTATTAGGGGCTGATGTAAAAAGCAGAATAAGGGTAGGAGAGATGGATACATGCATGTCATATATCAACTGAACCTGAGGAGTCTCGGGTGGAAGAGTGGGAAAGGTAGAACTATAAGGCCATGGGATTCGATCAAGGAGTCATGTGCAAACTCTTCATCACCTATGTAGCAATGGTGGTAGGTAAGGTTGGATCCATGGGTGACAGGATGGAAGGTGGTGAGGGACTAGGTGGGAGTGGTTGATGACTAGCGTGGAATATGAGGGTTAGTCTAGGCTGCAGAGTCAACACCATGTGAACAAGTGCTGACCTAGTAAGACTATATTTTGTAGATGACACAAAAAATAGTAGAAATAGAGAATAATGGGGTCCGGGAGGTGAATTTGGTCAATGTCTAGATTTGAAAATCAAACACACAAACACGATGATGATAGGTTAGGTCAGGTGATGATTGATTGAGGGAAAACCGATGATGGTCAGGCTGACCGGTGATGGTTGAGGAAAACCGATGATGGTCGGTTGACGATTGATTGTTGAGAAACCAAGTTGAAAAACCGATACCGGTCACTATGGAAGAAAACCAGTCTCAAAGAATGAAACAGAATGTTGGATGTGTACTTGTGAAAATTGTGTATGACAATAGGTATCAACAGGGAGAAATATGATGATGCCTAAGGGCCAAAAACAGAATAGAAAGAGTGATGAAGGCTATTCTAGGTAAAGTAACTAGAAAGCTAGAAGTCGACACCGATCAGTTAGGTTTAACCAATGATGGTCAGATGTGAACCGGTGATGTCACTGGACCGACATCGGTGACTTGTGAAATTAGAAAGAAATGAAGAAAATTGGGTTTTGTGAATTAAATTAAGTGAAGAATCAAACTCAGAAACCTAAGAATGAGGAGATGGGGCCTTGACACACTCAAAAAAATTCAAAATACTCCAACTACGATGGTGGAGTGTGCAAGGAAGAAGAAAAATGGAGAGTTGTAGTCTCACACCTCAAAACACAAGTCAAGAAGAACACTAAGAAAAAGCATGATCCTAACAGTGATTTTCTTATGTTTGTTTAGCTTATGCTATTTAGGACTGATTGTGTATTTAGAATGAATTTTTTGGTTAGGAAGGCATCCTACGAAGAAGGATATCTAAAAGGAGAGGTTTTAGGTATGTTATGGCGGGGGGGCCATCCTCTGAGATGATGACTCGACAGAGGCAATGAGCTGGGGAGTACCTACCAATCGGATCATGTGATCACTGATAGATGTTCCCGGGTAAGATGTTGTTTAAGAAAGATGTGTATATTTTGATTTTGTGCAAGTTTGGTAAGACACAGAGAGAGAGAGAGAAAATGTGCTTTCTATGATTCTTTGTGTCAACCATCAGCTGGGCATGACTTCCAGCATATAGGTTTCCCTCATTTTAATGTGAGCTAAATGCAAAAAATTAAAATGTAATGCAACCAATTTTAAGCCCAAATCGAAAGATTATGTTCGATGACACAAATGGTGAATAGGAGAGGGTATGCTCTTTCACTAAATGCAAAAAGAAAAAAGAATGGTTCTTTTTAAATGCACCAAAAGAAAATGTATCTTTTAGAGAAATTAGAAAGAAGAGAAGATTACCAAGGAAGAAGATTAATGTGTAAGCTTTTTGAAGGAAACAAACACACAACTTTTTCCTAGGAATGAAGAAAATGCAATAGAACCCTTGATGGGTCCCACCAAGCGTGCCAAAAAATGTTTCACCATTTTCTTTACCTTTTTGAATGATGAAACAGATAAGGGTAAGGGCCAAGGAGGAATACCTATTAAATGTTGGTCGGTTGATGGTTGTTGCGTGCGTTTTGACTTCTTGATCCACAGTGCCATGATGTGAGAGCTTCCTTTTGGCTAGGAGGAACTACCTGTAATAGAAAACAAGACCACAAAAAAAGGATAGTTAAATGATATATGATAGTGGACTACCTAGCATGTGCTAGATCCGGAAGTGTGATACTCCCTAGATGGTTGTCAATCCACTATTTAAAACAAATTAATGTGAGAAAAAAAAATTCCTATTGTAGTTGATATGATTTAGGTATCTCATTCAAGTACAATAAGAAAATCTAATATAACAGGCTAGGTTATAGTTAGATCTAAATAATAAGTAGGTAGTATTGTCATGTTGTGTGGAACTAGGTCAGTCAGGTCGATTCTGGTTGTTTTGTTTAGGTCAACTGGTGAGATGATTGTTGGGTCTTGTTCTTGGTCAAGGTATAAAACACAGAGACCAACATCGGTCGGGTATGACCGATGTCGGTTTAGGTAGAACCAATGATGGTTGTGGATAACCGGCGTCGTATGGTCGAGGTAAAAGAAACTCAAATAGATCAAATGGCAGGGGCTGATCTGAGGTCAAATGAGGTTGGGAGAGTGGATGAGAAGGTCTGTGGAGATCTCAAGTATACTCAGAAATGGATATTAGGTCGAATGGTGATTTGGTGGTGTGGGTAAGGGAAATGGTTGAGATTACAAGCTAATAAGCAATGGAGGAATGAACATGCAAAGTATAAACTATGACAAGGAATGAAAAAGTTAACTATGCTGAAATAGACAATGTTGGTAGAGATGTACTTACTTGTGATGTAGATTTTGATGGCTGAATGGAGGTGGTTGTTGATCAAAAGAATAGTGTTGGATATCATAGCAGTGGTTCCCAAAATGATTCCGTGAGTGCAATGCTTCAATATCTATCCTAGTGATGGCTCTGGATGTCTGATACATGTGAAAGGATGTTGGTTTACTTGCATGCAGCTCTCTCTCTTCTCCTTTCCTTTCTCTCATAATGTGCCAACCCAAAAACAAGGTTGTTTAGGTGAATAAATGGTAACCAACGATGGTTCCAGGTTGACGACATCGGTTTAGGGGTGACCGCATTGGTTAAGGTGGGATTCCCTAGGTTTACTAAAATGGGTAGATCTTTCTAATTTCTTTTGGCCCAGTTAGTTTATTCTCATGGATTAGAATGAAACTTCCTTCTAATGAGCGGGAATGTGGTTAGAGAGATTTTAGGGATTGATTTTAGGGTTAGACCAAATCTTAGCTCATTAAGGCAAGTAAGACTTAGTTATTGTTGGTTATGGAAACATGCCAAGAATAGGTCTAGGGTGAGGTGGTTGGATGAGGTGTCTAGGTGAGGTGGTGGGGTAGAAATTAAGGTAATTAGATATTAAATATTGTGAGGATAGTGGTTGTGTGATGGTAATTGGGTCAATATTATGTTAAGATATTTTCCTTTACAACGTTTTATACAATTTTAAATTCATCCATGTAACCACGTTGTTGTAGAGATTTTTTAAGCCTCTGAGTGAATCTTAGGCGTAAGGATAAGAAGTTGTGACCATTTAATTAGTACATTAGCATGATCCTTTGTGTCTAATCCCTTAAAGGTTGTAAGGAATCCTACATTCTCTGAGTATCAATGAATGTAAATATCTTTTTAAGAATCTATCTGTGATTGATTGAAATTTCTTAGCCTTCTTGGATGGCATATTGTATTTTGAGTTTTCTTTAAAGGTTTGTGTTACAAGAATATCCAAAGACTATGTAATCTCCCACAAAATTTAAACCTACTATGAATCTCACTATGTCACCTTAAAATCCTTACTCACTATTATGTTACTTTTCTTATAAAAAAATATTAAGGGTTTTCTCAACCTTATTTCCCTACTAGGAATATGTGAAGGCTTACATAATCATGTTTTCCATAGTAGTGTGTCTCTAGTAATTTTAACATAGGTATCATTTTGAGTGAGAAATCGTGAGAGTGAACTATTATATCTATGTCTATGTTTATCCTAGACTAATCCATAATATTTGAAAGATCCCATATCTTCTCCACATCTATGTTACATTGTGGGTTCTCTCACCTGGTCATAGGTAGGACAAAAAGCAACAAGGAAGGGCCATCCCATTTGTACATATCACCCAACTACTCCAAATCCTAATTCCAAAGATTTTTCTAACATTTCCCCAGCTACAAATGACTCAAACTATAGGATGTTTCATTCTCAAGGCATCCCAATTCCATTTTGATGTTGTTAGGCCTTAAAGAGGTACAATATTAGGTACCAAAATGCTTCGGTGTCCTTTATGGGGAATTACTTCATGGATTTGAAGTATAATAAAAGTTTCCATTAGAGTTATTGATGTTAAGTCTAAATTTATGTTTAGATATCCATCCTTTGTGATATATGTTAAAAGCGTTGTCCATTTCCTTAGTATTATCCTTATATCCCCTCGGTCTGAAACATGATTTCCATTAAATCTGATTCCACTAAGTGGAACATGAATTAAGTCACAAATATTTGTAAATATTTGTCCATTGGCTAGTGAAAACATATTTTAAGAGTTACTTGAATTGATCTACACATCTAAGGTATAAAACCGTAGTAAGCGGATTCATTTTCTAAAAGGAAATTTAGCATGTACTAGTGCTGATTCTTTACATCATAGTTGATTTATTATTCATTCTTACAAATATGGAAGGAAGGAGATATTTCTTTAAGACAAATCCTACCAAAAGATTGCTCCCAAAATTTAGAGTGCAAGTTTAAGAAAGAGGCAAGTCTAAAAACCAATGGATGAGAAAAGGTTGGAGGAAAATATTGTTCTAAGTCCCGAATGTGAATACCCATTAGTGGATGATTTTTATAGTACTCTTAATAACTCTAAGCTAGATAGCCATCGATTTTATTTGCATAAATTGTTCAATAAATCTTAGCTCATACAAATAACAAAGGTATTTCTCATTTTCCTCCTTTCTTGATTCCAGAGGACAAAGTTGTTTTGTGAAACCAATCATTAAGGGATCAATACTTTGTAGAATATACCCCTTTGCATCTCGCACCCCTAGTTCCCCAACATTTTAACCCTCTTTTTGAGACACCTCAATAAATAATATGGCACAACCTCCATCCAGGGACCATTTTGTGGTAAATACTTATAGACCAATTAATTTTCATGGGATGGCGGGTTACCCAAATGAAGTCCCTCATGAAATTAGAAATAGATTATCTAAGTTTCAAGGAATAATGTCATAAGTGGAGATCAACATCTTAGAGGTTTTCAAAATGTTATGGAATATTATGAGGTAGAGTATGAATATGTATATGTCATTTTTTATACATACTTTCAAGAAGATGTCAGGGAGTGGTATAATTCACTTCCGGAGAGAATTCCATTGATTCTTGGATAGAAATGAAGAATGATTTCAAATTGCAGTATGGTGATAAAACTGATCATAGGTTTCTATTAATGCTTTAAAACATCAAAAATAATCCAAATGAACTGTGTAGGATTTCAACACTAGGTTTAATAAAATCTTGACCGAGATATTTCTATAAATTTTAGGCTTAGTTATAACTCTTGTTTGATCAAGTACTTAGATGTTTTGATAAATAGGAAGCATACTACCTAGGGATAAAAATCCTAGAACTTTGAGGAAGGCATTCTTTATGGTTGTCCAAATTGAGAACAAAATCAAGGAATTTGGGAAACCTCTAAAGAGGGAGGGTGTTAAGTTGATCAAACTGAGAAACCTCAGTCAAGTAAAGGCAAAGGATCTGGAAGAGGTGGTTAAAAACCTAACAGGAAGTTAAGGAAATTTCATATAAGCTTGCTTCAGAAAAAAAAGGCCTTGGTCCAAACCCTCGACTCAAGCACCAAGCCCGAGATTATAATAGATTTGCAAAGGAGAGCACTTGGGCTGATAATAGAGGAAATGGGCCCATGGGTTCAAGGAGTAAACAACACCCCTAAGGATAACAATATAGTTCCTGATACACCGATCGCGCAGTATCATTGGTAGAAGAGAATCATGTCATTGAATGGTGTGTGTTATTATAATTTTCTTGTTCACTTCAAATTAATGATGTTAGCTACTAAATAAAGCTAAACAACTTAGAGAATGAAGGGTTTATGGTACCTAAAATGTGTGATTTGGATGAACAGGTACAAAATGATTAATCTTTTTATGAGCTAGATAAACTTGCAAAACTAGAGAAAAATTGATTAGATAGTTTATGTAAGGACTTCCCGACAAAGCTAGCTCTAAGAAACGTTAACTTCTCGCGATGTCAACCCTTGGTTTGAAAAGAGAAAGTGAAGTAAATGGTAGATAACTAGATAGTGTGCGAAGAAGATATAGAACATGATTTGAAACCGATAAAAATAGATAGAAATCATTGATCTAATTCAAATCAACTTGAAATAAAATTTACCCGACTCGGTCGTGAGACCCCGATAATAGAGGCAGGTTGACATCGACTTGTGTGAGAAGATCTAGATCTCAAATTGAATATGTAGACTTTGTAGAGGTCCGAGTGCAAAAGCGAAAGGTATAGAATCCTATGGATGCTAAGGGATAACTTGAGAAGAATTTCTATGATATAAAGGAAGAGAAAAAGAAAAAAATAGTGATTTTGATGGGATTTTTGAAAAACAAGACCTAGTCGATGGTGATTATAGTAGATTAGGATAAGGCCGAAGGTAGATGGATGGAAAAGGTAACTTTTTCCAAGAAAGGAAGTCAGCAAAAAGAAGGCTAATAATGGATATTTGAGTGTTGTTGGTGTATCAAGTAAAAATCACAGTAATGAAATACAAGCAAACAATTTTACAAAGTTCCATGTAATCCTTCACTATAAACCTTAGTAAGGTTGTAGAAACTTTGTTTGTGAGCCTTGTACATGGATGTGGGTGCTCTTGAATGACCTCTCGGAATGGGATGACCAATGCTACGAGCAGATATTTTTGGATTGGATTATTGCTTCCAAAATAGCAAAAGTTGGAGCTATTTTAACAGAGTTTTTGTGCTTAAATCCAAGAGGGTTTGATAGAGATTATGTCTACATTTTATATTGGAGGAGGTTGTAGAAGTTCTGGGGAATTTAGGGGCAATGATGGAATTATTTACAGAAGTTACATGTGGAAAGGTGATTTTAAGTGCAATTCAATTTCCCTCACCTTTCTAGGATTCTAAAAGTGTAATTAACTAGGATGAGGATGTGAATTCAAAGTGGAGTCTAAGTGGTTGTTGACTAGGATGTGCACACATTAACTAATTAATTAATAAATCATAATTAACTTAGCTAAATGGGTACTAGAGGTACATGGGATTAATTTCATTAATCCGAGAGAGTGTAATTTGTATGAATTAATCAATTTATCTAATCAATCACAAATGGGTGAATAATAGGGTGTACTAAGATAACACTAGGAACATGTGAGTAATTTTGGGGTGTCTACATTTTCCCCCTCTTTAAAGTGATATTGTGAAGTAATAGTTCTTTAAAGATAATAGACGTATGCAAATCAACGAGCGGAAAATTATGAAGCATTATGATGCCCCAGCAAGTAGTATGGTAGAGGAATGCCCCTCCAACAGTGGATGATGTAACAAGGTGATGGACAACCTCTTGATAGGAGGGAAAACAAGGGATTTGAACAAGGATGGGAAAAGGATCATGCTTTCGTAGCATGAGCTTCATTTGGAGAATAGTTTTAGAGAAACCTTATTTTTGGTTACACAATAGAGTTATCACAATGATTATGAAAGAATCAAGATGGTTAACTTAGATGTGCGTAAACAAACACACAACAAAGAAAAGAGAAAAAGGAAAAAAATCCCAATATACGGTTTACGTGTAGACATCAGCATTATAAAGGAACCACAATGTAATCACACTACTCACTGCAAGTGGTCCAAAATAAAACACCAACAATGCAACACAAAGTTAAAAATAAAACAATCAACTATGCCCCTAATGTGTGCCACAATGATGAGTAAGTAGATGAAAATGCTCCCAAGTGGGAATAGGATCGATTGGAAGAGCGGAATTAAAGTTACTCCTTATGACACTCTTGTTATATCCATTGTAAATGATCGAGTAAAAATTTCCCAGTGAAGGTATATCATGAAGGAAATAAGATTTTGTGACTTACCCCAAGAAGAGTTAGCATAGCATGCGAAAGGGAAGAATGTGATAGTTGTAAGATTGGCACGATCACTAGGATAATAGATAAAGGTATGAATTTTATCAAGATTGTATTGAGATGTTGAAAGAGTCACTTTAATGGGTTTCCAATTGTAAAATATATATGATAAATGAATGATTGTTTGAAAATTTTGTAATTTTTAAGATTTTTTTGGTTTTTTTGAAATATTTGTTTTTTTTCATGCGAGTTTTGAAAAATTTGAAATATAAATACAAAGAAACACAAGAAAATATGACTACATAGAAAAAAGGAAAATGCTACGTGGCTTAAATAAACCGAGAAGGAAAACTCAACACATGCAAGTGACAAAAAGATATGAAACAAATAATAAAACAAACCCAATATGAATAGGAAGAATCCACACCAAAGTTATATGTGAACTAAGATGCGAATAAATTTCCTATAATTGTTCTACACCAAAGGTAAAAATGTTCAACAAAATTAACAAACTAAAAGAAGAAAAAACATCATCACAATATTGAAAAACCACAATAGTACAACATAACGTGTAAAAATGATGTTTAATGACACTCTGAATGTGTTCCACATTGAATAACTAGATAGATTTGAATTCCCCAAGCGATAGCTTAGAATACAAGAGGATTGGATCAGGTGAAGAGTGGAGTGATACTTAGATACTCCAAAAGATACTCTTTTCAGATCCCATTGAAGTTTGATCTGTATTGGATTAAAATGTAAAATCCAAGTGTGCCCCAAGAAAAGTTATATTGCGAAAGGGTAAATGATTTCCTCGAGCATAAATATACACCACAGAAATAAATATGATCTGGAATGATCACGAAGAGTGGCTTTAAAAAGTTGAAATTGTTGAATTGTGTTATCCAGTTGTTGAAAGTTGGTCAAACATTATCTGAATGTTTTGATTGTGACAATTTTAAACTATTTTTTTGATTTTTAGAACAATTTTATATTGTGTTTGTAATTTTTTGAGACATTTTTAGTTTTTTTGAGACATTTTTTAATGTTTTTTATATTGTACAAATCGATAATATGTGTGTATTACTTGAAATTAGGTGCAAATAATTAAAAGCGTTCCATTCCATTGGTATAAATGTAGATGATAAAATGATAGGGTGTTTCACTCTGCTCGTGACTCCACACAACTAGGAAGATGTGAGGCCTCATCACCAAGAGCCAAGAAGGACATGAAAACGAGATGTATAGTGATATGAAGATTAAATATAATGGATGTGTCGACACATGGTGTAAAAATTATCCATGTAAGAAGAATATATCTCATCTCTAGTCAATATTATGTAACCAATTCCAAGATGATTCCACTTTATATTTTTGACAAGACTTAGATCCATAAATGGCTCCTTATTAGATAAGTCTTCAATGAGATTGAAAGACCTATTCGATATTAGAAAAATATTGTCGATGTGAGGAATATTTTGAGATTTATATTCACTTGTGAGTGAAAGAGAGCGAGGAGAAAAGGATTGATCTCTAGATGTACACAAGCTCCTTATAGGTTGTAAAGAAGAGATGTTTGATGTTACTCCTTCTAGGTTGTGAATTAGTTGATTTGAAAAAATATGTGTAATTAAAGCTTGAAAAGGTTGTATAAGAATATTTTTGGGTATGCGTACCTCATAAATTGTGCTCATGTAGATACCTTTACAAGTAGGAATCACCATTAATGATATGTCTACAAGATTGATCATTTGAGGTGAGATAGACATAGAAAGGTTACGTTGTCTCAAGTTTCTAATCTTGTTGTGGTCATGTTTCAACAACAAGACTAGATATGTTAGGCGTAGGAGCTGGAATGGAAATAATAGGATCAAGATCAATGGTGCTTGATGATGGACCCTCATTTTTTACGTCAAGGATTAAAAGAGAGTCATGGAGAAAACTCAAGCTCTCGTTAGGTGTTAGAATATTTTCCAAAACAGTTTCAATGTTAATAATTGTTTGTGTTATTTTTACGTACCCGAACGGTGTCTTTCATCCTTTGCCATTCTTGGGAAAATGATGAATTTTATAAATCCACCATTGTAATGAAAAAAAAAGAGGGAGAGTGAAGAAAGGTACAAAGGGAGAAAAAAACTTAACAAAGTGAAGACAATAAACTCTTAACAAAATGAATGATAAGAGTGATGAAAAGAGGGACTTCACAACACTTAACAAAATGAGTGACATTGAGGTGGAAGATGGGTTGAAATGTTAGTTTAGATGACTCTTAAAAAGTGAGTGTTAAGAAATATAAAGAGGTTGGAAATTAATTTACGATCCTTTACAAAAGTGAGTGTAAAGAGGGGAGAGACGAAAGAATTTATTGTGCTCGACTTGTGACAAAGTGCTCTAAGAGGAGACTTAAAACATGATGGATGATGCTCAAATCTTTAAAGAAAGGTGTTAAATGAAGAGACTTAGGAAAAATTATGATTTTGCTCAATTTCAATAAGATGGATGTTAAAAAGGAAACGAAGAATATGATGAAGGATGTCAACCCTTAACAAAAAGTGTGTCAAAAGAGAAGACGTAAGAAGGCGACAAAAGAGGTTTAATCTTAACAAAATTGTGTTGAAAGAGGAAACACAATAAAGAAAGGGATCACGAAAAGAACAACAAGTGAATTTCATCACAAGAAGTGAAGTAATGATGATGAAAAGGTCTAAATCTCACAAAAGTGGAGATAAGAGACAAAGGGGAAGTGATTTATTAGCAATCTCAAATCAAATCAAAGTGAATGCTTTAAAGAGAGAAGTGATGAAGTGATGAGGATGTCATCAATGCAACAAAGTGATTGTAAAGTGTGACAACGTAAGAGTGATAGAAGCAAGATAGAATAATGTCATAAATTCAAAAAGTGAATGTACAATGCGATGACATAAGAAGAGATATGAAAGAAGTCATTAATTTAACAAAGTCACTCTGAAATGTGACAATGTAAGAGTGATGGAAGTGAGATAAAATAATATCATCAATTCAACAAATTGAATGTGCAATGCGATGACATAAGATGATGAAAGAGAAAGAGATTGAAGGATGTCATCAACTCAAAAAATTTAATGTACAATGTGACAACGTGAGAATTTGGAATTCTTAGAGTTCAACAAGATAACATTAAAATTTAAGAATTACGGAAATGAAAGATCGAAGTGTGATAAAGAAGGTATTGACCATGATAAAGTGAGTCTTGCGGACGTCCAAGACTTATATGAAAATGAAAGTACTCAAGTGCGGATATGGATGTGCGTAACCCAACACTTAGACATGTTTATAAAATGACAATGTAGATGAGAGATAAAATGTTAATGATGAAAGTGAAACATGTGAGAAAAGCATAAAATGATGTAGTGAAAGTTTTGGCCTCTACCTTAGATTGGCTTGGACAAGGTGTGGCTTCCTAGGTGGTTCACTCAACTAGGTGTCACAAATTACCTCTGCGAGCTTAGTTTTCCAAGAAAGTTGAACTAAATAAACCTTGTAGTATCTTGGGTTTACTTTACCACCTTCGATATAATGAGCAATAAATGCGTTCAATTGTATTTTTACTAGGGTCGTGTGAAGATAATTTTGACACTAAATCTCACAAGAGTATACTAGTCAAGTAGGTAAGAAGAGCACTTACCGTTTCATCCACAAGGTTCCCTCTTACGTGGACTACTTTTGGGTTCCTAGGAGCATCCCTCTTGTTTTCTTAAGGCTTATGCCAAAGGGCACTTCTCCCAATTCAAAGCGGATGAGTCGTAGCTCTTAACCGAAACATGCATATACAGTGTTTTGAATGTGGTGTTTTTTCTTATCTTTGAACTTAATGTGGTTTGGTTGTACACCATTTGGAAACCTACAGTTAGTAGTTTTTAAGTGTTTTTATTTTCAATATTCATGAGAGTGGGTCCTGAGAAAGGATTAGAACTTTTACGGAAGAAGGTAAAATACAAGATAACGAGGTGAACCCATGTTTCTAATTTCCAAGGTCACTTAAAAGCATAACGAAAGAGCATACGTGTGGGTTGGATTTGATTAAATGAAAAGTGTTAACTATCCAAAAGAAATTTGAGAAAGGATCACATTTTTATTCCCAAGATTGCTTAGAAAAGCATGAGGGAAGGGCATACGCGTGATCACAAAATAATTAAAAACAAAAAAGTGACAAAGAAAAAGGCATGAAAAATATGTTAGAAAGTGTTAGTCTACATTCAAACAATTAAATGTGCATAAAATGGTGAAAATTTTGAAAAAAGTTGGACAAAAACATCCAATAACCCTATTTTGGCAAGTTTGACGATCGGAAAAATTGGTATACATGATGAAAAAGGGAGTGAATCAAGCGGTCTAGAAGAAATTGGAGGTTGATAAAATGTCTAAATAATGAAAAATAAGTGAAAGTAGAGTGCCCGAGTAGCCTTGATTTTTTTTTTTTTGATAATTAGTCCAGCTTAATAAAAGTGAAGAAAACAATAATGAAAAAAGGTCCTAAGTATGATCAAAAGTCTTAAAAAAATAATTAAACTAAGGAATGAAATAAACTAGTTTAAAAGAATAAATTAAAAAATTAATCAAGCTAAGAAATTTAAACTAAACTAAACTAAAGCCATGAAAATTAAAAAGAAATTAATATTATAAAAATAAACTAAAGGTGAACTAAAGTGCAAAACTATAAATAAAAAAATGAAATAAAAATAATAATAATAATAATAAAGCTCTAAGTTTAAAGCTAGTGTCTAAACCTAAGTTGAAAAGTATATTGTAAACCTAATATAGAAAGGAGTTAATAAACCTAAATGTTGACTTGTGTGCGGGAGTATTTTCGATGTTGTGTTTTTGCTTTGCATGTTTTTATGAAGGAGTTTGGTGTGCGGGAGAAATGGACAGTCGCGAGTTCACCTGGAAGCTCCAAAAGGGGAATTGCGGCGAAGGGGATCTTCCTCGCTATAATCTCGATGAAGAGTAAAGGTCAAAGGTCAAAGTGGTGATCACAATAGGGGAGGTCTCTTCGGAGGAGAAGGAGGATATAGAGGAGGGGCCACGGGGTTTTCACAATAAACAGTTCAAAGTGTTTATAGAGGAGAAAAGTGATAGCATGGTGTGACCGTTTGGCACATTTCCCCTAGGCCACCAAGGTCATCGAGTTTTGAGGAACGAAGAAGAAGAAATATGAAATTAACTACCACATTTCTTCTAAAGTGGTTCAAGAAAAATAAATGAAAGTAAGGAGTAAATTTAAATTGACCATCCAATGTAAGATAATTCATAAGCACATAAATGACCTTATCATAGGGTTTAGAAATGACTCTTGTAGAAAACCACTTTTGGCTTAGATGAGGTTTTCTTAACCTTCCAGGAATTTGGCTTCGTCTTCCTTTTTGTCATAATTGTTCTTGTAAACCCATATTTATTTAGGGTGAAGACCCGTGACTTCCAAAATCATTTCTTCCATGGTGAGGAATTCTCTGTTTTGTATCTCACCATCCACACATTCCAATTCTACACCAATTGTTGTGAAAGATGTAAATCACTCCCCTAATAATGTTCATAAAATGGTTAAACTCATCTTTCTTTAGTATATCCCACACCTCTACATTACCCCTCCATTGTGAGTTATTTATCGATCTAATCAGAAATATATCCCTTATGGTGGTATTGAAAACCATAGAAACATCAAGAGTAAATATCCAGCGGAAAAATGAGGATAAGCGATGTGGGCGGTATTAAAGGGTCTTCAAAATCCAACATTCACCGCATGAATATTATCTTTTCTTCTTATTAATAATAGATTATACATTAAGAGGTAAGGAGGTGACTTGATTCCAAGTTTTTAAATTATTAACAAGGACCCCATATTGGCTAAAAAAGTCTACTGCAAGTTTATTACCCTCTCTATAGGTATGGTTGAAGGTAGATCTAGAAGAAGAGTTAGCCAATTAAATAACCTCTTAAATATATTTTTTATAGTCCAAATGGTTTGAGACGAGCCTTTAAGACAATTGATTATATTCATGGAGTCTCCCAATGACGATGTTTCAAACTTGAGGGAATGGGCTAGTCCGATACCCCAAAGAGCCACCAATGCTTTCGAATAATGATTAGTATTAATTCCCATTGTCCCTGCGTAGGCGGTTATAAACGACCTCTTTCACCTTCAAATGCATACACCACCACCGAGTTCCCGGATTTCCCTTAGAAGCACCATCAAAGTTAAGTTTGAAAAATCCATTATTAGGGGTAACCAAAAATAAGAGTCTTGTCAACATTAGAAGAAGTAATAGATTAAGAGCACATGAGATGTTCCACTTTCTTGAGGATTTCAACATCCTCTTCATTATGGTTAAAATTCTTCTTGGGCGTATCTGGATATGTCATGTTTAATGCCTTTAAGGATATGATTAAACAACTTAAAAATGGAGGGATTTTTATTATTGAAGATGCTATTGTTCTTGTCTTTCCAAATAATCCAAATAATGTGAGAGAAGGACAACAACCAAATCCTTTTAACGATCATGTACTTGAATGGTGGATACCATTGTTTCAAAACCGAGAGAATATTATCGGTAAGATTACAATTAATGCCCATGAACTTGAAGAAGGATTTGAAACATCAACAACATAATTAAAATGAAGAAATTTTTGATTAATCGACTCTCCCAGTTCTTACAAAGACTGCACCTATTAAGAATATGTTTGCACTTTTTAATCCATTTGTTTGTGGTTAAGATTTTGTTTTGGATGCAAATCCAAGAAAGATATTGATTTTGGAGTCAAATCTTTGAACCAGACCTTATTCCACTCAATAGGGGAGGAATGTTGAAATATAGCAAGTTATATCCACTTTTGACAGAGTAGGACCCATCTATAGAATCTTCCCAAATGAGCTCATCAATGGTGTCACCAGCATCAAGGTGATGAGCACTAAGGATAAACTACATATTATTGGTAGACTCTATACAATTATGATCTATAAAAGGAAGTTTTACCCATATTTTTCCTTTAGTATTGACTCTAATATAATCCTTAACTTTAGTACCAATCATGTTAGAATAAGGGGAAATCAAATGAGACCATTCTTCCTTGTTCTTAAGTGGAGAATTAGATATCCATTTATCTTCCCAAAAATATATATCCTTTCCATCTCCCAAATTCCACTTGCTACCTTTGATCAACAATTTCCTAGAGTTAATCAAATTATTCTAGAATTGAGAGCCAATGGGCGTAGATCTTCTTGATGAATCCATTCATTGCATCTAGTTTTTCTATATATTTAGCTCTAATAAGCTGGTCCATGTAATATCTTCTTTTAATAATCTCCAGCCATTTTGGTCACCATAGCTTTGTTCATCTATAGTAAAGTTTTTATGTCAAGACCCCATGTCTCTTGGGTTGAAAAACTTTTTACCATGCAACAAGGTGAAATCTATCTTGTCCTCTACCTTGCTCCATAAAAAAAGTTTTTGGATTTTCTCAACTGTTTCTTCACCTCCCTAGGAAATTTGAATAGATACATTAAATATAAAGTGAGGTTTTGGAACTTGTTGTTGATAACGATGAATTTTCCATCTTGGAAAGGATAGCTCCTTTTCAGGTAGCTAATTTTCTTTGGAACTATCAATAAGATTGTTCCATAAGATTGTTCCATGGAACAAGGGCATGCCAAAGTATGAAGAGGGAAGAGAGATGATGTTGTACCCAAGGATATCTTATATCTTGCTGCATAGAGAGGAATGTGAAGAAAATAAAGGGAAATTTTATCAAAATAGATCAATTGGCACGACACTTATTCATATTCTAAAAGAATAGAATTCAACTTATTATCTTCCACCACCGATGCCATAAGAACAAAAGTTTTGTCATCGGTGAATTTTTTATTAGCCACTATGAGGTTCAAAGAGGACGGTTTGAATCCTTTTAATTTTCTCAAGTGAAGAGAATTGGTAACTCTCCTACTCAAACTTTCAAGCCATCGGGATAAATAGAAAAGGATACATTGGATCTCTTTGCCGTAATCCTCTCTTGCTCTTGAAGAATTCATAGGAGAACCATTGATAAGGATTGAAAACATAGGAGGAGACATGCAACTGAAAATTATTTTCCTAAAATGATTAGAGAAGCCAAATTTTTGAGATTTTTTCAAATAATTACCATGAAACTCTGTCGAAGGATTTTTTTCATATCAAGTTTAACTAGTTTGCCTTCTTTCTTTCTCCATTAAGTGAATGGATTTGTGAACAAGAATAATACCATCTTGAATTACTCTACCTTTCATAAAGCCACCTTGTTACTATGATATGAGCCTCGAAGTAGTAGTTGTAGCTTAGAGGAGACATTTTCGTAAATAACATTTGTGAAGCTGATTGGTCTAAATTCTTTGAAGTTTCAGGCCCCTTTTTTCTTTAGAACAAACACAATGAACATACTATTTATCTCTTTGAGTAATCTTCCTGTTCTAAAGAATTCATTTATAGCTTTGAGAAGGTCATATTTATAGATTTCCTAGTATATTTGTTAAAAAATCAATGGAAATACATTAGGCCATGGGATTTATCTTCCTCCATGGAAAAAGGTTCGTTTGCAGCTCCTCCATAGTGAATTTTTCGGTAAGCTTCTTGAAGGAGTTGGTGTCTACAAGATTGTTGGGATGTCTTTAATGAAATCATCTATGTTTGTCTCCCCCCTAATTTTATTCCCTGTTAAGGATATTTTTGTAGAACAAGACAACTTATTCCTTAATAGTTACAGATTCATTGCTGGTTTCAACATCCCTAGTAGTGATTTCATTGATTTTGTTATGATTTTTATGATGAATAGCGAGTCAAGTGGAAATAGTTCATGTTGCAATCACCTTAGTTTAACCACAAGGCCTGGATTTTTGTCTCCAGAGAGTCTCTTCTTGAGTGGTTACAGGTTTATTATTCAACTAGAATATTATTTTCCAAATAATAGTCATTGACATCCATCCCTTCTTCGTGATTGTTTTTCTATGGTGACCAACTCTTCTACGAATTTTATTTTTCTCAAAATATGTTGCCGAAAACTTTTTTGTTCCAAATTTTGATTTAATTTTTAACATTTTTAATATTTTGAACCATCATGAACATAGCAGACCTAGAAACTTGAATGTTCTACCACTCTTTTATCCTCTCAAAATATCGGGATGATCGATCCAAATATTCTCAAAACGGAAAGGGTAATGGCCATTTTTTCTTTCTCCAAGAAATGAAGAGCAATGGGATTGTGGTCCAAACCGATTTAAGGTGAAGTAGAGTGTATAATTGTGAGAGAGTCCAATCGGTGGAAATCGAGCTCTATCCAACTTAACTTTGAATGAAATATGTCCCCATGCACCTATTATTCCAAGTGTATTTAACTCCTTCCAGTTCAATGTCTATAAGATTATTATCATTTAAAAGATCAAAAAGATCATCCATACCATTGTTAAATTCTTTCCTACCATTGTCCACTCAAAATTCCCCGCTCTGATGAAAGTAAAAATTTCAAAATTTTGAGTTTAAGTGTTTTCTCTAATGTACCAAGTCGTGAAATTGAGAAAAGTCTGCAGTTTTGGGTCATTTTGTATGTATTTCGGGCCTGTCGGACATTTTTGTCCCGCCTGTCCCAAGTTCCGAAGTGCGTTCTGTTCCCCGATCGGCCGATTTCCCCGAAATTGTCCCGATTTCGGGCCCGTCGGAACTTTTCGTCCCAAGTGTCCCAAACTTTTCGTGCGAGTTGTTCAATGTTCGGCCGAAGCACCCAATCCGCGTACTTCGCTCTTTCATGTCCCAACTGTCCCAATTTCAAAAGTGCGCTCTGTTCCCCGATCGGCCGAAATCCCCGAAGTTGTTCCATTTTCGGGCCCGTCAGAACTTTTCATCCCAACTGTCCCAAAGTCAATTGTGCGAGTTGTTCCAATTTCGGCCGAAACACCCGAACCGCGTACTTCGGAACTTTTCACGCCAAGTGTCCCAAATCAAATTGTGCAAGTTGTTCCATTTTCGGCCGAAATGCCCGAACCGCATACCTCGCGTACTTGCGTCCGAATGTCCCAAACTTTTTCGGACTCATTGTCACCTTTTTCGCTGAGCCACCCGAGTCAGTCACGTACTTCGAGCTTTTTGTCCCAAGTCAAATCAGGCAAGTTTGTTCCATTTTCGGCCGAAACACCCGAACCGCGTACTTCGCTCTTTCATGTCCCAAATGTCCCAAGTCAAATTGTGCAAGTTGTTCCATTTTCGGCCGAAACACCCGAACCGCGTACTTCGCGCGTTTTCATCCCAGATGTCCCAAAATGCATTTGTGCGTCTTCTCCTTGTTTCGCCCGAATCGGCCGAGCCGCGTGTTTCGCGCATTCGCGTCTCACATGTCCCAAGCGAACCAAATGCCATTCATACTTAGTTTTTCCCGCTCTACCCGAATATGTTGTTTTTTCAAACTGATAGATATGAATGTAATGCGCATTGATCACCCTTCTCTCTCCTCAACGGCTATATAACGGGCATCCTTCCTTTACATTTTCACATTGCTTCCATGCTATCCTTGCTCAAACCCTTGCAACCTAATTCCCTGCGCATGTATCCCTTTTACTCTGTAATTCCTCCCCGAATTTAGGTTGCAGCTCTGTTGCTATCAATATGAAGATCAAGTTTCAGGAACAGGAACAAATTTCGCCGCTCGAGTCTGCCATTGAAGAAGCCAAACAAAGATTATCATACCCATGTCGAGTTTGATAAAGAGATGGAGAAATATCTTGGATTTTGGATGCGATCACGGCCAACACGTCACTCCTCGTGGCAGAGACATAGCTGAGGCGTTAGAGAAATTCAGGCGGGATTCTCAAGTCGATGGGTCCCTCTCGATCGCCACCTGTCTTCTTCTCCTTGTTATTTTCTTTTTCTTTTCCGTTTTCTTTGTAAGAAGTTAAGGTATTGCGATTGGCGGTCCTTAAGCTGTTTCTTGGTTAAAGAAGCGGTTACAAAGAAATGCTGATTTGTAAGCTATATAATGGCCTTTCCACGCCATTCTAGAAAAGGAAGAACTTGGCATATTTTCTGAAAGTGTAAATAGATTATAAAGAAATCAATACATAAGGACTTTCCATTCTTTGTCTATCTGATCTCTGTTATTCCTAAGCTTTCATTTATTTTCTTTGTGAAGATCATTTGTCTCAAGTTCATTAGTCTTACCGATTGCATACTCTTCAACTTCAAAGCACGGTGATCTTGTATAACCAAGAAGGAACTTTGTGTCTTTGATTAATGAATCGTGTTATGGCAAGAAACTTTGTGTTCTAAGCAGATGTTATTTACGAACTTTGTGGACCTTTAAATTCCATCTTATTTATTCGATATAAATGATCTTGTTTCAATTCATCAGTGACTTTTGCATACATAAAGAATTACTCGATATCTATAATTCGCATGTTGCCTTTCTTCTCCTTCCGTACTCTCATTTCCCAGTCCTTTTGTAATTGATGATCTTCATAGAAAACACTTTCATGATATCCAAGTTTAACCAACAAATCATGTCTTGTACATTTGTAAATAAGTTCGTTTATGAATAAGGGAACCTCTCCCATTAAAGAGGAGGGACTTCTTGTCCCCTGACTGTTGCTCTTCTTAAAATTCCTATTTGACGACCAACAGTTTTTGGCGACTCACATTTAGGAAAATCACATTCCAGGTTTTGTAATTTTCGATCTTTTGATACTGCGACTCCGCGTTTTACTCGAGGGAGAAGGACCCTTGGTATTGAATACTCTCGGTTTTAGCTTTTGGAGCAAGAGGGGTTTTCCTTTCCCTTCAATAAGAAATAGAAGAACTCGTTAGACAAGCACTCCACTGCTCAAGAAAGAAGTCCCACGGTGGTACTCCTTGAGCCGCTAGCCCTAATCTTCGAGCTTTAATTCTTGCTGGTGTTGCAGTTCCTCTCTAAGCCATTTTTCCAAGAATGGCGGCGCCATTGCCATGGGGTCATCGTGTCGGGCCCCTTGCTCTTCCTCAGCCTTTGCATGAGTTACCCAGAGGTAACCGGAAGAACTTCCCCAAATTCAAAGGCGATGGCAAAGTGCATCCTGATGAACACATCGCAGCCTTCATTGTTGCATGTGGAGTCCTGGGAGTTGAGCACGAAGACGTCTCTATGAGGCTGTTCGTTGAGACGTTACAAGATAATGCTGCTGATTGGTTCTACCACCTTCAGTTGGCGCTATCACCGACTGGGGCACAATGAGAACTCAGTTTGAAAACCGTTTCAAACCAGCAGAAGATGTGCATGCCTTGCTTGCCCAAATTTCTCAGATAAAGAAAGATTCATCAGAACCCATGAGAGAATTTGTGGCCCGGTTCAACAAATTGATCAACAAAATTCCGCAGCCTACCCGACCTGTTGATCAAATTCAAAAATGTTTCTTCCTAAATGCTCAATCGCCCAAAGTTAGTTATGCACTAAGAAGGGCTAATCTTGCAACATTGGTCGAGGATCAAACTCTCGCTGTTAGTATCGAGGATGACTTGATCATGTCAGGGAAGTTGAGAAGAGACCCTCCCAAATCTAAGTCTGCTGCTTCTTCCTCTTCCACCCCTGGACCTAATACTGATCCATTAGTTCAGAAACTTGCAAATGATCTTATTGCTATAAAGAAACAATTGGCTCAGCACGCTCCTTATGCAGACGTTCCAAGGAGAAATTTTCAGCCCAAAAATCATTTGCCTGCTTCTCAAACAAGATTAGCACTTGAAGGACCTCCTGTTAAAGTCCCTGTCAATGCGACCTGTGAGGTGGAAGAACCAGATGATGATGAAGATAACGAAGCTTGCGAAGAGTTTGCGAGAGAAGTTGATGATGAAGCAGATGAACTTGAGGGATCTCGAGTTAATTTCTTTACCACTGAGGGCATTGATGATGGAGATGATTATGATGAAGTGGTAGCAGACATGAATAGCGAATCATTCGCTGTCATGACTCGAGAGCAGACAAGTCGGAGGGAGAAAGTGACACAGCCTATCAAGAAATCTAAGGAGCAGTCGACAACTATTCCCGTGATTGCAAAAAGAGGATCTCCTATCCCTACTTCGTCTACACCAAAGGTGAGTCCTATCAATCCTGCTACCAAAGTTGCTTCTTCTTTTTCTCCTAAAGTTGATAAGCCTAGAGTACCAAATGATGATGGCCCGTCCACTTCTGGATCCTTTGATATTGTTGATCACCTGAAAAAGACCAAGGTCCAAATCTCAGAAGCCGAGTATTATCAAACTCATCCCAAAGCTTTTGCCAAGATGATTCAATTTGTTAATTCCCATTCCAAGACCACCTCTAAAGGTATTTTACCTACTCCTTCTTCTGCACCACAGCCTAGTCTGGTAGCTGCTGTCACCTCGCCTGGTGACAAAATTAAACCATTTTATGTAACACTTCTTATAGCTGGCCATAGGCTCAGTAATTGTGTCATTGACTCAGGAGCCTCAGATAACGTAATGCCTGCTAAAGTAGCTCATGCTTTAGGCCTGACCCTCACACGCACTTATGGATCTTGTTACTCCATGGAGAGTAAAGAAGTGCCCCTGGTCGGAAGAATTAAAGATGCACAAGTGGATTTTGCTGCCTTGCCTGAAAAGAAAGTGTTGGCTACCATCTTAGTAGCAGATATCCCTCCTTCATACGGGATGTTGCTAAGTAGGAACTTCTGCAAAGATGTGGGTGGGGAAATCCAAATGGACTGGTCGCATGCACTCATACCTGTTAATGGACAAATGAAGAAGTTGATGCCTGAGAAGCAATCTGAGTATATTGTGCAAAAAACGGATGATCCTAAAGCACAAATACTCTATGAGGATATGGGTCATGGCAATTACATGATTATGTCCCCTGATGAAATCCAACTTCCCAGAATGTCACCTAAAGATCCTAATGGTATTTGGATTTTAGAGTTTGATGGAAGTTGTTCCTCAGCTGGTTCTGGAGCTGGTGTCCTGCTGGTGTCACCGGAAGGTGGCCTTCATCCTTTTTCATTTAAGTTGCAGTTCGAAAACACTAATAATACAGCAGAGTACGAGGCTCTCATTCTTGGATTGCAAGTGGCCAAAGAACAAGGTGTAAAGAACCTTCCGGGCATGTGGTGATGCGACTTGATTGTAAAGCGAGTCGAAACCTTTTTCAAGTAAAAAATGGAAGGTTAAAGCATTACCGGAATCAGGTTTGGGATTCCATTGAATTCCTTGATGCTTTCTCCATTGAAGCAATGCCTAGGGAGAAGAACAAAGCAGGGGCTGATTCGTTGCGCCTCTGGTCACTACGATTCCTCATCCCGACTTCTCTCGTGATAAATTCACCATTGAGATAGTCCATCGGCCTAGTGTACCTGATAATACCAATAATTGGCAAGTTTTCAATGATGATCAAAATTTTCTCTCCTTCCTGGAACTCAAGGGTAATTTCGAACAATTGTATTTTGAGGGAAGTGACAACCTGCCTCGTGAGAGTGTGCCCTTTGACTGCAGCGGCGCCCAAGGAAGAAACAGATCAAGATGGATGCCTCAATCTCAAAGGAAACAAGATTCCTAAAGGGTTGGTGAGTTTGGAGGAACTATTTGATAAACATGACAGGTATGTGAAATCTAGAGCTTCTTCTGGGCCTCAACAATCAGCTGAGTATGATAAGATTGATATTGGGAGTCCTAATGACCCTAAGCTAGTGAATATTGGAAAATGTTGCACAGCAGATGAGAGGAAGAAAGCAATTGATCTTTTAAAAAGGTATAAGGATGTTCTTGCTTACTCTTATGAGGATCTAAAAGCCTTCAAGCCAAAAGATATGCAGCACTCTATTCCTCTTAAGCCTGGAATTAAGCCTTTCAAGCAGAAACAGAGGCAATACAACCCCAAAATAGCTGACACCATCTTTCAGGAAATACAGAAGTTGTTGAAGGCTAAAATTATTTTTCCCATTCACCATTCAACATGGATTGCAAATATTGTACCTTTAGGAAGAAAAATGGTGAGATCCGCATCTGTGTTGATTTCAGGAATCTGAATCAGGCTTCTCTGAAAGATAATTATCCTTTGCCTATGATGGATCAAGTATTGCAAGCAGTAACAGGATCTGAAATGTTATCTATGCTTGATGGATTCTCGGGCTATAATCAGGTAGAGGTTGATACTGTAGATCAACACAAAACAGCTTTCACTACTCCTTGGGGTACCTTTGCCTACAAGAGAATGCCTTTTGGGCTTATTAATGCTGGTGCCACTTTCCAGAGAGCTATGGATCTGGCTTTTGGAAGCTTAAAAGGAAAGTGTATTGTCATATACCTTGATGACCTGACAGTGTTTTCCAAGACAAGAGCGGATCATTTTGATCACCTGGAAACAGTTCTGCTAAGATGCCGAGAGCATGGGATTTCTTTGAATCCTAAAAAATCTGTCTTTTGTGTCACAGAGGGAAAACTATTAGGGCACATTGTTTCCAAAGATGGTATTAAGATTGATCCCGATGAGTTTAAGCCATCCAACAAATTCCTCTCCCAACCAAAGAAAAAGGGCGTGCACTCCTTCGGTAAGATAAATTTTTAAGAAGGTTCATCCCTGATTTTGCAGAGTTAACTTTGAATATTTCTCAGATGATGAAAGGGAAGCAAACATTTGGTTGGTCTTCTGAAGGAAAGGAATCCTTTGAAGGTATCAAGAGAGCTATCGCTAAAACTCCGCTTTGGCCTTGGCACCCGATTTTAGTAAAGATTTCATCATCTATTGTTATGCTACTGAGATAATACCTTGGCAATTGCATGTCTTAACTCAAGAAGACTTCGATGAGCATGAACTCCCAATTGCGTTCATGAGCTATATTCAAAGGATCATGAGTTAAAATACACCATGATGGAGAAACATGCTTTTGCGGTGGTCAAAGTCATTAAGCGGCTTTCGTTTTTATATCCTCAACTCTCACTCCATGGTGTTGGTTCCAGATACAATCATAAGTCAATCCTCACACAACAAGAATTTGGATCCAAGAGAGGGAATTGGGTTGCTAAGGTCCAAGAGTATGACATTGACATCAAGCCGACCAAGCTGGTTCGTGGAAAAGGTCTTTGTGAGCTCATTGCTGAAGGAGCTAAGCATGAATTACTGGAGAAAGTTGATCTTCCTACCGTTCTGTTCCTTAGTTCAGTTGACGAATGGTATGCCGACATCACCCATTTTCTCACCTATGGGGAATGCCCCTCTCATTTAACTGCCAAAGAAAAGAGGACTGTTAAATTGAGGTCAGTGCAATATGTATTATGGGAAAATGCTTTGTTCAAGCGTGGCTTAGATGGGAGATTTTTGAAGTGTGTGGACAAGGAATGAAGATAAAATTGCTCTCGGCTTTTCATGATCAAGCATGTGGAGGGCACTATTCATCAACAGTTACAGCTCATAAGATACTCTGTGGAGGATACTACTGGCCTTCCTTGTTCAGAGATGCATCCAAGTGGGTGGATAAATGTGAGGCTTGTCGACCTTTGTGGGAAGACCTAAATTGGCTTCTTTACCTCTCAAGCCAGCTTGTGATTGAGGAACCATTTCAACAAAGGGGGGTTTGGACTTCATTGGTACACTTAATCCTCGCTTCTAGTGCTGGTCACACTCATGTTCTAACCGCCACTGACTACTTCACCAAATGGGTGGAAGCTATTCCGCTTAAGAGCACTACTCAAGTGGTGTGCACTTCATTAAAGACAACATCTTGGTAAGGTATGGTCTACCTAATAAGATTGAATGTATAACGCCTCGAATTTCTCTTCAATGAGATAATGGATTTCTGCTATGGGTATGGCATTTCTTTGGCTCACTCTTCAGATTACTACCCTCAGGGAAACGGGCAAGCAGAATCCACTAACAAAAATCTGGTGACTATTATAAGGAAGTTAGTTAATGAGTCTCAACGAAACTGGCACAAGAAGCTCTACGATGCTCTTTGGGAAGACAGGATTACACCAAAGAGAGCTATTGGAATGTCTCCTTTTCAAGTGGTATATGGAGTAGAAGCTCAACTGCCAGTAACAGTGGAACTGCCGGCCTTGCATCTAATGAAGGCCATTGAAGATACTAGTTTCAGAGATGCTTTGGATAAGAGAATTATGTACCTGCACAAACTGAATGAGGACAGATTGGTGGTTGCTTTGATAGGATATCCGTTCACCAAAGGTAAGGTAAAGGTCCCGTTTGATAAGAAAGCTAGGTTCGAGAGATTTCCAAGTTGGAGACACCGTGCTGTTATGGGACAAAAGACATGAACCTCGTGGCAGCCATGGAAAGTTTGATTCCCTTTGGCTCGGACCTTTCAAGATCGACACTTTTCTTTGGTGAGAATTCCTTTTATCTTGATTACATGGATGGTTCTTCTCTCCCACTTCCTTATAGTGGGCAGTATCTCAAGTTGTTCAAGTCATAGGTGATTAGGGAGTCCCTTTGTATATTTCTCATGCATGTGTTTTTGTTTTCTTTCCTTTTCTGCTTTGTGTGTTGTCCTCTCAGTATTGGTCTGCTTTTGACTCCGTGGCCCAATGGATAAGGTACTGGTCTGCTTCCCCGAGTTTGTCTAAGTTCTTGCCTTGTCTCATTCCTTGAATTCATGCCAAGTCATCCCCAGAAGGAGCCAGCTGTTGTCCACTCAAAATTCCCTGCTCTGATGAAAGTAAAAATTTCAAAATTTTGAGTTTAAGTGTTTTCTCTAATGTACCAAGTCATGAAATTGAGAAAAGTTTGCAGTTTTGGGTCATTTTGTATGTATTTCGGGCCTGTCGACATTTTTGTCCCACCTGTCCCAAGTTCCGAAGTGCGTTCTGTTCCCCGATCGGCCGATTTCCCCGAAATTGTCCCGATTTCGGGCCCGTCGGAACTTTTCGTCCCAAGTGTCCCAAACTTTTCGTGCGAGTTGTTCAATTTTCGGCCGAAGCACCCGATCCACGTACTTCGCTCTTTCATGTCCCAACTATCCCAATTTCAAAAGTGCGCTCTGTTCCCCGATCGGCCGAAATCCCCGAAGTTGTTCCATTTTCGGGCCCGTTGGAACTTTTCGTCCCAACTGTCCCAAAGTCAATTGTGTAAGTTGTTCCCATTTCGGCCGAAACACCCGAACCGCGTGACTTTCGGAACTTTTCGTGCCAAGTGTCCCAAATCAAATTGTGCAAGTTGTTCCATTTTCGACCAAAACGCCCAACCGCGACTTCACAGCTTTTCGTCTTGAATGTCCCAAACTTTTTCGACTCCATTGTCACCTTTTCGCCCGAGCTGCCCGAGTCGTACTTGAGCTTTTGTCCCAAGTCAAATCAGAAAGTTGTTCCATTTTCTACTGAAACACCCAGAACCACGTACTTCCCTTTCATGTTCCAAATGTCCCAAGTCAAATTGTGCAAGTTGTTCTATTTTCGGTCAAACACCCGAACCGCATACTTCGCAGCTGGCCCCGTGATGTCCCAAAATGCATTTGTGCGTCTTCTCCTTGTTTCACCCGAATCGCCCAAGCCAAGCGTGTTTCGCGATTCACGCCTCTCACATGTCCCAAGCGAACCAAATGCCATTCATACTTAGTTTTTCCCGCTCTACCCGAATATGTTGTTTTTTCAAACCGATAAATGAATGTAGTGCGCATTTATCACCCTTCTCTCTCCTCAACGGCTATATAACGAGCATCCTTCCTTTGCATTTTTGCATTGTTTCCATGCTATCCTTGCTCGAACCCTTGCAACCTAATTCCCTGCGCATGTATCCCTTTTTCTGTAATTCCTTCCCGAGTTCAGGTTGCAGCTCTGTTGCTATCAATATGAAGATCAAGTTTCAGGAACAGGAACAAATTTCGCCGCTCGAGTCTGCCATTGAAGAAGCCAAACAAAGATTATCATACTCATGTCGAGTTTGATAAAGAGATGGAGAAATGTCTTGGATTTTGGACGCAGTCTACGGCCAACACGTCAGTCCCTCGTGGCAGAGACATAGCTGAGGCGTTAGAGAAATTCAGGCAGCGGATTCTGAAGTCAGTGGGTCCCTCTCAGTGACTGGCCACCTGTCTTCTTCTCCTTGTTCTTTTCTTTTTCTTTTTTTTCGCTTTTCTTTGTAAGAAGTTAAGGTATTGCGCGATCAAGGCGGTCCTTAATCGTTTGTTAAAGAAGCGGTTACAAAGAGTAACGATTTGTAAGCTATATAATGGCCTTTCCACGCCATTCTAGAAAGGAAGAACTTGGCATATTTTCCGAAAGTGTAAATAGATTATAAAGAAATAAATACGTAAGACTTTCCATTCTTTTTCTATCCGATCTCTCGTTATTCCTAAGCTTTCATTTATTTTCTTTGTGAAGATCATTTGTCTCAAGTTCATTAGTCTTACCGATTGCATACTCTTCAACTTTCGCAAGCACGGTGATCTTGTATAACCAAGAAGGAACTTTGTGTCTTTGATTAATGAATCGTGTTATGGCAAGAAACTTTGTGTTCTAAGCAGATGTTATTTACAGAACTTTGTGTCTTTAAATTCCATCTTATTTATTCAATACAAATGATCTTGTTTCAATTCACTGTGACTTTCACATACATAAAGAATTACTCTGATATCTATAATTCTGCATGTTGCCTTTCTGCTCTTTCCCATACTCTCATTTCCTCAGTCCTTTTGTAATTGATGATCTTCATAGAAAACACTTTCGTAATATCCAAGTTTAACCAACAAATCATGTCTTGTACATTTGTAAATAAGTTCGTTCTGAATAAGGGAACCTCTCCCATTAAAGAGGAGGGACTTCTTGTCCCCTGACTGTTGCTCTTCTTAAAAGTCCTATTTGACGACCAACACTACCTCCTTTCTTTTCATGAGGATAAATATGACTTTTAAAATCATGCATTATTAACCACTTATATTTAGAGCAAGCATACTTCCAAAATATTTAAGATCGTAACAAAGCTTCTTTCTACCATTAATGCTATTAGGGGCATATATGTTAGAAAGAATCTAAAGATCATCGTGATTACTTACCAAGAGAAGAGAAGAGCCAATTTATTCTTGGATTCGAGGATGATTGTTCCCTTTAAACAATTATCATCCCGAGTAAGTAACTATTCATCCCGAGCGCCATCAGAATCGACACAATATAATTAAGACAATTTCTAGAAGTAATTGTTCTTTATAAACTCATATTGAAACTTTCTTTCTTGGATAGCTAACACCTAAGGCCTGTTGGTTTTTTTGAAATTCTTCAAATTCCTTTGCTGATGTTCCCCATTAAATCCTTTTACATCCCAGAAATCACTTTCATTTAGATTTAGATAATGGCTTCCTTGAAACCTTACGATCCAAGGTTAGTTGAGCGACGCGAGCAACTTATTTTTCAGCTTACTCTTTTATTTGCTCCCCTAGTGTGAATATACCTTTTTGTTTGTTAGCTCCCACATAAGGAGTCACTCTACGGGTTTTGATACAAGAAAAGGAAGCCCTGGGTCCTCTTTTTCTTTACCTTTGTCAAGAATAATATTAAAAGTTGTGAAAAGAGGTTTGGGAGATCTAACTTATTTGTTAAGATAAACATTCTCCTTTCCTCAGATCGAAACTAAGGGCTCCTCTTCTTCCTTATGGACATTATTTGGTGAGGGAATTTTTGGCACTCATTTTTATCTTGTAGCTTGAATTGTAATGTTCTTCCTTTAAGTCTATATCTTTTTTAGAACTATATAATGTGTAAAACAAATTGTGTACCCGTAAAACCAAACAAGATTGAGTCAAGAAAGTGATGTATTCTCGCAATAATCAAGATTGAAATTTCCTTATTTATTCATACATGTATGACTATGATTATGTGAAATGAATTGCTTTAAAATCTAGCAAACCATTTGTATAAGTCCCTTGACAAAGTTTTCTATGTGATCATCCAATTTGGTCCTTGTGTATAATGCAATTCTTCCCCGATACCCGATAATGTGGCATCTTCTTATTGGTTTCATAGTTACAGACCATTTTTTATCATTTGGAATGCTATGTAAAAGTGAAAAGTGAAAAAATAAATCTAGGGATCGACAAGGGAATATCCCAAGGAATATTCATTATGGGGATACAAAATGTAAATGCACCCATGTTCCCCAAAAGGGACACGTGGTGTAAGGATATTAGAGCATGCGCTATCGAGAATTTTATTAAGTGTTGCAATTTACAATTCATAACTCAAAAACAAAATTCAAAGTGTAATTAAAATCCCAAGCCCCAACACTAGACACATGTCATCATTCCAATTTAAGTCAGCATCAGGAAAGAAATTCAAGCATATATTTTTACACTCTTTTAGTCACAGGAAAAAGTGCCAAAATCCTCCCAAACCCTGACTCCCACAAAAAAACACATGGACGACCTACATTTAAAAGGAAAAGGGTGTATCGAACAACCAATATTGAATGCATTTGTTTCATATGATATTAATGCAATTTTTATAAACAAGGAAAAGGTTTAAAATTTGGCCGAATGATTCAATATCCACACTTTGAAACTAAGGATTTTTTATGCATAGGACTATGAATTTGCATCATAGAAAGTGGAAATATATTTTGGAAGGTGAATGGCTATATCAAAGAAGATGAGTTTACTAGTACAAACAAACACTAAGGAGGCTACAAAAATGGGTAAGTATCCTAAATGTTTGATTATTGTGGAATTTCTAAGCATTTCTCAAGATTTGAGTTGTTGTTCTTGCACTCGATAATTATAAAACCCTTTTTATCATCAACAGGATAAAATTACAAGAAATTTTTAAAGTAAGATGAGATCAATGGAGACTGGAACCCATGTCACATAAAGTATCAAAATAAATTTAGACGATGTGACATATACTAATTTGTAGAATTCAAACTTAATTAATTAGTTACAATGGCGCATGCTCCTAGAGAAGTTATTATATGGTGGAAATTAATGCTAGTAACATTTCCACAAACTAAAAATTTCCCACCATCCGTACATTTCCCTAAGTTAGTATGGATTTGTACCCGAGAAATATGACCCAAAAAATATGGTGATTTTAGATGGAAGTGGTGAAGCAGTGATTACCTTAACACCTACAAGATTCTAATTTATGCTAGGGCTTCCAAAATTTGATAAGCATGTAGAAATTGACTTTCCCAAGGCATTAAACCTTTACAATTATGATCCCGCTGATTATGCTAAGCTTATGAGGTCTCGTTAAGTAGTCGATAAATGACAAAGGAGATTCTACTAGAATCCCTAAAAGACTAATCGAGATCACACCTTGTAATGGAGGTCGAGGATATTATCACTTTGCTAAGTAGGATTTTTGCTCTCGAAAATAGTGTATGGTTTCCAAGATTGGAATGTGCCCTTATATAAGGATTATCCTATAATCCCCTTATAATTTTTTTGGGTGACCTTTATAGCCACAACCATCCATGAACAACTTTTCACAATTACTTATAAAGATCAAATCAGACATTACTTATAATTGTGAATTTTATATGATGTCATACTTAATCTATCACATTTCATGTCATAAGAATTTCCCTTGTCTCCCATAAGTAGTGAGCTTTAAATATCACAAAGTATATGATGTTTATCCCAGTGAACTTGCATAACTAAAACAAGAACTTTAGAAGGGTAAATGATGCATTCTTTTCACTTATTATATGTCTCTTTATGCCAGAGTGGGAATAATATAGACTATCTACTAAAGTCAAAACAATGATACAAAAGTATGGGTGCTATTTTATCCAGTACATGTTCTTTAATTATATTAGGGAAAGTGGTTTTGAAGGTCACCTACTCATGTTGCCTAGGTACCTAGATCATAATGGGCTCTCTAGAACTTTCAAGGAAACTAGTTGTGGTACACAAACTAATTGTAGGAAAACATAAGACCAATATTAAATTTCCTCCGTCAAGATACGAAGATATTCATGTCTAATAATTGTAAAAGTCAAATTTTTTGAGGAAGAGATGAACATGTATCAGCTTAGACACATTCAAGCCAAGACCCAAATATGACATCATGTGGGTTGTAATTTTTGAGGATGAGCCTCATTTTGAAGAATATTAGATGGATTTTAGGGATGAGGAGGAGGTTAGGTTGAGGTATTTCTCTAGGGTGAATCTTATATAGATTATTGACTTGAAAATTTTAGTTTTCCTCAAGGTTCTAATGATGACAAGAAGTTATTGCACCAATACTATCATGATAAGAAACTTGAGACATTGCCAATTTCACCTTTAGATTGGGAAGAAGTGGAATCAACCAAATTCATATGATAAGATAGCTAATGCAATGAGAAGAATGTTTTCCTGTTAAAAATGAAGGGTATGGACTTATCTCTTAGAAATACAAAAGTGCTAAATGAATTTAGGGATTTGGGAATTTTATATGGAGATATCCCTCCTTTAAAAGAAGGAGTTGATAAAATTTACCCATTGGATGGAAAATCCCTCAATTACCCTCCAAAAGGAAAATGTAAAGGATCATTAATGAATGGACTACTACTAGTAGTAGGACATGCACTTTCATGTCATATTTAACACAAAAGGTTGAGGGGATGCTTTTGAAAGCAATTCAAGATGCCCCCATCACTCAAATCAAGTTCCACCGAAAATCAATTGGACAAATATTTCAAATCCTAAGACCCCAATGGTGAATCTTCTAGGTTCATCTAGTGCAGGAAAAAAATGAGAGGGTTCATATAAAGTATTGATCCTCAACTCAGATTATATAGTGATAAGGAAAAGGAAGGGGCCGAGGTTAAATATTTTGAAAGATATGCTAAAAGGGAAAAGGTAATACCTCCGTTGGTGAGGAACGTATAAGCTTCAAGTATATAAGTCACAAAGAGACATATTCATAAAAGTAGAGAGATATAAGTGATCGAACCCTACACCATTGGCCAAAGATCAAAATAAACTCATTGCAACATTTTCCAGGAAGGTAGTTATGGCATAGCAGCCAGAGAAAGTGCCCACATTGCTTCATTAACACCACAAAAGGCCATAATTGCAACATCAAATCCTATAGGATTGATGTCATGATCAGTTATAGAGGAAAGGGTTAATGGTGATCCCACAAGAAATCAACCTATAGAAACCATGGAAGAAATGAAATGAAAGGTGCAAGAGGTTGTTCAATTCGAAAGGTGGGATATTTCCAAAGATGCACCAACTCAAGAACCAGTGAATGTACCAATTGAAGTGGTGGATGTGGAAATAATAGAGGATACTCCTACATTAGAGTTTTCTAGTTTGACACTTTATGCACCCATAGTGGGGAAGAATATGTTTATCGAATGAAAATTCAAATGATAGAGACTTCTTGACCACAAATTGATAAAACAAGTATATAGGTTCAAAGTGTTCAAGTTGAAGTGTAGTACTAGTAAGAGAGAGAGGAACTAGTAAGTCAAAACGTTACAAGTGAACCATCTCGAAAATTTATATTTTCCATAGAAAATTAGCCTCAAAAGGAGGTAGACAATGTAAAGGTTGAAGAATTTCCCAAGAGTGCAAAGCCCTACCAAAGAAGCTTTGATAGAAAATGTAAAAATAACTTCCAGCCGTAAAGACTAGAGACAAGGAGGATACACCAGTTGGTTATAAGATCAAGGAATCATTCAATATGTCTAAAACTAAAGAACAAAAGGAATAGAAATTATAAGTGGAGTCTTTGCATGTTGAGCATAAGGAACAAATGGTGGAATCGGCAAGTTCACATGCGAAAATCCAAGATACAGAAACCCTAGACATATCTAAGGACATAGTGGTTTTTTTAACAACAACAACCTACAAAATAAGGAGAGAAGTGTAGGAAAAATCCTACAACTAGGTGGTTGTGAACACTCTTTCCAAGGAAGGAGAAGGAAATAATTTAGGTGGAAATAATGGATATTAGAAGTATTGTGTTCTCAAAGCCTACAAAAATCACAAGAGGGCTAAAATCCTAACCAAAAATCATGTAGATCAGCAAGGTTCTAAAACTTTGAGGTTGCTTCCCATAGGAAGGTAAATTGAAGAGTGAAATTTCTCTACATGACTACCAAGTAACACATATCCCACTAGGGAAGCCTACCAGAGAAATCTTGAAGAAGGATGCCGGGATGGTTGTTGGTGGCTTAATACAAAGGATTGATGAGGAAAATGAGATAAAGAAAGAACTAAAAGAGAAAATTGAATTCTTGTTCAGCTATGCTAAGAAATGGATACAAATCCCTATGGATGGGCAGGATATTTCTACAATTATAACACATGAATTCCTGAAATAAGCTAACATATCTAGGGAAATAGTTGGTGTGTGGACATGGACAGTGAAGTAAGAGTTGTCTGAAAAGGAAATAAAATTATGGAAGAAACAATGATATGTTATAACCAACTAAAGGAATTATCGATGATGCAACATAACAACTTGACAAATGTGGTGATGAGTTTCACTACGGGAGGAATCCTTCCCAAAATGGAGCCACTAATTCAATTATATGATCAATTGGTGGAAGATGAATAGATTATTTTTCCTTGAGGATAGGGAATATATAGTATGCTTATGAGGAATCCATCAAGTTGAGAATGATAACTTTGAATCGATCAATGAAAAATCCATTCGTAAAGAGAAATGATATCATAGGGCATTGATAATATTGACAATTGGCTAGGAAACTTGTGACATGTGATGATAGGTTCACTTATGGAGATTAGGGCATAGAAAATTTTACACAATATTTTGATCAAAACAATAATGGAGAATCGACACTATGGATCCAATATTTAATTATGACATTGTTTAGAAGTTTTTTGGTCTAGAGAAACAAATAACCAAATTGTCAAAAAGGACAAAAAAGAGTAAATTTGCAAATCCAAATTTTGAGGGAGTACTAAGAGAACAAGGTTTGATATTCATGTTCTAGTTCAAGCTTGATGAAGAATATATTACCAATATAGTATAGATATTTGATGCATATAGGAAAGGGTGTCTAAAACAAAGAAGGATGATATCAAGGAGCTTGAAGCTAATACTAATAGGAATGAACAAATATAGGATTTTTCCTCTTCTTTGTTCCTTTTAACAAGTTTGTTCTTATTTTTGTATGTTTTAAATTTTGTAATCTATGAAATTCTACAAATTCCAAATTGTGTATGACATGATGTATTGAAATGTGAATTCAAACAATATGATAGTAGATAGAGACAAAATTCAAGTATGAAAATACATTGACACATTGTGCATTCTTTGCAAACTTAACGATATGTGGAATCTATAGGGGCCCCATCCCTTGAGATGTTTTTTACATAATTTTTAGAACATTTACAAAAAAGGGAAAGATACAATATCAGTTAATGTTTATAAATTCCTCCTTAAAAGCAAGAATCTTGTTTAACAATATATTTTTCCTAAATTCGAATTCCTTGACATCTTGGGCTCAGACATATTGAATGTCCCTTGCAAGGTCACGAGACATATTTAGTGCCATAAGTTCATCAATGATTTCCCTAGGGTCATCCTGGATCTTTATCACTTCAATTTCTTCCCATGAGAAGAGACTCATTCTAGAAGACTCAAACCACCTTTAATAATCCCTTTTTCCCATCCGTGAAGTGAATTTCAAGGATGAGGATGACATGGAAGCATTTGTAGGAGTACTTATCACTAGTAAACTCACACACACCAAATTAGATGCACCCCATTAGTACCTCATCGGTGGACGTAGTTGTACTTCCAAGTTCTTCTCGGGGAGGATTTAGGTGGTGATTTCTCTAGTTGAGTAAGTCATTGTTCAATTGCAGAAATCGCCTGTGGAAGAGTGGTGACATCTCATATGTGGGATTCTCATTAGGAAAAATTTATGCATCTACAGAATCTCCTTCTCTACTAGTTCCTCATTAGAAAATAGAGAGGAGACATGTTAATAGTATTGTTGTTGATAGCATGCCTACATCGAAGCCTGAATTTTTCAACTACTCGTAGAGTCTTCTCGATCATCCCAAAGAGAAAAAGTGATAATACATAACTTGGAATGAATAGAAAAAGGGCTCATCTTAACCAAATTCTTATCAATGTATCTTGAACAAAACAAGTTGTACGTAGCCCATATGTCTCCAAACTGGTCTTAAATCTCAAACAAAATTCTTAGGAATGCTTCATCAAGGCCCAATAGATTAAATACCAAATTTAGAGTCTCTCAAGAGAGTTCTTGCAAACCATCCCCTAGTTTTACTTCGCATTACAAAAGGAAATAAGGAAACACAAATTTTCCCACTAAGCGTGAAGAGAAGTAATACCTATTAAATGTTGAGAGCTTCCTTTTGGCTAGGAGGAACTACCTATAATAGAAAACAAGACCACAAAAGATAGTTAAATGATATATGACAATGGACTGCCTAGTGTATGCTAGTTCTAGAAGTGTGATACTTCCTAGATGGTTGTCAATCCACTATTTAAAACAATTAATGTGAGAAATAAACAAATTCCTACTGTAGTTGATATGATTTAGGTATCTCATTCAAGTACAATAAGAAAATCTTAACATAACAGGCTAGGCTATAGTTAGATCTAAATAAAGTAGGTGTCAAAGTGTCTTGGACTAGTCAGGGTCAGATTCTAGGTTGTTTAGGTCAACTGGTGAGATGATTGTTGGGTTTTTTCTTGGTCAAGGTATAAAACATAGAGACCGATGTCGTTGGGTATATGACCGATGTTGCCGTTTAGGTAGAACCAATGATGGTTGTGGATAACCGGGTGGTATGGTCGAGGTAAAAGAAACTCAAATAGATCAAATGGTAGGGGCTGATCTGAGGTCAAATGAGGTTGGGAGAGTGGATGAGAAGGTCTGTGGAGATCTCAAGTATACTCAAAAATGGATATTAGGTCGAATGGTGATTTGGTGGTGTGGGTAAGGGAAATGGTGGGATTACAAGCTAATAAGCAATGGAGGAATGAACATGCAAAGTATAAACTAATGATAGGAATGACAAAAGTTAACTATGCTGAAATAGACAATGTTGGTAGAGATGTACTTACTTGTGATGTAGATTTTGATGGCTGAATGGAGGTGGTTGTTGATCAGAAGAATAGTGTTAGATATCATAGCAGTGGTTCCCAAAATGATTCCATGAGTGCAATGCTTCAATATCTATCTTGGTGATGGCTCTAGATGTCTGGATACATGAAAGGATGTTGGTTTCTCTTGCATGCAGCTCTGATCTCCTTCCTTGCTCTCAGAATGTGCCAACCCAAAAAAAAAGGTTTGTTTAGGTGAATAAATGGTAACCGATGATGGTTCCAGGTTGAGTTGACGGCATCGGTTTAGGGGTGACTGGCATCAGTTAAGGTGGATTCCCTAGGTTTACTAAAATGGGAAGATCTTTCTGATTTCTTTTGGCCTAGTTATTTATTCTCATGGATTAGAATGGAAACTTCCCTTCTAATGAGGGAATGTGGTTAGAGAGATTTTAGGGATTGATTTTAGGGTTAGACCAAATCTTAGCTCATTAAGGCAAAGTAAGACTTAGTTATTATTAGTTATGGAAACATGCCAAGAATAGGTCTAGGGTGAGGTGGTGGATGAGGTGTCTAGGTGAGGTGGGTGAGGTGGTGGGGTAGAAATTAAGGTAATTAGATATTAAATATTGTGAGGATATATATTAATTTAATTAAATTAATGGTGATGTGGGGTGGAAGGGGCCATGGTTAGATGAGTATGTTTGAGCTGGTTATTTGACAAGGGACCAAGGGGAGTGTGACCCAATTTTGGTGTCTACATTTTTCCCCTTTTTTTGCGTAGCTTGTATTGGTAAGTGATGCTGAAAAAAATAAGATGTGGTTGCCCCATGTGTGGGTGAAGGTGATCCCCCTCAAACTAGGAATGATGAGGTAGAAGATAAAATCGATGAGTGGTTTGATAAAAGGTGGATGTGATGAAGAGGAAGGTGGAAATGGGGGTAATTGGGTAAAGGTCCAATCGGGTAATCAAGGTAATGGGCCAGGGTCAAAGGTAGTAATAATCAAACACACGCACACATATAAACTACAACACAGTACCAGTTGAAGAGCATGCAAACTCTACATCATCTAAGGTCGATAGGTTTATCCAAACAAGGTTGAGGTGATTCCGGTATCCAAGGTATAGGATATGGTGCGGAAGCACTTCAGTAGGTCAGGTGCAGAACGTTTAGGTATGTTCCAGTACACCAAAGGTAAGGTCGGGATAAATGGCACATGAAATAGGAAAAGTAAGGTCATTAGGTCAAACAACACGGGTAATAGTGTCAAGGTATAATGAGCACATGAGTTCATAGGTCACTAATAATGTTCTAGGTCCAGTAGCTAGGTCACGAACATGGGTAGGGCCGAGGTATGGGTAAAATAACAAGTCCCAAAACATAATTAAGGATAGGTATAGGTAAGGTAGGCATGGAGGTTGGTTGTAATAAGGGTGGGTAAGGTCAAACGGTGGTTGGTTTGGTTAAGTGTTGGTCGAAATGGGGAAAGGGTATGGGAAAGAGTATGACAGGTAACCGATGCCGGTCATACGTAACCGGTGATGGTCTAGGTAAGCCATCATGGTTTATTAGGGCAGATGACCGATGTCGGTTTGGGTATAACCACCACGGTGTGCTAGGGCACATGACCGATGTCGATTTAGGTATAACTGATGCGTCGGTCAGTCGAACATGGGTATATAAAAATAAAAAAAAAATCCGTATAATACATGGATTCATTTGTATGTTTTGGATTTTGTGAAAATGACAGAGCATTGAACAAGTTGTGCTTTTTGGGAGGAAAGGATGAGGGATGATATCCTGCTGAGGTGGAGAGATCCATAGTTGGTTAGAGGAGCCAGGTAGATGGGTCCACGAGCACAAGGGGATCGATTGTGATTGGGTGGAGGTCAGGAGGATTGGATTTGGTGATTAGACATGGCAGAGGTAGGAGAAGGTTTGGGTGGACCACCAGCACAATGGCCAAACGTGCCACCTCACCGAGGTGACATCAGAGATGAGGTAAGATCTAATCCATTCATTGTTATTTGATATAAGAAGAAGGGAATGGGTAGGTCAGTTTGGGCAGGGTAGAGAATTTGAAATGTGTGGTTAAAATTTGTTGAGGGACGATGGGGTGGAAAGGTCATAGGTAGAGGAAAAGGGTTGGGAGTAATTTGGGGTAGGTTTGGGTAGGTGTGTAGGGGAAATGGGAAATAAATGGGGGAGAAAATGGGGTTTCGGGCTTGGGGCATGGGAACAGTGACCGACGTTGGTCAAGGTATGGCCGACGTCGGTCTTGTCACACCGACATCGGTCAGAGATGAGAGGAACCGATGTCGATTATATCGATCCAGTGATGGTCAGGAGTACCGGTGCGGTTAGGGAAAAAAGGGCTAGAGGTCTAGGAGGGTAAGGGGAAAGGTTAGGTAAAGTGGGTAAAATAGATAGTGGGTGGGGGAGGGTGAAGGTCAATGTTGGGTAAAATCAAGTGTTTAATAATGTGTGTGATTGGTTGAATGTAGGCCAGGGACCAGCTACGGATGAGAGATAGGGTACCTCCCTTGCTCATGGAGGTACAGGGGGTGTGACAACTGATGACTAGTGCCATGTAGCAGAGGTTGGCCTGATTGGGGTTAGATGCTACCGCACGTAGTCCGAGAGCGAGCTTTGATGGTCACTCTCATCGATAGATGGGACTCAACGACCAATACCTTCCATTTACCGATGGGTGAGATCACAGTCACCTGAGAGATGTGTACAGATCTTGCATCTACCGATAGTGGGGACACAGGTGTATTCTATCTCCTCAGAGGCCTTTGAGGAGTTGATGTTGACCATGTTTGGTGAGGGGCTGGTAGAGATGAGGTTCCATAGCACCAGTATGAGCTATGGAGATATGTACCAGGCCCATCCAGAGGAGATGAGGCTAGTAGTGTTGTTGATGGAGGTAGTCTGCTACTTTGCACTACCGGATGTAGAGGGTGGGAGATTCCCATGATCATTGATGGGGGTTCTACATGACATGGTGGAGGACAGGACCCATTTTACATGGGCACCCACATTCCTGGTACAATTGTACAGAGAGCTATGGGCTTATGGGTGGCTACGGAGGTTTAGCCTTTGTTGTACTTTCCTACTTCATTATTGGGCATATGAGCACATTGTATGTGTGTGCATCTAGTCAGTATGCCCCAGGATGATGCATTCGAGCTGGGTTTTGTTTGAGTGGGCTTCAGGTGATGGGTGCCTATGATTGGGGAGCACCGAGTAGCTAGAGCTACACACGATGTAGCCTATTACAGTGATTACTAGAGGGGTTGTCCGGCGTGGACATCATTTGGAGGCCCTATGTGGGTTTTCCATCATATGGGTGGATGGAAGAGGAGCTACATGAGCTACAACTACTTCTCTGGTGGATAGAGGGGTGATGTGTAGGAGAGCACGAGATGATACTTGTGGACAGGGTTAGATGGTAGTTTGGGTTGCTTTAAGATATACCACCACCTTTCCCATAGTATAGGAGGGATGACATGGAGAGGCCTCTGCCTCTACCATAACCGACAGTGCCGATAGGGTAGGAGGAGTAGGTGAGAGACCAATGGATTGATGATGTTGGGGTTACAGATAGATACAATAGTGGTGGGCTACACATTTACTGAGTAGTACCACCGAGGCCGGGGCAGCCAGATTTAGCCACCATCACAGTGTAAAGGGATGCCCTACAGGGGCTAGGTGGCGACCTTGATTACATAGTTGGGTATAGTGTAGGGGTAGTTGATAGGCTTAGAGGCACAAGTTGCTATTTTACAGGCACAAGTGGCCACTCTACAGCCCAGTAAGCACAGGAGATAGGACCCACACACGGGTGGAGATGGAGATGGAGATGGGGTACAGTGGCCCCTACAGTGTAGATTATAGGTTTGGGCTAGTTGGCCACTGCATGTGCATTGTCCTCTTGAGCCTAGATATAGGAGGAGTGGGATAGGGTCCTCAGATAGACACAGCACAGCATAGGGACATGGTCCCTCTTTATAGTACCAAAGGATAGGGTCCCAGAGAGAGGTACAGGGGCCGAGGCTGATGGCTTGACCACCACCAGTAGGTAATATCGATAGGTGTAGGGATATAGAGATGCCTTAGGTGAGGTAGAGCACATATTATCGAGATATTTTGATGGCACATGGATAGATTTTCTATCTATGGGGAGTATAGAGCCCCAACAGAGCTCGAGTGAGAGGACTAGTCACAAATCATTACCCAGAGAGGTAGAGAGCACAGGGGCCATCAGCCCTAAGATAGGGTGGGCCAGCGACCGGTTCACGGAGGCTAGCCCGGTGAGGTCCATAGTAGAAATCGGACCATGATGAGGGTGAGATGGCTTGAGAGGAGAGGAGAGAGGAGAGGAGAGGCATGAGATATGAGGGGAGAGGATATCCATCATGGTGATGATCTTAATAGCCATATGTACCTCCTTTTTGTATAGTTTTGTATTTTTTATATATATACATCTATGTGTCAAGAGAGTGAGGATGTACATGAGAGTTTTTTTATTTTTTTGATGATATACCGGCTCGTGCCGAAGAAGGTGAGGTGTATATGAGAGCTTTTTGATGATTTTATTATGTATCACATGTATGTTTATATGGACTTTTGATTTATGATGATGATTTTTATTATGATTGGTGTGATTATTATTATATTTTCATGTTCACATGTATGTTTACACAAACTTTCCGATTTTATAGATGATGGTGTTTATAGTATGGATGGTGTACATGTTTTAATTTTCATTTATTATATATATATATATATATAGTGGATGGAATCAAGTGGATTAGGCATGATAGAGTCAAGGTCATTTAGGCATGGTGGAGTCAGTCATGGATTGAGTAGGGCATGGATTGAGTTTAGGTTGTAGGGCATGGATTGAGTCAGGTTGACTTAGGCATGATTGAGTTTAGGTTGTAGGTATTGTTGAGTTAGGTTGGTTTAGGCATGGTTGAGTTAGGTTGGTTTAGGTATGGTTGAGTTTCTAATTCATTAATTTGTGTAATTAATGATGATGTGGATCGTGTTAAGATGATTTGTAGGAAAATGTATGATTATGGTAAAGAAATGGTAGACAAGATGAAATGAATGTATGAGTGATGATGGTAAAGATGTTAAGAATTTTGTTTGTTGTGTTTAATTTCCAATTATTGATATAAAAGGAAACTAACTAGGGTAGAATGTGAATAGGAAAGGGAAAGAGGGAATTGGTTAGGGTAGAGAGTGGCCAAGCTAACCTCCAAGGGCCCCATGCCCTCGAGTGTTACCTACATAGTCCCGGTGAAAAGGGACCTCAGCCGATGTAGTTCTCCCATAAGCTAGGGAAGATTAGGGTGAAATAGCGGAATGGGTTGATAGGTGCTAGGCATGGGTGATGTAGGTCATATGCATGATTGAGTTTAGGTGGTAGGCATGGTTGAGTGATTTTTAAATATATGTGTCGAGGATCTGGTCCTGTATAGGATAATCAATAAGTAATGAGGAAGGTGAATGGTAAGAGGTGGTAAAAGAGTTGCTTAATTGATAAGAACCCTAATGAGTCTACCATACCCCAGATGGGCTTATGAACGTAAGACCCTATAGGCCTTGCATAATGGACTATTCTAAGGGTGAAGAAAAGTCACATGATCACGAAATGTCACGTTTGTGGCAAGTCCCTTGAGTAACGAGGAATTTAGGTGAAAAAAGGCAAAGGAGGTGAGAATGGGAGGTTTAGCGTAACTTAGTGTACGACGACATGTATTTTGGAACAAGAAACCCATAATCCAAAATAGGCAAGTCCATGATGAAAATTTCATCTTTTTCTTTATTTGTTTGTTTTTTAATAGATTGATCGATGTGGGAAGTCTATATGGGATGGGTATATTATCTCCTTGAGGTCTTCGTGAAGTTGATCGATGTGGGAAGCTTCTGAATATTTATTATATTTTTGTAATGACTTTATATAGTTGTCCTTCAAGGAGCAAATCTATTGATAGTGGTAGAATATAAAGAAGAGATGTCCCTTTTGAGGGAGTCATCTTTTGCTTTGGAAGTTTGACTCAAGGAGTTGTATCCCTTTTTTTTTTTAGATGTTTAAGTCATGGACAAGACTATAGAGGAAGATTAGGTTCTTATTTAGAAGACAAGACCATAGCACACAAAGATTAACTATGAAAGGTGGTTTTGAGTGATGAATGACCATGGGATTCCATCTTGAAGAAGATGAAAAGTATCCATGAGAATCATGCTATGAGTAGAGCCGTGGTACTCATATTGAAGACAAGGCTAAAAGGTGATGGGTAATCACATGATTCTTGTTTAGTCATGGATCCTCAAAATGGGTAATATGGAAGGTGAAAATGCTCAAGGATGAGCGATCAATTGATGAAAGTGATGATATAGACTTGATATCAACAATAAAATGGTCAAAGATGCAAGGCATTAAGGGGCTCAGGTTCAGGTTTACCTTTGAGTGAAGACAAACGATAAGCACCTGATCCATAGGCATGGGTAATGATATAGGGTCCAAGCCAATTAGGAGAAAATTTTCCCCATTTACTTTTCTCCTCTTTGGTTACATGTTGATTTTCCTTCAGATGAGGTCACCAACCTGAAAGGTTCATTCATGAACATGTTTTCATAGGCACGTTTGATACATTTTTGGTAGATTTGGAGATGGTCAAGAGCATTGAGATGATTTCATCTAATAATTCAAGTTACGCCAAACGATCCTAGAAAATTCATCTTCATTGAGCATGTCTTGTAGTGAGATGTAGAGAGATGGAATCTAGACTTCGAGGTAAGATAACCTCAATACCATAGACCAGAGAAAAGGGGGTGGCAGCAGTCAAAGTGTGAATACTAGTGCGATAAGCCCACAAGGTGAAAGGAATGTGTATGCCAATCCTTCCCAATATCATTGACTACCTTCATAAGAATTTTGTTCAAGGTTTTATTGGTTGATTTGGCTTGACCATTGGTTTGCGGGTAATAAGGTGATGAGAAACTAAGTTGATGCCAAAATCATCACATAGTTTGCGTAGGGTTTTGTTTTTGAATTGTTTTCCATTATCATGTGATAATGTGGTGAGGGACACCAAAATGAAAAATGATGTGATGGTTGATGAATTCACATATTTTCTCGGCTTTGGTGGAAATGAGGGGAATGGATTCTACCCATTTAGTGTAATATTTAGTAGTGGTTATGATCCATTGGTGGCATTGTGAAGAATGGGGGTTGATCTCACCGATAAGATCCAAACCCCATTGAGAAAAAGGCCAAAGGTCTCGTGTGACTTGTAAGGCATGACTAGGGTGTGATGGAGATTAGCATGTTGTTGAAATTTCATGCAATGTTTGACATAATCACAATAGTCATGGTTTAGGGTTGGCAATAATAGCCTAGGTGAAGAATGTGTTTTTTTTATGACAACCAGACCACTAAAGTGACCTCCACAAATTCCATCATGGACTTCCTTAATGGTGTAGGGAATTTTAGAACTTGTAAGGCATCATAAGAGAATGCCGTCAAAACCACATTTGTAAAGAAGACCACCCATGATGACATAATGGGAGACACTTTTAAGAAAGGCACATTGTCCATTACGAGTGAGATCGGTGGTAAAATGGAAAGGGAAAGATAGTCTACATATTGCTTATACCAAAGGTCATGTGGGTCAGGGGCAATAGTTCCAATAGAGTAAACTTCATGAGGTAAATAAGAGGGTGATTGTAGCCTTTGTATAGTGACAAATATTTTAGAGTCAGCGGGTGAAGTAGGTATTTGAAGCCAAGCAAGCCATGGTATCTAAAAATTTATTGGTAGAATGTGGGGTGGTTTGAAGTGCGTAATGATCAAAGGTGGTCAAAAGTATGTCTACGTGATGCTTATACTTTTGAAGTATCTCATTACGACACTAGGGTATATACCATTGACTTGGTTTATGACCAACTGAGAATCACCAAAGATGTTGATTGACTTAACATCTAAGGCATAAGCAGCTCTGGAGACCCAATACGAGTGCTTCATATTCAAAATATTGTTTGTATAATCAAAATCAAGTTTGAAAGACAAAGGCATAGGTTCACCATCAAGAGGAATGAGGATAACACCAGCCCCACCCCCACGCTACACTTGGAGCCATCGAAGAAGAGTGTCATTTGGTAAGTGGGTTCATCCAGGAAAGGGTAGTTATAGACTCATCTGGGAAGTCAAAGTTAGAGGGTTGATTCCCGGAAATAGGTGTGTCGGCCAATTGGTCAGTGATAGCCTAGCCCTTGATGGACTTTTTATGGATGAATTTGAGGTCGAGGTCAGGCCAAAAGCATAAGCCAACATGTGATGTGTTGATTTTGATAAGGTTTGGCATACATATAGTGTAATGGGTCAGTATTAGTAATGACAAAGGTTTTGTGGTTGAGTAGGTAATGGCGGAGTTTGGTGGCATGAAAACTAAGGCTAGGAAAAAAATTTTGGCATGGGTATATCTAGTTTCATAGTCAAGAAGGGTACAATTATGTAATAAACCACTTTCTCTCGTGTGTTGGTCATCACGATGAGCGAGCATGGCACCTAAAGAATGGTCAAGTGGAAAAATATATAGGTAGAAGGGCTGGTCATCCTTAGGAGGAATGAGCACTGGTGGTTGAAGGAGGTATTGTTTCAAGGCTTCAAAGGCTTTATGGCATTCATCATCCCATTTGAATGAAACGTCTTTCTTGAGAAGATGATGGAATGGTTGATAAAGTGGTCAAAGATGAGATAAAATGATGAATTGATTGTAACTTTCCTTATAGGCTGTGAAGTTGATGGAGATTAGTGGGTGGCGGAATTTAAAGAATAGCCTTGACTTTAGTAGGATCAAATTCTTCTGCCATCTCAAAAAAGAAATGATGAAACCTAGAGTTTCCCGAAAGTACCACAAAGACACACTTTTTGGTCAAGATGAACACAATACTTGATGAGGTGGTCAAAGATGAGTTTAAGAATGGGAGGTGTTTAGTTTGATGCTTGGATTTGGCAAGAAGATCATCTACAATCCTCCAATATGTGATGCATGATGATGATGTCATGGAAGATGTAAGTCATGGCTCGAGTGATGGTAGTAGCACTAGCATTTTTAGGCTCGAAAGGGCATTTTTCAATAGTCCTCTCCCAAGGGGTGATGAAGGAGTTCTGTGTTGATCCTCGGAGCTATAATATTTGATTAAGCCCCAAGAAACCATCCATGAGTGATAACATTTCATGGCCAGCGGTGAGATCAACTAGTGTCAATGCCTCTGGTAGTGGGAAATTGTCTTTGGGACATGAAAGGTTGGTCAGGTTTATAAAAGGTTGAAATGGGAGTAGGTTTTATTTTTTGATAAAATGATGTTAGAAATCCATTGGGATAATCAATGGGTAAATGAAGTGAAAGCAAGAGAAGGCATCAAGCTCTTATTTGACTTATGCAAGAGAAATGCAAGGATGTATTTTCCAGCTTTTTGTTTGATGGATTTGACATTAGGAATGGTTTACGATATCAACCATAATGCATTTTTTGGTCAATAAAGGTGGGGATATGGGACCAAGGTAAATGTGTTCTTATGGTCCCAAAGGAAAGAGGTGAAGGCTCCTATTGTTTAGATGAGAAGATTGGCCACATCTTTAGAATGTGGGTCATCTTGAGTATTAATGTTGATTTTGATGGTCCATTAGGGATGATCATGGTTAGTGAAGGAAACTCAGAATGAAGATGAATATAAGAGTCTCTTCTACACCAAGGTAGGTGAGGTAGGTGAGATACTCATCGTCCTAACATTGAATGATTAATTCAAGGCTTATCATCATCGATCATGTTAGATGATTCACAATGAATGGGAGAGAAGAGGGAGCCTCACCATCACGTTGATAGGTTAGTGGTCCTGTGGAAATGGTGTTTATGAAAAAAAAATAGGTAGAGGAATAGATTCAGATGGATGGACTCCGGGTGAAGGTGAAGTGGTAATGTGGATTGAATGAGAGGGGTTTACAAGATTTATCATCCTAATGATAAGGTCATGTTACTTCTTAAAGGTGAGAGTGTCAAATGGAATGCCACTATTATCATCCCTTAATTTGAGGTGTATGAAATTCAAATGTGACACATACCTTGTTCATAAAAATTGAGGTCATCCAAATATCAAGTTATACTTTAACCCCTTCTAGACATAGAAAAGTTTTGAGAAAAGTTAGGGGACTTACGCGGACATGGAGAAAAATGGTACCTAGGGTAGAGGTCATGGTATCATTAAAGGAGAGTAGCATGAACAGGTTACCATCATGCAATTAGATAGGAAGGTATTTGCATTTGGTCATATGCATGGGAGGAGATGATGTTAATGCTGCACCACCATCGATCATAACGTGTTTATGTGTATATTATCGATAAAGATGGAGATGAAAAGAGCATGGATCAGACATTGTTCACTAAAAAGGAATGATCTCTCCATCTTGAAAATGAGGAAAGCAGCCACTTGGTGAGTAGGAGGGAGTGTAGAGGAAGGTGAAAACTTAGTGAGAGAGGCTAGATGGTGAGGGCCCCCAATGATGGAGGCTACGGGTGTGAATTTGGTAAGACTTGATATATTGAAGGATCTCCATGAGGATGCTTGACATGTGATTCGAGGTTTGATGAGGTCATATAAAGACACTTTTGAGGGGGATTGGTGTAGTTTTTTAGCATTGTGTGATGTGTGACCCTGCAAAGTGAGGCGTTGAAATAACATATGTAGGACCTCGAATGATGACTTGGGTATGGGTGGGATGGTATGTGGGTAAAAGGTTGGTTGATGGGCTAGTTTCTTTTTCCTTGCCCTTTCTTTCTAAGCACAACATGGGTGGGAAATGTTGATCATGTTAATCTAAGGGGGTAGGTGGATGAAGAGGTGTAGTGTATTCATGGAAGGTATAATGCATGATGGGTTGACATAAACCTAGTGGTGGATAGGTCCTTGTGAAGTGAGTAGGGTGCATTGGACATTTTGGTGGTGGTTAGTGTTCAACTCTCTTATACATCATGTTAATCTCAAATCTTGGGGATGGATCCAAGTTGTGGGGGTGGAGCATTTTGGTCACTTGAGTAAGTAATGGGAGAAGATCTGTGGAAATTGGTGAAGGCAAAATGGGGTCCTCATCAAGAAGATCATCATCATCAAATTTTCTTCTAGGAGGACATGGCATCATGGAAGGAAGACAAGAATTTAAAGCCTTACAGTTCTCTACATCGTGTCTTGTACGCACACGATGGTAGGTTAAATTTTGGTTTCTTCAAACCCTTTTGGTTTGGGTTTGAGTGGGTCATAAGGTCTAAGAGGTGGTAATGTGATGACAAAAGTTTTGAGGAGATTGGTTAGGATTTTGGCATAGGACCTTGCTAGTGGATCACAATGGGAGGTGAATGTGGGTTTGGGTACAGGTAGTATGGCTGATTGTGGAGGAAGAGGATTTACAAGAGGGGGATGAGGTTGGTTTACTAGTTTGGTGTGTGGTGTGGTCTTAGGTGTTGGTCATATCTTCTTGGGTAGGGGCATGGTAGAAGAACTAGCAATGGAAGGTTTGGTTGGTTTAACTACCTTATTGGAGGGTAGCATATTTTTAGCTTTAGGTTGCATCTTTTTAGGGTAAAATGATACATGGGCGCATGAGATGTGGAGGAAAAAATCAATGGTGGAAGAGGGATGTTACCCATGGGGGTAATCGAGGTGTTGTGGAGGTGGTGTAGAGGGTCAGGTAAGGAGTGTGAGTGAAAGAGAGGGAAATGTTATGGGTAGTGAAGCAGTTATGGATGGTAGTGGTGGTATGGGTGGTAAGAAGGTTACGGGTGATGGCGGAGGTTGTGTGGGTCTTTTGGGTACATTAGAGGTTCATGATGGGAAATGGGTTGTTACACTTTGGTTTACTGGTGGATGGGGGTTTTTTGGCTTCCAGTCGAGGGGTGAGGTCCTAGGATGGATGGAAGGGGTGAAGGTGATAATGGCATGGTAGGTGAAGTTGGTGTATGAGGTCTAGGAGATTGGATCTTCTTTTTAGGGGTCGGGTTAAGTTTAGTGTTAGTTTTGGAAGATGTGGCTAAATCTAATTTGATGGGTGGGTGAGTAAGGCTAGCTGTCGGTATGACCCCTAAGGTAGTGATAGGTTTAGGTAAGGGAGATGATATAGGCGTGGGTTTGGGTGTAGATGTATGTATGTTGGGCTATGGGAAGAGGTGTGAGTTGGGCCATGGTGGTGATGTGGAAGGTATTGCAATAGTTGTGGTTGTGTTTGGTTTGGTCACTCAAACACTTTTGGATAGATAGTGGAGGTGTCAACGAGTGACAACTGCATTTTGTGTTGAAACAAGAAGTAGAAGGCATCCCCAAAGTAAGGCTCTATCGACATAGTCTAGGTGATCAGCCAAGTGTGAGAATGGTATTGTTGTAAGTGGTGGTCGATGTGGATTGAGTGGTAATCCCCATAAAATGTGTTTGAGATACAGGGAAATGGCTAGCCTCGGACTTTGTGGCTTAGAGATCCGAAAGCAGGTCAATTAGCGGGATCTTGAAGGTCCGATGGTGAAGTCATCAAAAGGTAGTAGTACTTTCTTATAGATCCTCCATGGGTAGAGGAGAGGATGGGCCAGATGAAGTGGACTCTCCTTGTGTTGGTGTAGGTGGTGGACCTACATCTTCTATGAGTAGAGAGAGTGCCACTCATAACTTATCGAAATTTTGAGGGGTCAAAGGTGGTGTGTTGATTATAGGCTCTTCCACAGGTGAAGGGAAAATGAAAGGGGTTCCTCTATGGGTAGAGGAGTAGATGAAATAGGTTCTTGTGTAGGTAGGGGAGCTTGGCTAAGATTTCATCTATGGAAGGAACATGAGGCAATTGGGAAGCAACCGGTATGTCATCGAAAATAGCGTGGACCTCGTGAACATTCTATCATTGTTTGAAGTATCACCAACTTGGTTGGAAGATGGGGCATGATTAGGGAATGGCTTCTTGAAGATATGTAGGTTTTGGTTAGCGGGTGCATTCGGGCTATCCAAGACTAGATCTCCATTTTCTAACATTTCTTGGATGATATTCTTGAAGGTGATGTAGTTATTGTCGTTATGACCTTTGACACATGATAGTTGCAAAATTCATGTTCCTTATACCACGCGGGCATGGGTCTCAAGGTCAAAACTAGTATGTGGTTTTATAGGTGGAAGGGTAATGGCACCATCCTTAACAAGCTTTTCCAAAATAGAAGAATAAGATTCTCCTATGGAAGTGTACTTTTGTTGTTCTCATCTGAACTAGAAAGCTTGGATAGGAGAGAGATTAGAAGGGGGTTTGGCTGGGTTTGATTGATGAGGGGGACCAGATTTGAGAACTATGGCATTAGTAGACCCTTTGGATTTGAATAGTTATTTTGGGGTTTCAAAGACGAAGAAGCATCATTTGATTTGAACGCGATGTTCTTGTTATGAAGTTGAATCTTCTTTTCTTCGATAACACGAATTTCCAATTTTGTGCATGGTGAATGCCTCATCAAAAGTGTGAAAGGTTTTCACCTACAGGTTGGTGAGATGTGTCTAGCACAAGCCCAAGTAAATAACTCTATAAGCTCAATTTGAGGTAATTGAAATGTGAGCTGGTTAATTAGGTTGTGCCAACGAGTGACAAAGTCAACGATAGACTCATCGTCATACTATCGTGTGGAATAAAGATCATTCATGGTAACCTTCTTAACAATGTTGATGGAGAAGTGATCTAAGAAGGCTTGGGATACTTGATTAAATGAGTAAATGGAGTGTCTTGGTAGTCCACTATACCAGTCCAATGCAATGCAGGTCCTATCAGGGACATTGGGAAAGTCCTCAAAAGTAAAGTGTCATCGTGGGCAATCAGGTAACACCCATGTTTAAAGGACCACAAATGTTGTTGTGGGTCTTCTTTGTTATTGAAGTGGTTGAATTTTGGCATTTCCCAATGTATGGGTATGGTCGAATAGGAATGGATGGGTGAATAGGCTCATTACAAATTTCATCATAGGTGAGGGAATTATGTGAGCCAAAAACCATGCTTCTAATGTCTACATCTTTTCCATCATCAACTTGATGAGGTCATTGGTAGGTTGTGATGGAGGGACACCTCTGTGGCATAAGGGGGCAGGATATTGAACTTGATAGGGAGGTTGAGAATAGAACCAACATAGAAGGAACATATCCAAAATGGGTGACAAACGAGATAGGGGGTTGTTGATAGTATGTGTATGTAGGTGGGATGGTCAGTCGTGACTCTAGTAGCGATTGGGGTAGTGTTTGTGGGATGGAGAGGACAAGATTCTAGAATGGAGTAGGGTCACCGACACCACAAATGGTTGTGTTGTAATGGGTATTTTTGAGATGATGGGTGCGGATTGTGCTATGGCCTAGGTGGTCGATGAGGGGACAACAAATACGACAAGCACAAGTGAACTGCAGAATATAGCGGTCATGGTGGGTATGGGTCCTAGCTATGAAACTACTGGGGTGAAGCAGGTGAGGGTAACACCACATTATTAGGGGCTGATGTAGAAGCAGAATAAGGGTAGGAGAGATGGATACAGGCATGTCATATATCAACTAACTTGAGGAGTCTCGAGTGGAAGAGTGGGAAAGGTAGAACTGTAAGGTCGGATTCTGATCAAGGAGTCATGCAAACTCTTCATCACCTGCAGAATGGTGGTAGGTAAGGTTGGATCCATGGGTGACAGGATGGAAGGTGGTGAGGACTAGTGGGAGTGAGTTGACAACTACGTGGAATATGAGGTTAGTCTAGTTGAATCAGCACCATGTGAACAAGTGTTGACAAAGACCGTATATTCTATAGATGACACAAAAAGTGTAAATGAACAAGTGTCGACTCTGTAAGATTGATATTCTGTCAATGTCTACACAAAAAAAAGTACAAATAGATAATAATGGGGTCCATGAGGGTCTATGTCAATGTCTAGATTTTTAAAATCAAACACAGGTAACCAATGATGGTTAGGTTAACCAGTGATGGTTGAGGGAAAACCGATGATGGTTACTGAAACCGATACCGGTCACTTTGTGGAAGAAAACTAGTCTCAAAGAATGAAACAAGAATGTTGGATGTGTACTTGGAGAAAATTGTATGATAGTAGGTATCAACAGGGAGAAATATGATGATGCCCTAGGGCAAGAAACATAACAAAAGAGTGATGAAGGCTATTCTAGGTAAAGTAACTAAAAATCTGTAAAGCCACACCGTTAGGTTTAACTAACAATGGTCGATGTGAACAAACAGCGATTTCACGGACCAACGTCGGTGACTGTGAAATTAGAAAGAAATGAAGAAAATTGGTTTTGTGAATTAAATTAAGTGAAGAATCAAACTCAGAAACCTGAGAATGAGGAGATGGGGCCCTGGCACACTTAGAAAAAGTCATAATACTCCAACTATGATGGTGGAGTGTGCAAGGAAGAAGAAAAATGGAGATTCATAGTCTCACACCTCAAAACACAAGTCAAGAAGAACGCTAAGAAAAGCATGATCCTAACAGTGATTTTCTTATGTTTGTTTAGCTTATGCTATTTAGGACTGACTGTGTGTATTTAGAATGAATTTTTGGTTAGGAAGGCATCCTACGAAGAAGGATATCTAAAAGGAGAGGTTTTAGGTATGTTATGGTGGGGTGGGCCATCCTCTGAGATGATGACTCGATAGAGGCAATGAGTTGGGGAGTACCTACCAACCGAATCATGTGATCACTGATAGATGTTCTTGGGTAAGATGTTGTTTAAGAAAGATGTGTATATTTTGATTTTGTGCAAGTTTGGTAAGACACACAGAGAGAGAAAATGTGCTTTCTACGATTCTTTATGTCAACCATCAGCTGGGCATGACTTCCAACATATAGGTTGCCCTCATTTTAATGTGAGCTAATAATGCAACAAATCAATGTAATGCAATCAATTTTAAACCCAAATCGAAAGTTATGTTTTGATGACACAAATGGTGAATAGGAAGAGGGTATGCTCTTTCACTAAATGCAAAATAAAAAAGAATGGTTCTTTTTAAATGCACCAAAAAAAGATGTGTCTTTTAGAGAAATTAGAAAGAAGAGAAGATTACCAAAAAGAAGATTAATGTGTAAGATTTTTGAAGGGAAACAAACACACAACTTTTTCCTAGGAATGAAGAAAATGCAAAAGAACCCCTGATGGGTCCCACCGAGCATGCCAAAATGTTTCACCATTTTCTTTACCTTTTGAAATGATGAAACAAATAAGGGTAAGGGCCAAGGAGGAATACCTATTAAATGTTGGTCGATTGATGGTGGTTTGCGCGCGTGCTCGACTTCTTGATCCATAATTAATGTGAGAGCTTCCTTTTGGCTAGGAGGAACTACCTATAATAGAAAACAAGACCACAAAATAGGAGTTAAATGATATATGACAGTGGACTACCTAGCATGTGCTAGATCCGAGAAGTGTGATACTCCCTAGATGGTTGTCAATCCATTGTTTAAAAACAAATTAATGTGAGAAATAAGTAAAGTCCTACTGTAGTTGATATGATTTAGGTATCTCATTTAAGCACAATAAGCAAATCTAATATAACAAAGCTAGGCTATAGTCATATCTAAATGATGAGGTAGGTGTCAAGGTACTGGAATTGGTCGTGGGTCGATTCTGGTTATTTAGGTCAACTGGTAGAGATGATTGTTGGGTCTTTCTTAGTTCAAGTATAAAACACAGAGACGAATGTCGGTTGTCGGTATGACCGATGCCGGTTTAGGTAGAACCAACGACGATTTGTGGATAACTTGAAAGCGTCGGTATGGTCGAGGTAAAAGAAACTCAAATAGATCAAATGGCAGGGGCTGATCTGAGGTCAAATGAGGTTGGGAGAATGGATGAGAAGGTCTATGGAGATCTCAGGTATACTCAGAAATGGATATTAGGTTAGAATGGTGATTTGGTGGTGTGGGTAAGGGAAATGGTTGAATTACAAGCTAATAAGCAATGGAGGAATGAACATGCAAAGTATAAACTAATGACAAGAATGACAAAAAGTTAACTATGCTGAAATAGAAATGTTGGTAGAGATGTACTTACTGATGCATTTTGATGGTTGAATGGAGGTGGTTGATCAAGAATAGTGTTGGATATCATAGCAATGGCTCCTAGAATGATTTTGTGAGTGCAATGCTTCAATATCTTGTCCTAGTGATGGCTCTGGATGTCTGGATACGTGAAAGATGCTGGTTTTCTTGCATGCAACTCTAATCTCCTCCTTTACTCTCTCATAATGTGCCAACCCAAAAACAAGGTTGTTTAGGTGAATAAATGGTAACCGATGATGGTTCTGGGTGTCCAACATCGGTTTAGGGGTGACTAGCGTCGGTTAAGGTGATTCCCTAGGTTTACTAAAATGGGAATATCTTTCTATTTCTTTTGCCCAATTTAGTTTATTCTCGTGATTAGAATGGAAGCTTCCCTTCTAATGAGCGGAATGTGGTTAGAGATATTTTAGGGATTGATTTTAGGTTAGACCAAATCTTAGCTCATTAAGGAAAGTAAGATACTTAGTTATTGTTGGTTATGGAAACATGCCAAGAATAGGTCTAGGGTGAGGTGGCAGATGAGGTGTCTAGTGAGGTGGTGGGGTAAAATTAAGGTAATTAGATATTAAATATTGTGAGGATATATATTAATTTAATTAAATTAATGGTGAAATATCAACATTGTATAAGTATGAGGGCATATCTTCATATGAATGGGGGTCAATATTTTTCTAGTTCTTCATTTAGAGGAGACTAAGAAAACCGCTGTAATTATTAGATTTTATCTTTCAAATGTTATACATATGAATTTTTTTTTTCAAGGATTGTGTGTCAAGGTGGTTGCGTGTACAACCACCGCAGTGGGCATCGAGAACATGTTTTTGTTCCTTTTTCAAGAGTTTTGAGAACTAAGTGAGATGTATATGCTTGTGAATATAGTTTTTCCTTCCGGGTTATGTGCTCCGAGGTTTGATCAATGAATTATACTTCTTGTTGTAATTTTATGTTTCACCATTTCTCTTAATTACACTAGATTTGTCCTTAGTGGTTGTGTGATGGTAATTGGGTCAATATTATGTTAAGAGATTTTTCTTTACAACGCTTTATACAATTTTAAATTCATCCATGTAACCACTTTGTTGTAAATATTTTGTAAGCCTCCGAGTGAATCCTAGGCGTAAGGATAAGAAGTCAGACCATTTAATTAGTACATTAGCATGATCCTTTGTGTCTCCATCCCTTAAAGGTTGTAAGGAATCCTCGCATTCTCTGAGTATCAATGAATGTAAATATATTTTTAAGAATCTATCTCGTGATTGATTGAAATTTCTTAGCCTTCTTGGATGGCATACTTGTATTTTTGAGTTTTCTTTAAAGGTTTGTGTTATAGAATATCCAACACTATGTAATCTCCCCACAAAATTTAAACCTACTATGAATCTCACCATGTCACCTTAAAATCCTTACTCACTATTATGTTACTTTTCTTATAAAAACTATGAAGGGTTTTTCTCAACCTTATTTCCCTACTAAGAATATGTGAAGGCTTACATAATCATGTTTTCCATAGTAGTGTGTGTCTAGTAAGTTTAACATAGGTATCATTTTGAGTGAGAACTCGTGAGAGTGAACTATTATATCTATGTCCATGTTTATCCTAGACTGATCCATAATATTTGAAAGATCCCATATATTCTCCACATCTACGTTACATTGTGGGTTCTCTCAACCCGGTCATAGGTAGGAAAAAAATTAACAAGGAAGGGCCATCCCATTTGTACATATCACCCAACTACTCCAAATCCCAATTCAAAAGATTTTTTCTAACATTTCCCCAGCTACAAACGAATCAAACTATAGGATGTTTCATTCTCAAGGCATCCCAATTCCATATTGATATTGTTAGGCCTTAAAGAGGCACAATATTAGGTACCAACATGCTTCTGGTGTCGTTTCTCGGGAATTACTTCATGGATTTGAAGTATAATAAAATTTTCCATTAGAGTTATTGATGTTAAGTCTAAATTTATGTTTAGATCTCCATCCTTTGTGATTTTTGTTAAAAAGCGTAGTCCATTTCCTTAGTATTATCCTTATATCCCCTCAGTACAAACATGGTTTCCATTAAATCTGATTCCACTAAGTGGAACATGAAATAAGTCACAAATATTTGTAAATATTTTTCCATTGGCTAGTGAAAACATATTTTTAAGAGTTACTTGAATTGATCTACACATCTAAGGTATAAAACCGTAGTAGCGGATTCATTTTCTAAAAGGAAATTTAGCATGTACTAGTGCTTGATTCTTTCAACCTAGTTGATTTATTCTTCATTCTTACAAAGTTTGTAGGAAGGAGATATTTCTTCAAGACAAATCCTACGAAATTATTGCTCCCAAAATTTAGAGTGCAAGTTTAAGAAAGAGGCAAGTCTAAAAACCAAAGGATGAGAAAAGGTTGGAGGAAAATATTGTTCTAAGTCCCGAATGTGAATACCCATTAGTGGATGATTTTTATAGTACTCCTAATAACTCTAAGCTAGATAGCCATCGATTTTATTTGCATAAATTTTTCAATAAATCTTAGCTCATACAAATAACAAAGGTATTTCTCATTTTCCTTTTGCTAATTCCGAGAACAGGTGTTTTGTGAAACCGAATCATTAAGGGATCAATACTTTGTAGAATATACCCTTTGCATCTCGGACCCCAAGTTCCCCAACATTTTAACCCTCTTTTGAGACACCTCCAATAAATAATATGGCACAACCTCCATCCAGTGGGACCATTTTGTGGTAAATACTTATAGACCAATTAATTTTCATGGGATGGTGCATTACCTAAACGAAGTCCCTCATGAAATTAGAAATAGATTATCTAAGTTTCAAGGGAATAATGTCATAAGTGGAGATCAACATCTTAGAGGCTTTCAAAATGTCATGGAATATTATGAGGTAGAGCATGAAGATGTATATGTCAATTTTTATACATACTTTGGAAGAAGATGCTAGGGAGTGGTATAATTCACTTCCAGAGAATTCCATTAATTATTGGATGGAGATGAAGAATTATTTCAAATTTCGAGATGGTGATAAAACTGATCCTAGGTTTCTATTGACTGAGTTTGAAAACATAAAAAATAATCCAAATGAACCTGTGCAAGATTTCAATACTAGGTTTAATAAAACCTTGACCAAATCTTCCTATAAATTTTAGGCTTAGTTATAACTCTTGTTTGATCAAGTACTTAGATGTTTTGATAAATAGGAAGCATACTACCTAGGGATTAAAATCATATAACTTTGAGGCGGGCCTTCTTTACGGTTGTCCAAATTGAGAACAACATCAAGGCATATGGAAGCCTCAAAGAGGAGGGTGTTAAATTGATCAAACCCGAGAAACCTCGATCCAAGTAAGGCGATCCGGAAGAGGTGGTTAAAAACACTGACAGAGGAAGTTAAGGAAATTTCATATAAGCTTTCTAGAGAAAAAAAAGCCTTGCTCTAAACCCTCGACTTAGCACCAAGCCCAGAGATTATAATATATTTGCAAAGGAGAGCACTGGGCTGATAATAGAGGAAATGGGCCCATGGGTTCAAGGAGTAAACAACAGCCCCCTAAGGATAACAATATAGTTACGGATCCATTGATTGCCAGAGTATCATTGGTAGAAGAGAATCATGTCATTGAATGGTGTGTGTTATTGTAGTTTTCTTATTCATTTCAAATTAATGATGTTAAATTTACTAAACAAAGCTAAACAACTTAGAGAATGAAGGGTTTATGGTACCTAAAAGGTGTGATTTGGATTAACAGTGGAAAATGATTAATCTTTGTTATGAGCTAGATAAACTTGCAAAACTAGAGAAAAATTGATTACATAGTTTATGTAAGGACTTCCCGACAAAGCTGGCTCCAAGAAACGTTAACTTCCTCGGCATATGTCAACCCCTAGTTTGATAAGAGAAAGTGAAGTAAATATTAGATAACTAGATAGTGTGTAGAAGAAGATACGAACATGATCTGAAACCGATAAAAATAGATAGAAAATCATTGATCTAATTCAAATCAACTTGAAATAAAATTTACCCTCGACTAGGTTGACAGAGACCCTAACTACACAGAGGTAGTTGACATTGACTTGTGTGAGAAGATCTAGATCTCAAAGTGAATATGTAGACTGTAGAGGTCTAAGTGCAAATTGAAAGGTATAGAATCCTATGGATGCTAAGGGATAACTGCGAGGAAGAATTTACGGGATATAAAGGAAGACAAAAAGACAAAAAATAGTGATTTTGATGGGATGTTTGAAAAAAAAACTCCCAGGACCCTAATGTCGATGGTGATTATAGTAGAGTAGGGTAAGGCCAAAGGTAGATGGATGGAAAAGGTAACTCCTGTAAGAAAGGAAGTTGCAGAAAAGAAGGCTAACAATGGATATTTGAGTATTTTTGTGTATCAAGTAAAAATCATAGTAATGAAATATAAATAAACAATTTTGCAAAATTCCATGTAATCCTTCACTATAAACCTTAGTAAGGCTATAGAAACTTTGTTTGTGAACCTTGTACATGGATGTGGGTGCTCTTGAATGACCTCTAGAATGGGATGACCAATGCTACGAGCAGATATTTTTGGATTAGATTATTGCTTCCAAAATAGCGAAGTTGGAGCAATTTTAATAGAGTTTTTGTGCTTAAATCCAAGAGGGTTTGATAGAGAGTAGGTCAACATTTTATATTAGAGAGGAGGTTGTAGAAGTTCGGGTAATTTAGGGGCAATGATGGAATTAATTACAGAAGTTACATGTGGAAAGGTGGTTTTAAGTGCAATTCAATTTCCCTCACCTTTCTAGGATTCTAGAAGTGTAATTATCTAGGATCAGATGTGGATTCAAACCGGAGTCTAAGTGGTTGTTGACTAGATGTGCACACACTAACTAATTAATTAATGAATCATAATTAACTTAGCTAAAGGGGTACTAGAGGTACATGGGATTAATTTAATTAATCCAGAGAGTGTAATTTGTATAAATTAATAAATTTATCTAATCAATCACAAATGGGTGAATAAAAGGGTGTACTAAGATAACATTAGGAACATGTGAGTAATTTTGGGGTGTCTACATTTTCCCCTCTTTAAAGTGATATTGTGAATTAATAGTTCTTTAAATATATTAGACGTATGTGCAAATCAGCGAGTGGAAAATTATGAAGCATTAGGATGCCCCAACAAGTAGGATGGTAGAGGAATGCCCCCTCAACGGGTGGATGATGCAACAAGGTGATGGACAACCACTTGATAGGAAGGAAAACAAGGGATTGGAACAAGGATGGGAAAAGGATCTGTGCTCGTAGCATGAGCTTCATTTGGAGAATAATTTTAGAGCAACCTTTTTTTTTTGCACAATAGAGTTATCACCATGATTATGAAAGAATCAAGATGGTTAACCCAGATGTGCATAAACAAACACACAACAAAGAAAAGAGAAAAAAAGGAAAAATCCCAATATACGCTTTACGTGTGAGACATCAACATTATAAAGGAACCACAATGTAATCACACTATTGCAAGTGACCCAAAAATAAAACACCAACAATGCAACACAAAGCTGAAAAATAAGACAATCAACTATGCCCCTAATGTGTGCCACAATGATGATTAAGTAGATGAAAATGCTCCCAAGTGGGAATAGGATCAGATTGGAAGAGTGGAGTTAAATTTACTCCTTATGACACTCTTGTTAGATCCATTGTGTAAATTATCAGAGTTCAAATTTCCCTAGGTGAAGGTATATCATGAAGGAAATACAATTTTGTGACTTGCCCCAAGAAGAGTTAGCATATCATGCAAAGGGAAGAACGTGATAGTTGTAAGATTGGCATGATCACTAGGATAATAGATAAAGGTATGAATTTTATCAAGATTGTATTGAGATGTTGAAAGAGTCACTTCAAGGGTTTCCAATTGTAAAATATATATGATAAATGAATGATTGTTCAAAAAATTTGTAATTTTTTGGATTTTTTTAGTTTTTTTGAAATATTTGTTTTTTTTTTTTTGTGAGTTTTGAAAAATTTGAAATATAAATACAAAGAAACAAAGAAAACATGAATACATAGAAAAAGTAAATTGCTATGTGGCTTAAATAAACCGGAAGGAAAACTCAACGCATGCAAGTGACAAAAAGATACGAAACAAGAAATAGAAACAAACCCAATATGAATAGGAAGGATCCACACCAAAGTCATATGTGAACTAAGATGCGAATAAATTTCCTACAATTGTTCTACACAAAATGTAAAAAAATGTTCAACAAAATTAACAAACTAAAAGAAGCAAAAACATCATCACAATATTGAAAAACCACAACGAAGACAACATAACATGCAAAAATGATGTTTAATGACACTCAATGTGTTCCACATTGAATAACTAGAAAGATTTGAATTCCCCCAAGTGATAGCTTAGAACACAAGAGGATTGGATCGGGCTGAAGAGTGGAGTGATACTTAGATACTCCAAAAGATACTCTTTTCAGATCCCATTGAAGTTTGATCTATATTGGATAAATTGTAAAATCCAAGTGTGCCCAAGAAAAGTTATATTGCAGTAAGGGTAAATGATTTCCTCGAGCATAAATATACACCACAGAAATGAATATGATCTAGAATGATCACGAAGAGTGACTTTAAAAGTTAAAATTATTGAATCTGTGTTATCCAAATTCTTGAAAGTTGGTCAAACATTATCTAAATGTTTTAATTGTGATAGTTTTAAACTATTTTTTTGATTTTTTAGAACAATTTTATATTCTATTTGTAATTTTTGAGACATTTTTGAATGTTTTTTTATTTTTTGAATGTTTTTATATTATATGAATAAATAATATGGGTGCATTACTTGAAATTAGGTGTAAATAATTAAAAGCGTTCCATTCCGTTGGTATAAATGTAGATGATAAAATGATAGGGTGTTTCACTCCGCTCGTGACTCCACAAAACTAGGAAGATGTGAGGCCTCGTCACCAAGAGCCAAGAAGGACATGAAAATGAGATGTATAGTGATATGAAAGTTAAATATAATGGATGTGTCGACACATGGTGTAAAAATTATCCATGTAAGAAGAATATAAATCATCTCTAGTCAAGATTATCTAACCAATTCCAAGATGATTCCACTTTATATTTTTGACAAGACTTAGATCCATAAATGGCCTGCTTATTAGATAAGTCTTGAATGAGATTGAAAGACCTATGCGATATTAGAATAAGATTGTCGATGTGAGGAACATTTTGAGATTTATATTCACTTGTGAGTGAAAGAGTGCGAGGAGAAAAGGATTGATCTCTAGATGTACACCCGAAGCTCCTTATATGCTGTAAAGAAGAGATGTTTGATGTTACTCCTAGGTTGTGAATTAGTTGATTTGAAAAAGATGTGTAATTAAAGCTTGAAAAGGTTTTATAAGGATATTTTTGGGTATATGTACCTTGTAAATTGTTCTCATGTAGATATCTTTACAAGTAGGAATCACCATTAATGATATGCCTACAAGATTGATCATTTGAGGAGAGATAGAAATAGAAGGTTGCGTTGTATCAAGTTTCTAAGCTCGTTGTGGTCATGTTTCAACAACAAGACTTGGATATGTTAGGCGTAGGAGCTGAATGGAAATAATAGGATCAAGCTTCAATGGTGCTTGATGATGAACCCTCATTTTTACATCAAGGATTAAAAGAGAGTCTTGGAGAAAAGTCAAGCTCTCATTAGGTGTTAGAATATTGTCTAAAATAGTTTCAATGTTTGTTTGGACTAAAGGAGGAAAATCTATAGAAGAGATAGATTGGTTTGAAGGGAGAGATACTTGACCTTCATAGTGATCTTGTGGAATTTTAGTATGTATAAAAGTGGAGACAAAGTTAAACTCTTCATTTGAAGTTGTGGGAGTTGACATGTTATCGGTTGCAGATATTTGTCGTCAAGCTCTCTACAAATATCTCTCCGTCATTGATTAATTCTTGGACGTAGTTCTTTAAACGTGCACATTTATCGGTTGAGTGGCCATCAATGCAATGAAAATCACAATATGCATGAGGTTTGTACCAATATTTCTTAGGTTCTCCTTCAATCCAAGGTCTTGTAAGGGGATATTTTATCATCCCAACCACTTTGAGTTGATGAAAGACACTAGAGAGACTTTCACCGAGGGGTGTAAACTTATATTTAACTTTACACGCCCTAGTCTCTTTCTAGGTTGTATGATTGGATTTTTATTGATTGCTCATGTATGTTGGGCATATTACAATTATCCATGACACCAACTATGATGAAATTATTATTTCCACATACGTACCAAGAATTATCATGAGAAGTTATAATATGGTGATTATTATGAGTGAGATTGAAAGAAAAATGTTTGACGAAATTCTCTCGAGGCGTCTGCGAAGGTGGTGATAGATCGCTTTAGAATGTGTAAGAACCAATCCAAAGATTTTCCTCCTAGACTTCTAGGAAAAAGGCACAAGAGAAAGCTATCGTTATATGTCACTTCGTGGCATGCTATGGAAAATTATTTGATATGATGTCTCGGATCAGTTTTTCCTTGTATTTTTAAGTTTGGGTGTCTCGAAAGAGCATGGGAAGGGTATGCGTAAGATTTCTATGTTAAAATGGTATGGAAACACTTCATCAAATTTTAATTGTTTGCGTTATTTTACGTACCCAAGCAGTGTCTTTCATCCTTTGCCATTCTTGGAAAAATGATGAATTTTATAAATCCACCATTGTAATGAAAAAAAAAGGAGAGTGAAGAAAGGTACGAAGGATACAAAACTTAATAAAGTGAAGACAATAAACTCTTAACAAAATGAATGATAAGAGTGACTAAAGAGGGACTCCACAACACTTAACAAAATGAGTGACGTTGAGGTGGAAGATGGGCTGAAATGTTAGTTTAGATTACTCTTAAAAAGTGAGTGTTAAGAAATATAAAGAGGTTTGAAATGAATTTACGATCCTTTACAAAATTGAGTGTAAAGAGGGGAGAGACGAAAGAAGTTATTGTGCTTGACTTGTGATAAAGTGCTCCAAGAGGAGACTTAAACCACGATGGATGATACTCAACTCTTTAAAGAAAGGTGTTAAATGAAGAGACTTAGGAAAAATTATGATTTTGCTCAAATTTCAATAAGATGGATGTTAAAAAGGGAAACTAAAGAATATGATGGAGGATGTCAACCCTTAACAAAACAAAGGTGTCAAAAGAGAAGATGTAAGAAGATGAAAAAAGAGGTTTAATCTTAAAAAATTGTGTTGAAAGAGGAAACACAATAAAGAAAGGGGATCACAAAAAGAACAACAAAGTGAATGTCGTCACAAGAAGTGAAGTAATGACAATGAAAAGGTCTAAATCTTTCCAAAGTGCGAGATAAGAGCCAAAGGGAAGTAATTTCTTAGCAATCTCAAATCAAATCAAAGTGAATGCTTTAAAGAAAGAAGTGATGAAGTGATGAGGATGTAAATCGATGTATCAAAGTGATTGTAAAGCGCGACAACGTAAGAGTGATAGAAGCAAGATAGAATAATGTCATAAATTCAAAAAAGTGAATGTACAATGCGATGACGTAAGAAGAGATATGAAAGAGGTCGTTAATTCAACAAAGTGACTATGAAATGTGACAATGTAAGAGTGATGGAAGTGAGATAAAAGATTATCGTCAATTCAACAAATTGAATGTGCAATGCAATTAAATAAGATGATGAAAGAGAAAGAGATTTAAGGATGTCATCAACTCAAAAAATTGAATGTACAATGCGACGATGTGAGAATTTGGAATTCTTAGAGTTCAACAAGATAACATTAAACTTTAAGAATTACGACAATGAAAGATCAAGTGTGATCAAGAAGGTATTGACCATGATAAAGTGAGTCTTGTGGCGTCGAGACTTATATGAAAATGAAAGTAATCAAGTGCGGATATGGATGTGCGTAACCAAACACTTAGACATGTTTATAAAATGACAACGTAGATGAGAGATAAAATGTTAATGATGAAAGTGAAACACGAGAGAAAAGCATAAAATGATGTAGTGAAAGTTTTGGCCTCTACCGTGGCTTCTGGTGGTTCATTCAACTAGGTGTCACAAATTACCTCTACGAGCTTGGTTTTCCAAGGAAGTTGAACTGAATTAACCTTGTAGTATCTTGGCTTTACTTTACCCCCTTCGATATAATGAGCAATAAATGTGTTCAATTGTATTTTCACTGGGTCGTGTGAAGATAATTTTGACGCTAAATCTCACAAGTGTATACTAGTCAAGTAGGTAAGTAGAGCACTTCCCATTTCATCCACAAGGTTCCCTCTTACGTGGACTACTTTGGGGTTCCTAGGAGAATCCCTCTTGTTATCTTAAGGCTTATGCCAAAGGAACTTCTCCCAATTCAAAGCGGATGAGTCGTAGCTCTTAACCGAAACCTGTATATACAATGTTTTGAATGTGGTGTTTTTTCTTATCTTTGAACTTAATGTGGTTTGGTTGTACACCATTTGGAAACCTACAATTAGTATTTTTAAGTGTTTTTTTTTCAATATTCATGAGAGAGGGTCCTGCAAGAAAGGATTAGATTTTTTCCGGAAGAAGGTAAAATACAAGACAATAGAAGTGAACCCACGTTTCTGATTTCCAAGGTCACTTAAAAGCATGAGGAAAGAGCATACGTGTGGGTTGGATTTGATTAAGTGAAAAGTGTTAATTACCCAAAAAATGAGAAAGGATAACATTTTTATTCCCAAGATTGCTTAGAAAAGTGTGAGGGAAGAGCATACGCGTGATCGCACAATAATTAAAAACAAATAAGTGACAAAGAAAAAGGCATGAAAAACATGTTAGAAAGGGTTAGTCTACATTGTGAAACAATTAAATGTGCATAAAATGGTGAAAAAAGTGATAAAAATTGGACCGAAACATCCAATAACCCTATTTTGGCAAGTTTGACGATTAGGCGAAATTGGTATACATGATGAAAAAGGGAGCGAATCAAGCGGTCTAGAAGAAAGTGGAGGTTGATAAAATGTCTAAATAATGAAAAATAAGTGAAAGTAGAGTGCCCGAGTAGCCCGAATTTTTTTTTTTTTTGATAATTAGTCCAGTTAATAAAAGTGAAAAAAATAATAATGAAAAAAGGTCCTAAGTATGATCAAAAGTCCTAAAAAATAATTAAACTAAGGAATGAAATAAACTAGTTTAAAAGAATAAATTAAAAAAATTAATCAAAGCTAAGAAATTTAAACTAAACTAAACTAAAGCTATGAAAATTTAAAAGAAATCAATATTATAAAACTAAACTAAAGGTGAACTAAAGTGCAAAACTATAAATTAAAAAATGAAATAAAATAATAATAATAAAGCTCTAAGTTTAAAGCTAGTGTCTAAACCTAAGTTGAAAAGTATATTGTAAACCTAATATAGAAAGGAGTTAATAAACCTAAATGTTGACTTGTGTGCGGGAGTATTTTTGATGTTGTGTTTTTGCTGCAGAGTTTTTATGAAGGAGTTTGGCATGCAGGGAGCAATGGAGCAGAAGTCGCGAGCTCACTGAAGCTCGAAAAGGAAATTGCGGCGAAGGGGATCTTCCTCGCTATAATCTCGGTGAAGGGTAAATGGGAGAATCAAAGTGGGAGGTGCTCATTGGGAGGGAATGCAAGTAGAGGGTGGTTGTCAAGCATTGGGGATGAGGAAGGATCCTATTTGGGTGAAGGTCAAGGTTGGCTCAGGGAAGAACTCACCGAGTTAGGAGGGAGGGTGATCTACTTACCTAGGGTCAGGGGGCGTGATTCGAGGATGGGGAGCTTGGCGGTTAGCTTAGGTGCGGAGAGTATAGAGGGGCATGTAAGGAGAGCTCATTCGGTGGTGGGTAGGGGTTCGGGCCAGGTAGTTAGGGGATGGTTGGGGAGTCGGCTCGACCAAGTTGCCCGAGATGACCGGGTGAGTGGGAGCTAGGGGTTATGGGGGAAGGGGTGTAATTTAGGATTTAAGCTTTTTGTTTTCATGTTTTGAGAAAAATATGATTTTTTTTTAGAAAATATGATTTTTTTGCTAATTTTTTTACTTAAATAAAATCTAATTTTGGTTCTTTGTGTGTGTGCAGGATTTTGTTTCTATGCAAAAAAAAATAGAAGAGATCAAACCCAAGTCTTTTTTCAAAACCAAATATTTTTTGCAGAAAACTATAGATGATGCTTATACAAAATAGTGAATAACACAAGTAAAGCACAAAACAACAAAATAGTTAAATTTTCCACTAAAAATAGCAAAGCTATCAAAAGTGCTATATTTTTTTGTGTATCCAGATATTAAACCTATTGTTTGCTCCCATCCCGTAAACACTCGAAAAGGATGCACAAATCGAAAGTTAGAATGAAACAAATGCAATAACACAAATGAAACACATGAATAACAATGAAACATAAAATACAAACAAAGAGGGGTGCGAGTCCCACCGAGCATGCCAAAATGTAAACAAGGAAAAATCACGAAATGAAAGATAAACAAATAATTTTACAAAAACCTTCGTAATCCTTTAGTGCAAACCTCAAGTAGGTTGTAGAAACTTCATTTGTGAACCTTGTAAATGGATGTGGGTGATGACCTCCGAATGGGTTGACCAAATGCTATGAGTAGAGATTTTGGCTTGATTACTACTTCCAAAATAGCTGAAGTTGGAGCAATTTTAACGGAGTTTTGTGCTTAAATCCAAGAGGATTTGATAGAGAGTAGGCATGTATTTTATAGAGGCATTTTTTTTTAATTTGGTTGAACACGATTTAATGCACATGTTAAAAATAGCATTAGAGGAGGTTATAGTAGTTCCAGAGAATTTAGGGGCAATGATGGAATTAATTGCAGAAAGTTGCATCTAGAAAGGTGGTTGTACATGCAATTTAATTTCCCCCACCTTTATAGGATTCTAGAAGTGTAGTTAACTAGGATGAGGATGTGGAGTCCAAGTGGTTGTTGACTAAGTGAACGGTTGACTAGGATGTGCACACACTAATTAATTAATTAATTAATCATTTAATTAATAAATGATAATTAACTTAGCTAAAGGGGTACTAGGGGTACATGGGATTAATTTAATTAATCCAAAGGGTGCAATGTGTATGAATTAATCAATTTAATCAATTAATCACAAATGGGTGAATAACAAGGTGTACTAGGATACACTCTGGGAACATGTGAGTAATTTTTGGGTGTCTATAGTTAGAGATGATTTGGTCCTGCAAAACATTAGATGCAAGCAAGACAACAATAATATGATAATATCTGAATAAAACAACACAAAAAAATGACGACAATCTTGTGAAGGGTGTTCATGAGCGATGCAAACACATTCAAAGGATGTCCAAGTCTGTAACATTTGCGAGAAAGGTCAAGCACAAGAAATCTCAAATGTTAGTATGCATCTTGTCTTCTTTTTGGAAAGGAAGAACTTAGTTTTATAGGGTCGACAACAATTGTGTTGGGTCCCTTCCGACTACGGGAAACTTCCCAATGGGGGTGGTTTTGTTTTAGTCAAGATTTTGGGTTTTTAAGGATGGGAAAAGCACTTTAAAGCTTGTAGGTGGGAAGAGGTTGTTTAGGGATGTGTCATGGGTAGTTAGGGGATAAAGATAGGCATGATAAAAGCTAGGAAAAATCATAGGGATGTAGATTTAGGATAAAAGTGTCCTAAAAGGAAATTCCATTAGGGAATAATGGATATTAATTAATTAATTAAAATTAATCAATTAATGTTTATTAATAAAGATTAAAGTTGATGTGAATTTAAGTGGGAATTTATATAAATTAAGGGGCTCTAGCTAAGATCATGGTAAAATATGCACACATGGGAAGACAAGGGTAAACATACCAAATTTAGGTGTCTACATTTGCCCCTTTATGTGGAGTGGCTTGTGGTACCAAGCCATGAGAAAAAAATCGATGAGGGAGTAAGATGAAGGATAGAAGGATTGATGATGAGCTCCCCCTCAACTCGGGGATCGATGATGTCATGGGATATCGATGACGCATTTGAAAAAGGTAGATGATGAAGGGCGGGTGGGTGAATAAATATGGGTAAAATGATAACCAAGGCAAGATGCCCCAAGAAAAAAGGATCGTAATAACAATTAAAAACTATGGTAGTGACTTTGATATCACTTTGGTAGGGGACAATTGTTGTCTCAACGGAGACAATGACAATGTTCTACGGGAAATTGAGTGGACGAAAATCAATGTGAAATGGATTTAAGATGGGATGAAAAATCAGTCATTGGAAAACATCAAATTATGTGCAACTAAATGTGAAAAGTATGTGAAATCCTTCGTACACGAGGAATTGAGCAAAAGGTATGTGTCCACAAGGGACGAGGATGAAAATAATGGTGCCCTAGTATAGGACATGAAAAATGGCCCAAAGGGCGGATTGGAAAATTGGTGGTGAAGTAATATGCCCCAAAGGCAAAGTAAGTATGGCCACAAGGTGGAATTTGTGCATGGATTGGATAGGATTTTGAAATAAAATGCCCAAAGGGGAAAATAGGTATGGCCACAAAAGTGGAATTTGAAAATAGAAATGGATAGAGTGAATGTTGAATTAAATGCCCAGAGGAAAAATAAATATGGCCACAAATGTGGACTTCGAGATGATGCAAAATATTGAAATAAAATTCCCTAAAGGGAGAATATAGATGGCCATAAAGGTGGACTTAAGATGAGAGAGATATTGGATAAGATCGGATGAGGTGTAGGATAGTATGTAACTTAACGATAACGAACTATACGTATAAATGACACTACATCATATCAAGGAACATGGGAGGAAATGATGCCTCCAATCGCACTAGAGGTAAATAAGAGGGGATCCAGGTGACGTAAATAATATGTGACCAAAACAATGCTAGAAAATAACCAACGATAGTTAGTTATATAAAAGATCACAAGGAAACATGGATGAAATGAACTCATAAACCTAGTGTTGACACAAAAAAAGGGGTTTTAGATATAGCTTGTACACGGGAAGAGGGTTCTTCACGAATTGCATTCCCTAAATCTATGCCCCACTGGGAAGGGGAAAGAGAAAAGGCGATCAATACGAGAAATTTGCTAGAAGAAAGTTGATCAATGTGGGAAGATTTCATAGGATGCTAATAAAATGGAAGGTCTGATCAATGCGGTAAGGCTTCAATGCCATAAAAGAGTAGTCATCCTTTGAGGATATGGTCTACTTTATATATAGATGATATAAATGGAAAGAATGATATTTGATAGTCATCCTTCGAGAGATCGGTTTATTTATTTGGTTTTCATGCTTTTGACTTTAATTTTTATACTTCTCTTTTTATTATTATTTTTGCATGAATAGTTGTCCTTTGAGGGAGCAAAGATGTTTTTAATAACTTTGATTTTTGAGAAGAGAATCTATGAATTTTGACTTTACATGGGGAAGAGCTGGGAATAACTAGGTAGACCACTTAGAAGGGGTATTAAATGTACAAGAGACACCCGTGAGCCCTTTGCATGGTTCCATAAGGTGAATAAGAGGGTGATGGTTGTAATGATCATAGATTTCTCACCAAAGGGGAGAACCTATCTATAAAATAAATCTTATGGGAAAATCCATGGTTCCCATATTTAAGATCATACCAAGGAAAGTGATGGTAGACCACATAATTCCAAATCATCACAATGAAAGATGAAAGAGGCTAAAATGGAGGAATGATCTAAGGATGTGACTAAGATCTCATTGGTAGATGTGCTAACAATAGAATGGTTGTAAGTGCAATGTGTTAAGAGGTTCCACTTATGGTTTACCATTAAGGGAGTCCAATCGATAGGCTCCTGACACATACTTGTGTGTGATAATGTATGATCCAATCTAGTTGGGGGAAAACTTTCCGCATTGGATCCTTTCTATAGTAGTGACATTCTGATTTTCTTTGAGGACAAGGTTGCTAATATTAAAGTCACGTTATTTGAGGTGTTTATTATAAACATGTTTAATGCACTCTTAATAAACATGATGGTGTTTAAGAGAAACGAGGTGGTGCTCATCTAACAATTAAAACTTTGTTATACGTGTTTAGTGATATTTTCATCGAGATATGAAGTCACAAATGAACACATGTAAATATGGAATTTGAACTTCAAGAGGAATTAAGAATTCATAATCGTAAATAAGAGAGAAGGGGGTAGTGCCCATGGAGGTACAAATGCTAGTACAATATGCCCAAAGGGCGAAAAAAGGAAGCTAGAGATGTCGATTCAACTTGCTTGATCAATAGTTTTAGCAAGGATATTACGTAGAGTCTTGTTAGTGGCTTCGGCTTGGTTTTGTAGCTCGAGGATAATATGGAGAAGATAAGATGAGTTAGATGTTGAATATATTACAGATTTTCTTAAGATCTTTGTTTTTAAATGACTTTCTGATTGTCCATGACAATTTTTGAGGAACACCAAAGCGGAAAATGATGTGATGATAGATAAAGTTAATGATTGGACCAAATTTAGTTGAGGTGAGTAGGATTTCTTCCACCCATTTTGTGAAATAGTCGTCTGCATGAGAATGATAGAATGATGTTGTTGTTAAGAACGAGGATTAATAAGACTAATGAGATCAAGACCCCATTGTTAAAAGGGCCAAAGGTCTTGATTCAGCTGTAAGGATTGACTAGGAATGTGAATAAGATTGGAATGTTGCTAACATTTTCACATTTCTTAACATACTCACAACAATCATGATTGAGGGAAGGCCAATAATAGCCAAGATGAAGAACACGCTTAGTAATGGCTAAGCCACTAAAGTTTCCACCACAAATATCATCATGGAATTCTTGGATAGCACAAGAAGATTCATGGGATTTAAGGCATCGAAGAAGAACACCATCAAATACATGCTTATAAATAATTCCACCAAGGATCACATAGCGGTTAGTGCACTAAAGAAAAGACCTCCTAGTATTTTTGATAGGTCACGGGATGACGGATTGGGATAAATAATCAAATATTTTTGAATATCAAAGATCTAATGAATTAGATTCAACAAGATTGGCTTGGGGTAATTCATGGAATGATCGATCACTATGATAAATGACAACAAAAAGCTTGGATTACTTTTTTTTCCATGAGATAATAGCTACGATGGATGCCATCATATCATAAAAATGATTGGATGATCAAGGAACAACTTGGATGGTGTAGGAATCAAAGGATTCAAGAATAATATGAACAATGTTGTGATATTTTTGAAGGGTATCATTTTTACATTGATACTCACCTGTGACTTGTTTGATTATAAGCTCATAATCCCCATAGATGTCAATAATTTGAACACCTAGAAAGGCATCGTTTCAAGACCTAAGATAAGGGCCTCGTACTTATACCATATTTTTTGTGCACTCAAAATTGATTTTTTTGCAAGGGAAATAGGAGTATCCCAAGGAGGAATGAGAATGATGCCAACGCTTCACCCATTGTTGACACATAGATCCGTCAAAGAAGAGAGTGAATTTAAGAGTGCCATATTCATAATGAAATTGATTAATGGATTCGTCCGTGGAATGTTCATGAGGAAGATGCGAACTAGGAAGGGGGCTTCTACTAATTGGTCTGTAATAGTTTGGCCCTTAATAGATTTTTGAGGAATGAACTTGAGGTCAAACTTAGACATGAGCATGAGCCATTGAGTGATACGATCGTTGTGATATGGCTTAGAATGCATTGTCTTGAGGAGATGGAAGCTAGTAATGACATAGGTCTTATGATTGAGGAGATAGTGTCAAATTTTTGAAGTTGAAAAGAAGAGAATGCAACACAAATTTTCAGCCTTAGTGTAGTGAGTTTCATAGTCATGAAGAGTGTGGCTGATATAATAAATGACCTTCTCATGACCTTGGTCATCACAATGTGCTAACATAGCTCCTAGAGTGTGATCAGTAGTAGTGATGTATAGATAAAAGGGCTCCCCTTCACATGAGGTGTGAGCACAGGTGGAGACAAAATATATTGTTGAAGATCATAAAAATCATTTTAATAGCGATTGTAATTCCAATTGAAGTCTATATATTTTGAAGGAGGTGATGAAAGGTTTAGCATTGATTAGAGAGTTGCGAGATGAAATGACAAACAAATTGGAGTCATCCCTAAAGACTACAAAGTTTCTTAAGATTGGAAGGAGGAGGAATTTCGATGATTTCCTTAATTTTTACAGGTAAAATTCAATTCCCCGATAGAGACGCTAAAATGAAGGAGTTTGTCGATTAAGACTCCAAATACACATTTGGCTAGATTGAGACGAAGAAAGAATGAATAAGGTGCTTGAAAAGGACTTCAAGAATGGATAGATGGTCATGTTAATGTCTATATTTACCCAAAATATCATTGAAATAATATTCTATGGTTTTGTGGATGAGATCATGAAAAATGTAAGTCATGGCCCACTGATAAGTAGCACCAGAATTTTTCAAACCGAAGGGCATGACACGGTAACAAAAGATCCCTCAAGGGGTAATTAAGGAAGTCTTATGTTAGTATTCGGGAAATAAGAATCTAATTATAACTAGAAACACCATCCATGAGAGAACAAAATTCTTGGGATAATCCTATTCCCCTTACAAACTGGAACTTATTCCTCCTTGGGATGTGGTGGACCGAAAGGAACAACATCCTGAAATTTGGTTGGTACATAGGTTCCTTATCAATCCTACCGATATGGTAGGGATTGGGAAGGGTGTTGAGTGTGAGAAGACGATACTCCCCCAAAGATGAGTTTGTTCATTAATTCATCTAGGTAATAGTCATTGGGAAGTTTGGATGAGGGAATGGATGAGCTAGTGGATGGTGCAGATGAATCATTATTAGGAATGATTACATCATTTTTATAGGTCATGTTGTACATTCAAAAGAGAGGATCATCCTGGAAGTGTCAAAATATTCCCCTCATGCTCATACTTAAGGGAATGATGAAGTGTAGAGGGGACACAATGCATGGCATGGATCCACGGTCGTCCAAGGAGAAAATTGTACTAAAATTATCCCTCTATGATGTAGAATACCTCATGGAGGAGCTTCTACCGAAATGGATAGGAATAACGACCATTTCCAAGGCGGGAGAAATGACATCATTGAAAGCGTGAAGGACCATAGGTGTCTGGGTGATGAATTCCTTTGGGATCTTGAGTTGATCAAAAGTATGTGATGGAAGGATATTAATTTTTACCCCAATGTCGATCATGGATCGTCGAATGAATGTATCATTGATCCTAGCTGTAATAAAGAGGGGAAGGTCATGTTCTTCCGATGGGATGTCTAAAATTTTAGTATCATCAAATGAGATAGCCACAGAAGCAGTGAGTTCTCCTATGAGAGATGTGAAGGGTTGAGCCTCATCACTAGATGTCGGAATATGCTTTAAGGCTTTAGTGAGAGCTTGTCTATGGTCTAGCAAGCTTTGGATGAGCTCATAAAGTGACATCTTAATAGGGGCCTGATGAAGCTTTTTGATGATACTTTGTTCAATGGGCCTAGGGGATGCTAAGATGGAAACCTTAGGTTTCAATGATGTGGTTAACTCCTTAGGAGGAGGAATGGTGACAAAGGTCTTGGATTTTGGTTCGGATGTTGATTTTGGATCATGTGAAATAGATCAGTGGTTATCGAACAACATTGTGTAAAAAGGGGGCCATCTTTAGAATCTTGGTCACCCAGAGAGGGGATGGCCCAAAAATTTTGTGAAGAATGGGGGGACTTTTGCATTTAGATGGACAAGGTCAAAGGTGTAGATATTGAACGGGATGTGGAAGGAAGAGACTGATTGATTCAAGAAGAAGTCCTTCTTCCTCAATGAGGTTATGGAAAATGGCCTGGAGTGCTTTAAATTTATCGATTATCATGCCCCGAGGTACAATGGTAGGCACAAATAAGATTGGAATTGAACCATGATGGCTTTCTACTATTTGGGTCAAATCCCTTGATAGGTGGAAGCATGATGGTAGAGGTTTTTAGTAAGTGTTGGAAGACCTCTGTATATGACTCAACTAAAGCACTAGAAGATGCCTTGTGAGATATCTTGGTCTTTAAAGAGGAAGTGGATGCTTGGGATAAAGTATGAGTATATTGATGTTTTGGTGGCTTGAATTTGGTTCTAGTGTTGGTTGGTGCCTTAGTGTTGAATGGTTTTGGATTGGTGGGCTGAAATGTTCGTGGTCCTAAAATGGATGATGTTGCATTGGATTGTTTAAATCTAGGAGCATTTATAGATTTCATTTGTGAGGATGTGTCCTCGGGAGGGATGACGAAATTTTGACTCGGAGGAGCGGATGGTGGCATCATGGTTATTACAAGTGTAAGAAGCAATATTTACTTGATGTAATCTAAGGAGAGTGGAGATTGATTTGATTGTGTTGATGAGATGGAGGGAACATTTGAAGTCATTACAAGTTGAATTACTTTTAATAATTCCTCAAATTATGAAAATGGTGTGGAGGAAGAAGGTGGCATGGATGTGGTTACAACAATTGATGTGGGTAAAAGAATAAGAGGAGGAACTAGTATTGATTCTAAGGATGGTATGACGGAAAAGGTGGAATGGATATAGGTGAGGTGGCCAAATCTAATGAAGTGGGTGTGGTAAGTGATTAAGTAGATGTGATAGGTAAGGGAGTTGATGGAGGACCAATGTCGGATGTGGAAGTAGGTGGAAATGGTTGTTTCATGAATGTATCAAGGGGCATGAATGATATATTTGTGAATGGGGCTCTAGTAGTTGTAGGAGTGGATGTCAAGATAGATGTAGGTATGATTGGTGTGGTTGTGGGGATAAGTGTTAATGGACTTGTGGATGTAGGAATAATATCAAAGGGGGTGGATGTGATCAATGATGGAGATAAAGTTGTGGATGGGATAGGTTCATAATTAGTAATGTGAAGAGTGTTTATAGTGTGAGTGTTGGGTGCTTAGGTTGTAGTAGAAGTGGTAGTTTGACTTGTTGTTGTATGATTTGGGAAAGGTTATTTGAATATGTCAAGTGGTTGGTTGGGTGAGGCATTTGGATTATCCACTTGAAGATCTCCTTGATCAATGAGTCTCTGGACCAAATATTTGAAAGTTTGACATTTCTCTATGTCGTGCCCTCGAGACTTGGTGGTACTTACGATAATGGTCAAATAGGAGGAAGTGATATAAGGTTCACCACCATAAATTTATCAAATATTGTACTATATGACTCCTTGTAGTTAGGCATTGGTCAAGGTGCTCATTATTGATTCCATGTGCTAAATTTAGGTGAGGAAGAGTATTTAACGACCACAACATTAGCCTCCCCCTTAGATTTTTCATTTTGTGTGGATGATTTAGTAAATTCATGTTTAGGTTTGTTCAATTTTAGTTTTAAATGGCCTTGCTCAAGGGCATGTGTTTCAAGTTTGCAAGCCATGGTGAAGGCTTCATTGAAGGTTCGAACGATTTGATTTGTAAGGTATCTAATATATTCTTCGCACATGAACATGAGAAGAGCTCAATGAGATCAGTTTTTGGGAGAGGGAAGGATAATTGGTTTATAATGCCACACCATCATGCGATGAAGTCTGCAATGGACTCATCTTCAAACTGTCGATGGTGTATAAATCATTGATAGTTATTTTATGCATAATGTTGATTGAAAAGTGTTCTAAGAATAGTTGCAGAGTTGGGTGAAAGAAAATATAAAATATTGAGGAATAATATTGTACCAATGTAACGTAGGACTGACCAAGGACATGGGGAAAGTGTGAAGCATTAAGTCTTAATCATGTACAATAAGGTAACATGCATGTCTAAATGCACGAAAGTTTTTTTTTTGGATCCTCTTTTCTATTAAACTTGGTCAATTTTTGTAATTCCCAGTGTGGAGGACATGTTTTAATTGGTGCAGATGGGTGAATAGGATCATTACAAATTTTCTCATATGATAATGAAACTTTGGACCCTAAAGTATTAGCCTCAAGGTTTTCCAACCTATTCATGAGGGCATGCATGGGATCATTCAAAAAATTTTATTGAGGGATGAGAGGTGGTGGTTGCATATAAGAAGTGGCCATATGAGTTTGTTGGTGAATTTTCAGATGTGTAGGTGTTTGAGGAATTTGATGGGGTGATTATAAATCATGGGTTATGATTAAAGGGGTGGTTTTTGAAAGATTTTTTTAGAAATGGGAACATGGTATGATTGTTGGGATTGGGTTGGTTTTTACGGAAAGTGTTGAGTGGGAATGTGTGTATGAATGGGTTGAAATTGTTGATGGAATGGATTAGAAACTAAATAATGCAAAGCACCCGTAAAAGGGGTTGGGAAGTAATGACATGCATGTGAGATGTGAGAGGGTCATGTTGTTCAAATAGGGGATGTGATGTTTGGGCATGTTGGTTAGGGACACTAGTGATGATAGTGGCTAAAGAGGTGATAGGGAGGGTAGTGTTGATTTGTCGTGTTGATTGGAGGGATATTGTGAGGAATGGGTGTGACTATCTGGGTAGTTTGGTGAGATGGGGGATTGGTAGAAGATGAAGTGAGATCACATTGGGCTGTGGAAAGTTTGTTTACCACAAATTGGGTGGTTTTAGGATTGGTCTGATAAGAATAAATATGTTGAAGTGGTGGGCCATCTAGGGGAAGATGAGTTGATTTCCTAAGGAGATAGTCTTGGAGAGCCACCAGATTGGCATCAAGAAGCTCTTGGAACTACACATCACCGCGAGGGATAAGAGGAGGTCCAAAAGGTTTTTTCTAATGGATGGTGGGGTGGTTGGCCTAGACAGGATAGATTGATGATATAAGAATGGGTTGGTCTCACCTAAGGTTGTAGTGTGAACAAGGGGTCCTTGGTGAGAGACATTAATGAGAGGTTGAGTGTCCATGAAAGAAGTAATCAAGGGCACGGATGAGGTAACTATTGTGGTAGATGTTTGTTGAGATGAAGAATTATTTGAAGAGAAGTTTTGTTCCATTTTCTTGGCTATTGAATGAGTAACTATAGGCATCAAAAAAAAAAAGTTAACCAAGAAAGTCAAGAAAATAATTCTTTTTATGTTTTTGATTATTAAGAAAGTGTGAAAAAATAAAAGGGGATGGATAATGAGGTACCTAGGAGAAGGAAATCTATGTCTAGTTTTAGGTTTTTATGGCTAGGAAGTCTCGAGATGACTTCTTGTTGGGTGATGAAATCCCAATCAGTCCACTAGGTAGGATGATGTCTAGATGTGTGATTTAGATGCATGAGGTTTAGTTGTGTGTGATAGAATGTGAGATGTAGAAGGTTAAACCCTACTTAAACTATGTAATCAAGTAGAATGCAGATAAGAAAGGCTATTTTTAAAACCAAATCTAGATGTGATCTTTTGATGAGGACACACACAAGAAAAGGGAAATATGATAAGAAAAGGAGAAAATAGGGGAAAATGAAGAATACCTAGATAAATATTTTCCTTTTTATCTGAACTTTAAGTGAAGAGTGATTAAAATGGCTAAACCTAACACGATAAAGCAAAAAGATAATCCTTGTGCTACAGTGTTAGTAAAAGATAGAAGAAGCTGAAATATAGAAATAAATGCAAAAGGATAACTTAAAGGGTGGTCCCACTTTGGGCGTGCAAAGAATTTTGTTGTAGTTTTCACATTCATTTCAAATTATCTATGTTATCTACTAAATAAAGATAAACAAATCAAAGAATGGAGGTTTTATGGTACCTCGGATGCATGATGTGGATGAATGAGCACAAAATGATTGATCCTTGCTTTGAGCTAGATAAATCTACAAAAGTAGAGAAAATTTTATTACATAGTTTATGCGAGGGCTGCCCGAAAAAATCGGCTCCAAGAAGCATTAACTTCTCTTGCGAGATGTCAACCCTGGTTCAATAAGATAAAGTGAAGTAAATGGTAGATAACTAGATAGCATGCGAAGCATATACATAACAGGATCTGAAACTGATAAAAATAGATGGAAACGCAGTGATCTAATATAAATGAACTTGAAATAAAATTTACCTTACTAGGTCAATGATGACCCATACTACATAAAGGTAGGTCGATGGTGACCTATTTGAGAAGATCTAGACAAAAAGTGAATATGTAGACCTACGAGAGGTTTGAGTGAAAAACTAGAAGGTATATAAGATTTTGATGTTGGGGGATAACCGGTAGAATAATATTTGGGATAGAAAGGTAGAGAAAAGGACATAAAAGAGTGATTTGGCTGGGATATTTGACAAATAGGACCCTAATCGATGATGACCGAGGTGAGTTGATTGTGATTGTAGCAGATTAGGATAAGGTCAAAGGTAGATGGATGGAAAAGGTAACTCCAAGCAAGGAAGGTGGAAACAAGGCTGAAAATGGAGCTCGAGTGTTGTTGGAGATGATCTGGTCTTGAAAAATGTTAGATGCAAGAAAGACAACAATAATATAACAATATCTAAATAAAACAACACAAAAACGTTGAGAATATCATGAAGGGTGTTCATGAGCGATGCAAACACATTGAAAGGATGTCCAAGAAGTCTTTAATTGTTGCAGGGAATGCTCAAGAATGAGAGAGAGTTCGCAAGTCACAAAAATCTTGGATGTTCGTATGCATCTTGTTTTCTTTTGGAAAGGAAGAAATCAGTTTACGGTCGGCATGATAAAGAACTATGCTAGGTCACCGTGACTATGGTGAAAATTTCCCCAATAGGGGTGATTTTTATTTTTGTCGATTTCATGTTTTTAAGGATGGGAAAAGTTCTTTAAAGATTTTATGCATGAAGAGGTTGTTTAGCGATGTGTCATGGGTAGTAGGGGATAAAGATAGGTAGGATAAAAGCTAGGAAAAACATAAGGATGTAGATTTAGGATAAAAGCATCCTAAAAGGAAAGTCCATTAGGGAAATAATGGATATTAATTAATTAATTAAAATTAATCAATTAATGTTTATTAATAAATATTAAAGGTGATGGGAATTTAAGTTGGAATTTAATTAAATTAATGGGTTTTAGCTAAGACCATGGTAAAATATGCACATGCAGGCAAACAAGGGTAGAGATACTAAATTTAGGTGTCTACAAAGTGTGATAGATGTTTTTTCCACATTTTCCTTGTAATCCCATTTTTGAGGATGATAATGTTGCTAATGAAATTACTTTTGGTGATGTGTACATGATGGAATGTTCGATCACTCGCCATGGGGAGCCACCTTAATCGATTTATTATATTCTAGAACTATGGAGGATTTTTGGAAATGCATAAAATAGGTTTCTTCTTTCCCTTCCCCTAATCATGATGAGATATATATGGTCCAATCATTTGAGTTACCAAATCATGATTTCAATTATTTAAGAGCTATGATGATTAATAAATACGATGGTGGGATCCCTTCGGAGGAAGACATGCAATTGTTAATGAATGCGATTTGTGGCTCAAGAAAAGGATTTTAATCTTTGGAGTAGACAAGTCAAAGGATATTCTCCTATTACTAAACCAAAGGTACCTCTCTTGACCAACATCCCAAAAATAACTCCCAAAAGGGATGTTCCCGATAAGGTTCTTTCCATTGCTTCCACAAGACCAAGTTCCTCTGCTTCTTCTCAAGTAGTGAAGGATAAAATTCCATCATAGAAAGCTATCCCCCTACCCTCAAATTCACCCTTTCTCAAGTATACGATATGTGACATTGCTCAAATCTTGTGTCTAATAAAGATTTCTATTCCATTTATTTAGCTACTCAGATTCCCGAGCATAAGCAAATGTCATTTGAATAATTGGTAATAAAAGAGGATGTAGTTGTGCAAGAAGAGGGAAGTTAATAATGAAGTGGTTCCTCCTACCATAGCTGAAATTGATGTAGCGGAGAGGAAGAAGAAAGCATGGAGGAGCCCCCGAGATGTATTTGGGTACTTCTCTGGTTGAATCAAAAATAGATGTAGACCCTTTCTTCACTACTTTGATTGTCATGAGAGACTTCTCCATAACTAGTATGTTTGATTCAGAGCTTCATGCAATATTATGCCTTTGGAGGTTATGAATGAATTAGACATTAAGATAACAACAGCTTATGGGAGATGTTTTCCATGGATTCTAGAGAGGTACCCATTGTGGGGTATGTCAAAGGGTTGATAGTACAACTTGTTGCTTATCTAGAAAATACCATACCATGAATGTGGTCATAGTAGATTGCCCCGCTAAATAGGGAATATTGTTGTCAATAAAGTGGGTAGTAGGTGTGGGATGAAGTATTCAAATGGATGTCTTATGCTACTATATCATTGGAGGGAAATCTGGTCAAATTGCATGGAGAAAATAAATTGCTCCATCTTATTGAGGATCCCATGAATGCCTCTTATGAAGTGTTGTTCTTTTATATAGATTTGGGTAACTTCAATGGCTACACAGATTTTGAAAATCATTGCATAAATATTTATGCAAATCATGAAGAGGCCCATGTTTCTGGATCATGATATTTTATGGGGAATGTTATAAATTTGGGAATGGATTTGGAGTAGCTTTTTCATCACCAAATCAAGAAACTGCTAACTTCTCTTTCAAGTTAAAATTTGAATGAACTAACAATATTGTTGAGTATGAAGCATTGTTGCTTGGCCTAAGGGTTGCATGGAAGCATGGAATTAAGGACATAATTGTTAAGGGAGACTCTGAGTTAGCAGTGAAAAAATTAGAAAATTATATGCTACTAAGAATCAAAGGTTGAAATAGTACAAACATGCAATATGGGATCTCATTGACATGTTTGCTTCTTTTAATATCCTATACCATGAGAGATCCTAGAAATGTAGCAGTGATAGATTGGAAGTATTGTCTTCTCAATTTGAAAATGAATTGGTATCACCTTATTGTGTCATTATGAAGTATAAGTTCTAGTCGAGCCATCAATACCAAACAACATTCAACATTTGTAAGTTTTTCCGTAGGATGATGCTCAAATCAATAGGTTTTTAACTTACAAAGAAGATTTTTCTAATCAAATCATTGATCTTGAGCCTATGGTAGAAATGTTTTAAGGTAGGAGACTATTTTTAAAAATACATAACACGGTTAAAAGCTAATACCATCCCTCATGGATTGGTTAGTCTCGAGTCAAACTTTAACAATGTTGACAAGGTTATTAAAAAGTTATCTCTACATATAGGGATGTTGAGGAGTGCACTTTGGGAACCCCCAGAATCCTAGAAAGGTTTTATTGGGTTTTAGCATGAGCAAGGAATAAAATCTATCCTATACTAAGTTGTTGAAATTTTTCTAAGATTATCTAGCATGGTCATACTCGGAACTAAAGGCATATAGAGAAGATTTGTTTCAACAAAAATACCATTGGAACCCCATTCCAAGCCCTTTAGATAGAAATAAAGGCCTATTAACCCCATCCTAGCAAACAAAATGAAAGAAGATTTTATGAAACTAATGGAAGGAGGGATCATATATCCTATTAGATATTCTTCTTGGGTGGCTAATCTTGTGCCAGTAAGAAAAAATAATGGGGACATCTGACTTTGTGTAGATTTTAGAAATATGAACAAGGCATCTCTTAAGGATAATTACCCACTCCCTAACATGGAAAATATGTTGCAAAAGGTCACAGGATCAGAAATTATATCTACATTGGATGGTTTTTCTGGATATAACCAAGTAGTAGTAAGCAATCAGAACAATTTAAAACTTCTTTTACTACCCCATGGGGAACATATGTTTATGTTAGGATGCCTTTTGGACTAATAAACGTAGGGAAATTTTTCGAGAGAGCTATGGATGTAGCTTTTTTAGTTTTATCAATGACTTTATAGCAGTATATTAGGATGATGTAACTGTTTTTAGGAAAAAGGGGTGATCACTTGAGATACCTCGAAAATATGTTGCTTAGGTGCAAGGAATATGGATTTCATTAAATCCCAAGAAGTGCCATTTTGGAGTCCAAAAGGAAAAATTGTTATGGCACATAGTATCAAAAGAAGGGGTCATGATAGATCCTGAAAGAGTGGAGGCAATTGGTAAGGTTCATATTCCTGTGTCTAAAAAGGGTATTCACTTTTTCTTGAAACAGAAAAAAAAATTGGGAGGTTTATCTCAAAATTTGTTGAGATTACTATTCCTATTACAAATATGCTAAAGAAAGATCAGGTTATCAAATGGGAGGAAGGATATGTTCGGTTATTTAATGGGATAAAGGAAGCACTTAAAACTACTCCCACATTGGCTAGTCCAGATTATAAAAAGGCATTCCAAATGTTTTCCTTTTCATTCAAAATGTTTTCCTTTGCTTCAAAAAAACACAATTATTTCTATGTTCTTACAAAAGCATGATGAGGGGCAAGAAGCCCATTTCTTTCTTTAGAAAGCCTGTAGGAAGATGGAATAAAATATTCCATCATGGAGAAGCAATCCTTTTCCTTAGTAAGAGCCACCAAAATCTTTAGACCTTATATCTTAAGCTCAAAGGTTGTGGCTTATGTTCCCCATACAATGGTGAAATATTTTTTTCAGAAATGGAGATATCCAGGTAAAAAGATGTCATTGGTAAATAAATTGTAAGAGTATGACATGGAGATCTAGACAACCAAGTTGGTTAGAGATTTGGGATTGGAAACATTAATGGATGAAAGTAATTTGCATGAAAGAAGTAAATGTTATTGAAGAAGGAAGGTTGGACCCTCATGATAAGGTGAGAACTCAATTTGTACAAGGATATAGTATACTATTTGAAAAATTTGAATTGTCATGGACTTAGATAAGAACCAGAAAGGACACTAAAACTCGGCTTCCCATGATCATATCCTGACTAATCATGGGTTACCTTAGAAGAACCTAGAGGGATTTTTACTTAGATGTAACAACTGAAGAGGAAGCTCCTAGGATAATTACGAGTTCCATGGGGAGTATGTGGGGGTCATTTCACTTTAGGGTCATTGTTCATAAGATTATAAGGGTAGGATATTGGTGGCCTTCACTATTCAAATATGTTTCCTATTGGTTAGAAATGTGAAATCCGCTAACACTTTTACCCGGAATATTGAAAGCTTATGTATGTACCTTACCTCTACAACTTATGTTATCAATAGAATCCCATTTCCTCAATAAATGGATCTTATTGGAGAAATATCATATTCCTCAAGTGCTAGACACAAATAGATACTTGATCCATAGGGACCCGAGAAAATACTCCACTTCATCAAATTCAACTAGTACGAAAAGAAAAAGTTAGAAATGAGAAGTTGAGTCTATAAAAATTCTGTAAACCTTTTCCCTCATGTAAATGGCAGATTCACATCTCATAAATCGATTTTCAAACAAATAAAACATCATGTCACCGAACTTGGAAAAAAATAAAATAGAGCTCACGAATGGTTATGGAATTCAAATGGTGTGAATGTGACTCTTCCTTGGATGTATTTTCCCACTCTAGTTCATGGGAGGACATGGGAAGCAAGTGCAAGTTCGAATGATTAATGGGAGAAGTGAGAAGAGATCTTTAGTGCTAGAATTGGATTGTAGAAGTAAGAATATGTGAATAACAAAGTAGCCAAGTAAATAAGGGAATATTTTTAGATTGTTGTCTTCCACTCCTCTTATTGTAATGTGTATCTTTTTATTTTATAATTGGCCTTACATAAAAAAGACCAAGAAGAAAATTTCCCTTCCCGACTAGTTTTCCTCAACTTGGGGTTTCCAGGATAAAAATTTTGTTTTAAGCAATTGATTTTGAAATCTATGTTTCTACTAAATAGTTCTAAGCACAAAATAATCAATATACTAACTTGAAGTAAATCATATTTTTAATTGAAGTAGAACAATAATTTGTAATAAATTTTGTCTTGTAAATTCCACAAAGTTATGGGCTGTTTTGGGCCCATGGTTTTTCGGTACCCATTGTTTTGTAAAACCGCCTTTCTTCGGCTACCCATAGGTTTATGGACGGTTTTGGTTTTAGCCCATTGTTTTGATACCCATGGTTTTGTATCAAACTGATTAAGCAATTGTCTATTTATATGGTCTTATGCATATGATAGATAGACAAGAAAATGTATTGCAAATGTGTTTTGAATTCGGTGTGAATTTCAGTAGAGTTTGTTGAGCATAGCTCCAAACGGATCTGGGTATTAGAGAGAGTGGAGGCTTGTAATAAAATCGAGCAAGTGATTCTTGGTGACGTAGCCCAAATTGGGTGAACCACGTTAAATCTTGTCTCTCTCGTGTTGTGTTATTTATTCTACACTTTTATTTGAGATCTGTAATATTTTCTCGCATTAGTTTCTACTTGTGATTCTCGGGATTATTCCACATATTTTATCTCTTATTTCCTAACAATTGGTATCGTGAGCCTGGTTTGGTTTGTCAAGTGTTGAATCACAGGAAAGTTTTTATCTTGAGTGGGAGCTATGGCAGATGATGGAAGATCTAGGGTTGATAAATTCAACGGTAGAATTTCAGTCTTTGAAGATGCAGATGGAAGATTACCTTTATCAAAAGGATCTTTATACTCCTATGTCTCGAGAAGGTGAACAAACCCTCGAGTATGACAAGATGCGGAATGGGATTTGTTGGATCGGAAGGCACTTGGAAATCCGCCGTGTCTCGCATCTTCGGTATTATTTAATGTTTCAAAGGAAAAGACTACAAAAGATCTAATGGATGCATTAGGAAGTCAGTATGAAAACCCTCTCGCCTCTAACAAGATATTTTTAATGAAAAAGTTGTTTAATATGAAGATGTCTCGAGAATAGTTCAAGAGTAGATCATTTAAATGATTTCAATATGGTTGTGAATATGCTAGCTTCTTGGTTACAATAGAATTTGATGAAGAAGTTAGGGCTTTATTAATTCTGTGCTCTTTACCCGAGAGTTGAATAGCCCTGTAATGGCTGGTAAGTAACTCGGTTCCAAATAACTCAAGTCAAGTTTGAGGATGTTGTCAGAGGGTGATTCTAAGCGAGGAAATGTGAAGAAAAAGCTCCGGGAATCTTCTACTTCAGGGAATGCTTGATAAAGGAAACTAGAGGGAGACAAGAATAGAGGAAACCGTGGAAAATCAAAAGATCGGCAAGGTCAAAATCCAAGAACAAGATTGTATGTTGGAACTCGTGGAAAGTCCGGGCATGCAAAGAAGGATCATTGGGAGCTTCGGGATAAGAAGAAGAAACAACAGAAGAAAACAAGGAGGCAAATGTGGCATCGGGTAATGTATGTCGATGCTTTGATTCTTTCTTTGCATAATATTACCGAATCTTGGGTTTTAGATTCAGGGCTTCTTTTCATGCTACTCCACATAGGCATTATTTTGTTGATTATGTTCAAGGGATTTTGGGCATGTTTTTCTTGTGATGATGAGCCTTGCAAAGATAGTTGAAAAGGTTCTGCTTCTGTGTTAAGATGCGAATGGGAATACATGGCTATTGAAGGATGTCGACATGTGCCTACATTAAGGAGAAATTTGATATCAACGGGGCAATTGGGAAGTGATGGTCAGACCGTGATATTTACAAACTAACTCTTGAAGGTTACCAAGGGTGCTCTTGTGGGTGGCAGAGGTAAGAAGGTCGAACCTTGTATTTAACCACCGATAGTACTAATGATTGTAATCTTGTGGCTTCGATGCAGATACAACATTATGGCACTATAGGCTCCTGGCCATATGAGCCATAAGGGCATGAACATCATAAAGAAGAATTTTCCTAGATATACAGTAAACAGTTTGATTTCTGTGAGAACTGCATATATGGGAAACAAAAGCGAGTAAGGTTTCTCAAGGTCGACCTACAAAGAAAGAGAGTAAGTTAGAGCCGGTACATTCTGATGTGTGGGGCCACTCGTATCATCTCTTGGGGTTCAAGTTATTATGTTACTTTTATCGATGATGCAACAAGGAAAGTTTGGGTTTATTGTATTAGAAACAAATCTGATGTATTTGACACTTTTGTTAAATGGAAAGCCTCGTAGAGAATGAAATAGGTCTTAAGCTAAAATGTCTCAGTCCGATATAATGGAGGGGAGTATCATAGCAAGAATGAATTTAATGATTATTGTTCTAAGAATGGAATCCAGCAAAAGATGGTTCCAGAACTCCACAAAGCAGAATGGGTATCGTAAAGGATGAACAAAACAATAATGGAATGTGCTAGAGCATGAGGTTACATGCAGATCGCTCTTTTTTTTTTGGGCGTAAGGTGAGCACAAATGTACTTGATAAACAGAGGACCCTCAAGTGCCTTGATGGAGGCATACCCGAGGAGGCATGGTATGGTAAGAAAGTTGATTATTCATTTCTTAGAGTCTTTGGATGTGAGGTGTTTGTTCATATAGACAAGGATGATAGACCAAGCTAGAGGCTAAATCGTAAAAATGTACTTTCATTGGTTATGGTGGTGATGACTTTGGATTTAAATGTTGGAGTATTAAGGACAAGAAAATCATTCGGTCTAGGGATGTGGTCTTTAATGAGAAAGTCATGTATAAGCAATAACATGCAGAAAATAGGGAAGAATCCAAGAAAGAATATGCAAGTGGTAGAGGATCTTCCTGATGGGAAAGTGACCCATGAATCAGCCTCAGAACCTACTCAACAGAACCCCAAACTCCTACAGTGAGGAGGTCTTCTAGGGTAAGAAAAGAACCTGAACATTTTTCTCCTTCTCTTTATTATTTATTACTCACTGATAGTGGAGAGCCAGAGAGCTTTGATGAAGCAATGCAGTAGATGCCAGTAAGAAGTGGGAGCAAGCCATGGATGAGGAGCATAAGTCTCTCATGGAGAACCAGACTTGGGATTTGGTGAAGCTACCAGAAGGCAAAAGAGCATTGCAGAACAAGTGGGTGTACAGAGTTAAAGATGAAGAAGGAGGAAAGAAAAGATATAAGGCCCGGTTGGTGGTCAAGGGGTTTGCATAGAAACAAGGTATAGATTTTGATGAGATTTTTTCCCGTAGTAAAAATGACTTCTATTAGAACTCGCTTTGGAATAGTGGCAAGCAGTAAGACTTGCACTTAGAACAGTTAGATGTAAAGACTGCATTTCTCCATGGTGATTTGGAGGAGGAACTATATATGCAGCAACCAGAGGGCTATGAGGTCAAAGGTAAAGAGGAGATGGTGTGTAAACCAAGAAGAGCTTAGATGGCTCAAACAAGCTCCACGTCAATGGTATAAGAAGTTTGATAGCTTCATGATGGAGCAAGGTTATATTAGATGTCATTCTCACTATCATTGCATGTATACAAAGAAATTTGAGGATGGAAGTTATATTATCCCGTGTTTGTATGTTGATGACATGTTGGTCAGAGTAAAAAACATGCAGAAATAAAAGTACTCAAGAAACAACTAAGTGAATCCTTCGATATGAAGGATTTGGGGTAGCCAGACAAATCCTCGTATGAGGATAACTCGGATAGAAGGAACGGAAGCTGACTTTATCTCAGAAGAGTACATTAAGAAGGTATTGATAGGTTTAACATGCAGGATGCTAAACCGGTCGGGACTCCTTTGGTGGCCATTTTAAGTTATCAAAGGAGCAAAGTGTCCCAAGACAGAGCAGAAAGAAACCAGATGTCCAAGGTACCTTACTCATCGCTAGTAGTGCAATTTGATGTATGCTATGGTGTGCACTAGGCCTCGATATTGCCCATGCAAAGGGGAGTCATGAGTAGATTTATGAGTGATCCAGTAAAGAGCATCGGCAAGCAAGTAAAGTGGATCCTTCGGTATTTGAGAGGGACCATGGGGACAATTTTGTGCTACAAAGGATCGACACCACTTTACGTGGTTATGTAGATTCGACATGGCTGGAGATGTAGATAAGCAGGAGGAGCACGAAAGTTATATTTACACTCAGGTGGGACAACAGTGAGAGCTGGATTTCACGACTACAAGTGGGGTGGCTTTGTCAACCACGAGGTTGAGTATGTTGCTGCCACAAGAGGCAAGCAAAGAGATGATTTGGTTACAACAATTGCTTGAGGAGTCAGGGGCATAAGCAGGAGGAATGTAAGTTACATAGTGATAGTCGAGTGCTATACACCTAGCTAAGAACTCTACTTTCCACTCCAGTGACGAAGCATATACAGCTGAGATATCACTTCATCAGACAACTTTAGAGGAAGATAAGTCAAGTTGAGAAGATTCATACCACTCAATCCTCGCAGACATGATGACCAAGGTGGTCACAAGGGATAAACTAAAGCTATGTTCAGCTTTGGTTGGCCTTCGCAGATGACAGTGAAGGGTTGAGAAGCTTGCTCAATGGAAATCAGTCTCCAAGTGGGAGATTGTTATGTTTGTGGAGCCTATTTTCATGTTAGAGTGTGGTACACCTTCTATGTGTTACACTCTGGGTATTTTTATGGTGGTCCCACTCGCCGGTGAGCGGGTTACGGGGGTTTGGGGGCGAAGCCCCAAGCAAATTTTCATGGGTGGTTTATTAACCCATGGGTAATGGGTAACCATTATGGGCTGTTTTTGGGCCCATGGTTTTTCGGTACCCATTGTTTTGTAAAACCACCTTTTGGCTACCCATAGGTTTATGGGACGGTTTTGGTTTTGCCCATTGTTTTGATACCCACGGTTTTGTATCAAACTGCTTAAGCAATTGTCTATTTATATGGTCTTATGCATATGATAGATAGACAAGCAAATGTATTGCAGATGTGTTTTGAATTCGGTGTGAATTCTCAGAGAGTTTGTTGAGCATAGCTCCAAACGGATCTGGTATCAGATTGAGAGAGTGGAGGCTTGTAATAAAATCTGAGCAAGTGATTCTTGGTGGACGTAGCCCAAATTGGGTGAACCACATTAAATCTTGTCTCTCTCGTGTTGTGTTATTAATCAAGCAACAAAAATTTTCTTAAAATTATTAGAAGGACAATTAATACAAACAAGAAGAAGTGGGGTGAAATAACTCAAGTTTGCACTATGGGCGTGAATTAAACACTAAAAGATCTACTGGGAAAATTCTTTTTGAGTTAGTTTACAGGATTCGGACCCATCTCGCTTTGAATTTTCTTCTCTTGGCTTACTAGTTCATGTAATAGATGGAAGATGAGGAATAATTGGGCCCTTATGAAATAATAATTAACCAAGATCATGAAGTTGGATTAAGAAAGAAGAGATTCCCATCACAAGCATGTCAAGTTGAAATAAAATCTCAAAAGGATATTTGGCAAGAAATTTACTCCTACAACCTTCAGTGTTGGAGATCTAGTCTTTATTATGGGACAAAGAGATGTGAAGAGAAGGGTAAAAATGGTAAATTTGATTCTCTGTGGATGGGACCCTATTCCAGTGATATTAGAATTGGTGAGCATACTTTCTTTCTGAAGGATTTGGAAGGAAATTTATTAGAGTTTCTTGTCAACAACAGGTATCCTAAACACTTCTTAGATTAATTTGAATACTCAGGTATGACCTTTTACATTGTATAGTTTTTATCATTTTTATTTTTGTTTTCCTTTTGTGCTTTGGTCTACAAATGACCATATTCTCTTGTTTTTCGGTATTGTGTTACGTATTTTCTCAAGACCATTTGTGTGTTTTTCTTATGACTTCATTGCCTAATGGGCTAGCACTTGGTATGTTTTTTTGTTTTTTTCTGTTCTTGTGGCACCCACAAGGGTTCCTATCCCCGAGTCAAAGCCGATGTTGGCACTCATTTTGATATTGTACCTTGAATTGTAATTTTCTTCCTTTAAGTTTATATCTTGTTTTTTTAGAACTATGTAATGTGTAAAAAAATTGTGTACCCATAATACCAAAACAATATTGAGCCAAGAAATTGATGTATTCATGCAATAATTAGGTGAAATTTCCTTATTTATTCACAAGCATGTATGATGTGCTTATGTAAAATGAATTTCTTTAAAATACAACAAACCAGTCATATAAATCCCTTGAAAAAAATTTATATGTGATCATCCAATCTTGTCCTTGTGCATAATGTAATTCTTCCCCAATACCCGATAATATGGCATCTCTTATTGGTTTCACGTGTGCATAGAAACATTTTTTTCATTTGGAATGTTATGTAAAAATGTAAATCATAAAAATAACTCTAGGGCTCGAGGGAATATTCTAAGGAATATTCATTATGTGGGATACAAAATACAAATACGTCCCAATTCCCAAAGGGACATGTGGTGTAAGATTATTGGAGCATGGTATCGGGAATTTTATTGAGTGTTACACTTTGTAATTCAAAACTCAAAAAAAAATGCAAAGTGTGATTAAAATCCTTGAGCCCGACACTAGACACGTGTCATCACTCCAATATAAGTCAACTTGGGTAAAGAAGTCAACATTGCGGTTTTGCACACTTTCGGTCATAGGAAAAGTGTAGAAATCCTCCCAAACCCTAACTCCCATAAAATGAAAACATGTGGATGTCCCACATTTAAAAGGAAAAAGGTGGATCAAACGGATGTGATTGAATGCATTTATTTCATCCACCATTAATGTAATTTGTATAAGCAAGGAAAAGGTTTAAAATTGGGCCAAATGATTCAATATCCACACTTTCAAACTAAGGATTTTGAAGCCCTAGGACTGCGAATTTACATCATAAAGAATGAAATCGATTGTGGAGGTGAATGGATGGATCAAGGAAGATTGAGTTTATGGTGAAACAAAACATTGAGAAAGGTGGAAAAATGGGTAAGTACCATAAACACTCGATTGTTGTGGAAATTCTAAGCATTCCTCAAGATTTGAGTTATTTTTCTTATTTTTTGACTTGGATAATTCCAAAACCCTTTTTATTATCAAAAGATAAAATTGTAAGAAATTTTCAAGGCAAGATGAGATCAACGAAGACTGGAACCCATGTCACCTCAAGTATCCAAGAAATTTAGATGATGTGACAAATACTAATTTGTTGAATTCAAGACTTAGTTGATTTCTTACAATGATTGCATGCTCATGGAAGAAGTGATTATATAGTGTACATTAATGTCAGTAATATTTCCATAGCTAGATTTTTCCACCTTCTATACATTTCCCTGAGTTAGTATGGATTTTTGCTGAGAATTATGACCCAGAAAAGAGGGTGGTTTTGGATGGAAGTGGTGAAGCAGTGCTTACCTTGAACACCCAAAGCATTCCGATTAATGTTAGGGCTTCCCAAATTTGATAATCCATAGAATTTGACATTCCAAGGCATTAAATCTATACAATTTTGAACAAGTTGATTATGCCAAGGTTATGAGGACCTATTTGGTTGATAAATGACAAAAGAGCTTCTACTAGAATCCCAAAAAGACTAATCAGATCACACTTTGTAATGGAGGTTGAGGATATTATCACCTTGTTAAGTAAGATTGATGGTCTAAAATGGTGTATGGTTTCCAAGATTGGATGTGCCCTTATATAAGGATTATCCTGGAATCCCCTGAGAAATTTTTGGGAAACTTTATAGCCATAACCATTCATGAACAACTTTTTTGAATGAATGTAAAGATCAAATTAGGAATTACTTTTAATTGTGAATTTTATATGATGTCATACTTGATCTATAACATTGCATGTCATAAGAATTTCCTTGGTCTCCCACAAGTAAGTGAGCTTTAAAGATCACAAAGTATATGATGTTTATCCCTAGATGAACTTGGATAACTGGAGGAGGAATGTTAGAAGGGTAAATGATGCATTATTTGCACCTATCATATGCCTCTTTAGGCCAAAGTGGGAACAATATAGACTATCATGTTGAAGAAAAAGAGTGATACAAGAATATGGGTGCTATTTTATCTAGTTCATATTCTTCACTTACATCAGGGCAAAGTGGTTTTGAAGGTCACCCATTCATGTTTCCCAGGTACCTAGATGATAAATGGGCCCTCTAGAACTTTCAAGGAAATTGGAAGTGGTACACAAAATAATTACAAAAACATAAAACCAATATTAAGTTTCCTATCAAGATAGGAAGATATTCATGCCCAAAATTGCAAAATCCAAACTTTTGGAGGAAGAGATGAACAGTATCATCGATTGGAAACATTTGAGCCAAGACCCAAATATGACATCAGGTGGGTTGTAATTTCTGAGCATGAGCCTCATTTTGAAATACTATTGATGAATTGTAGGGATGAGGAGGAGGTTAGATTGAGGGATTTCTCTAGATGACTCTCAAACAGATTATTGACTTCAAAATTGTAGTTGTTCCTCAAGGGATGAATGATGAAAAAAAATTAACTAATCAATAATTATCATGATAATAAACTTGAGTCATTTCAATTGCACCTTTAGATTGGGATGAAGTGGAATCAACTAATTTACATGCTAGGAAAGCTAATGTAATGAGGAGGATAATGTTATCTTGGTTGAAAATGAAGGGTATGGACTTATCTCTTCAAAATACAAAAGTGCTAAATGAGTTCAGGGATTTGGGAATTTTAGATGGAGATCTCCCTCCTTTAAGATAGGGAGCTAATAAAATTGATCCATTGAATGGAAAATCCCCTCAATTTCCATCCAATAAGCCAACTTCAGGGATTATTGATGAATGGACTATTTCCACTAGTAGGACATGTACTTCCATGTCAGTTTTAACTAAAAGGTTGAAGGGATGCTTTTGAAAGCAATGCAAGATGCCCCCATCACTCAAAAATTCCACTACAGACCAAGGGGACAAGCACTTCAAATCCTAGGACTCCAATGGTAACTATGTTAGGGTCATCTAGTGTAGGAAAAAGAATGAGAGGGTTCATAGTAAATATTGACCTCAACTCATAGTACATAGAGTGCTAAGGAAAAGGAAGGGGATGAGGTCAAATATTTTGAAAGAACTACTAAAAGGGAAAAGGTAATACTTCCATTGGTGAGGACACACAAGCTTCAAGTGTCCCAGTCACAAAGAGGCATATTCATAAAAGTAGAGAGCCAAAAGTGATTGACCCTACACCATTGACTAAAGATCAACAAAACCTCATTACAACATTGGCAAGAGGTAGTTATGGGACAACTAAAGGAAAGTGCCCCCATTGCTTCATCAACACCACAAAATGCCACAATTGCAACATTAACTCCTATGAGGTTGATGTCAAGTTCAGTTATGGAGGAAAGGGTTGTTGATGCTCCCATAAGTAGTCAACCCATAAAGACCATGGAAGAACATGAACAAAATGGTGCAAGAGGTTTTCAATTATAAGGGTAGGAGGTTTCAAAGCCACACCAACTCAAGAACAAGTGAATGTACCAATTGAAGTGGTGGATGTGGAAGAAATAGAGGAGACCCCTGCACCATAAATTTTCTAATTTGAAATTTGAGGCACCCATTGTGGGAGGAGAAGATGTTTCTCTAATGAAATTTCAAATGGTAGAGACTCCTCAACCACCAAATTGATGAATCAGGTATAAAGGTTCAAAGTGTTCAAGTTGAAAGTGCAATACCAATAAGAGAGGAAGAATGAACTAGAGAAGTCAAAAGGTTATAAGTGAACCACCCCAAGAAATTATTGTTTCCATAGAACATCAACTCAAAGGAGGAAGAAAAATGAAAAGTTAAGAACCACCCAAGAGTGTGAAGCCCTACTAAGATGTTTTGATAGAAACATTCATGGAAAAGTAACTATCCAAGTCTAGAGAGATAGAGACAAGGAAGATACACCAATTGGTGACAAGATCTAGAATCATCATTAGTCTCAAAAGGAAACAAAAGGAAGAACAGTTAGAAGTGGAGGCATTGCATGTTGAGCATGAAAAAAAAATGGAATCTTAAGATTCACATGTAGTAATGTCATTATTACAGAAACCCCAAGCACATCTAAGGACATAGTGGTATATTTTCAAAATAAAAAAATACACAAGGAAGGAAAGTGTGGGAAATACCTACATACATGGATGGTTGGGAACACTCCTTCCAAAGAAGGAGAAGGAAATAATTCAGGTAGAAAGTGGATATCAGGAGTATTGTGTTCTCAAAACCTACAAAATCTCCCAAAAAGGCTAGAATCCTACCAAGACTCATGTAGATCAACAAGGATTTAGAAATTTGGAGGTGGCTACCCCACAAGAAGGTAAATTGAAGAGTGAGATTACAATAAGTGACTACCAAGTCACACATATCCCATTGGGGAATCCTACTAGAGAAATATTGAAAGATGCCACAATAGTAGTTGTTGGGGCTTGATACAAAATATTGATGAGGACAAGGAGAAAAAAAGGAAGATGAAAGAGAAAATCAATACATTGTCCACATACATGCAAAAAATGGATACAACTCTTATGATGGAAGGGTAGGAAGTTTCTCTACTGCTATAACTCTAGAAGTTTTAAAGTGTATGAGATAGCTAGAGAAAAATTTGGTGTTGTGGACATAGATGGAAAGAAGAATTATATGAAAAAGGAAGCAAGATCATTAAAGACATTGTGATGTGTTATAACCAACTGAAATAATTATCAAATGATGCAAAAAAAAAACTTAAAAATGTGGGGACGAATTACACTAATAGGAGGGAATCCTTCCCAAAATGGAGGCACTAACTCAATTAGATGATCAAGTTGGTGGAAAGAGGACATATTGTTTCCCTAAGGAAAGGGGAATACAATATACTTATGAAGGAGCTATCAAGTTGAGAATGAGAAATCTAATCAAATCAATGAAAAAATCCATTCATAAAAAGAAAGATATCATAGTGAGTGCATAATATTGACAACTAGGCTAGGGAAACTTGATGATGACAAGAATAAAAGAGTCACTTATGGAGATTGGGGCATAGAAAATTAATACAATATTTTGATCAAAATATTAATGGAGAATCTCACTATGGCTCCAATATTCAATTATGATATTATTTAAAAATTTTTTGGTCTAGAGCAACACATAACCAAGTTGTCAAAGAGGATAAAAAGAGTAAAGTTGCAAAGCCAAAGTTTGAGGAAATGCTAAGAGAACAAGATTTGATATTCATGTTCCATTTAAGGCTTGATGAAGAGATATTATTACCTAGATGTTCCATATTTGATGCATATAGAGAAAGGGTGTCTCAAACAAAAGGAGGATGATATCAAGGAACTTGAAGTTGATACCAATATGCCTAAATAAATATAGGCTTGTTCCTCTTCTTTTTTCCTTCTAACAAAGTTTGTTCTTATTCTTGTATGATTTTTAAATTTTGTACTCTCTAAATTTTACAAATTCCAAATTGTGTATGGCATGATGTATTGAAATGTAAATTCAAACAATATGATAGTAGATATAGAAACAAAATTCAAGTATGAAATACATTGATACATTGTGAATTATTTGTAAAAGTAACAATATGGGAATCTATAGGGGCCCAACCCTTGAGATGTTTACATAATTTTTAGTACATTTGCAAAAAAGGAAGATATAATATCAATTTATGTTTATAAATTCCTCCTTGAAGGCAGGAATCTTGCTAACAATATTTTTTTCCTAAACTCAAATTCCTTAACATCTTGGGCTCCATAGACATATTGAATGTCCCTATAAGGTCATGGGACATATTCAGTGCCATAAGTTCAACAATGCTTTCCCTAGGGCCTTCTAAGATCTTAATCAGTTCCAATTTCTTCCCATGAGAAGAGACCCACTCTAGAAGACTTAAACCACCTTTAAGATAAGCCTTTTTTCCCTATTGGGAAGTGGCTTTCAAGGATGAAGATGACATGGAGGCATTTATAGGAACTATGGGAGGATTCAGAGCACTTGGGATTGGTCAACTTGCACACATCAAATTGATGCACCCATCATCGTACCTCTTCAAGGAAGGTGGTGGTGCTTCAAGGTTTTCTCAAGGGAGGATTTAGCTGGTGATTTCTCTAGGAGAGTAAGTCATTGTTCAATTAGCAGTCACCCTATGGGAGAGTGGTGACATGTCATCTATGGGATCATCGTCAAGAAAAATGTATGCATCTACGGGAATTTTTCCTTCTCTACTAGTTCTTTATTGAAAAATAGGGAGACATGTTAATAATGTTGTTGGTGATAGTGGGCCTGCATCAAATCCAAAAAAAATTTTCAACTTCTCGGGAGTCTTTTGATCCTCCCAGTGGAACAAGTGATAATACATAACTTGGAAGGAAGAGAAAAATGGGCTCATCTTAACCATCCTTCTTATCAATGCCACTCAAAACAAATGTTGTAAGTGGCCCATCGGTCTCCATCTGGTCTTTAATCTCAAATATCATTCTTACGAATGCTTCATCAGGCCCAAAAGATCAAAGATCGAGTTCAAGTCTCTAAAGAGAGTGCTTGCAAACTATCTCCTAGTTCCACTTCTATTCTTCATTACGAAAAGAAAGACCAACACAAGTTTTTCTCACTAAGCTTGAAGAGAAGTATGATTCTGAGAAAAGGGGTGATGAGAATTTATAGAAAAATGGACTCTTGGGATGGGTATGTGAAGAATCATATCAAAATTTAATGCCATATTATCTTTGGATACTCACATGAAATGGAAAAGATGAGATGGAGTGGTGTTATTCAAAAATATTGTTGAACTTGATTCAACAACTCACACAAGGGAAAAATCCATTTCATGAGAAATTGAAATAATTAACCACATCCCAAAATAGATTCCCAAAAGGAAAGAGGTAAATGTCCAATCAGATGAGAAAAATGCATTTATAAAGCATTAAAACCAAAAATAATTATAAATGATTCACTCATGTCATGAGGTTTGAATGGCACAAAAAGGGAGAAATTAGATCAATGCACAAAGTGACATCATCAGATGGGAAAAAGATGACTTGGTGTTTTGGTCATCATGACAAGATGGAGAAGTGAGGACCACATATGGAAATGTTGACCAATGTTTCTCCACATGGAAGCATGGGGAATGAAAATGATTCCAAAGTAACAAAAAATTAGATATTTCCATCTAGGAAAAGTATATTCCCATCCAATTTCTTTTAGTAAATAATGAGATAATATTCACTATATTTTTTGGGGGAAAAATAAATCACAAGGAAATATCAATATTGTATAAGTATGAGGGCATGTCTTCATACAAAGAGGGGGGATTAATATTTTTCTAGTTTTTCATTTAGAAGAGACTGAGAAAACTATTGTAATTCTTGAATACTATCTATCAAATGAAATACATCTGAATTTATGTTTTTTCAAGGATCTAGATGTCAAGGTGGTTATAGTGTACAACCATTGACAGGCATTGAGAACATGTGTTTTGTGTTCCCTTATCAAGAACTTGGAGAACTAAATGAGATGTATATGCTTGTGAATTTAGCTTTTTCTTTCTAGGTTATGTGTTGTGAGCTTTGATCAATGAATTATACTTCTTGTTGTAATTTTATGTTCATCATTTCTCTGAATTACACTAGATCTATCCTTAGTGGTTGTGTGATGGTAATTGGGTCAATATTGTGTTGAGATATTTTTCTTTACAATGTTGTATACAATTTTAAATTCCTCCTCTGTAGTTTAGAGATATTTTTTTTCATCCTCTGAGTGAATCCTAGGCATAAGGATAATAAATTATGAACATTTTATTAGGACATTAGCATGATCCTTTGTGTTTGATTCCCTAAAGGTTGTAGGGATCCTACATTCTCTAAGTATCAATGAATGCAAATCTCTTTTCAAGAAACTATCTATGATTGATTGAATTTCTTAGCCTTCTTGGATGGCATATTGTCTTTTTTGATTTTTAAAGGGTTGTGTTACATGAATATCCAACAATGTGTAATCTCCCCATAAAATATAAACCTACTATGAATCTCACCATCTCACCTTAAATCCTTACACACCATTTTGTTACTTTTCTTATAAACAAATGTGAAGGGGTTTTCTCAACCTTATCTCCCCTACTAAGAATATGAAAAGGCCTACAGAATCAAGTTATTTGTAGTAACATGTTTCTCTTAAGTAAACATATGCATCATTTTGAGTGACAACTCATGAGAGTGAATTGTTGCATTTATGGCCATGTTTATCCCACAATGATCCACAAGATTTGAAAGATCCCATCTCCTCTCCACATCCAAGTTACACTGAGGGTCCTCTCACCTTTATCATAGGAAGGACCAAAAGTAGAAGGAAGGGCCATCCCCTTTGTACGTGTCACCCAATACTCCAAATCCCAGTTCCAAAGAGTTTTCCAGACATTTCCCTAAAAATGACTCAAACTATCCTTGCGATGTCTCCCAACTTGATTGTTTGAATTGACACATAATCCATGCCTCTTACCCTCATTTCTCTAACTTTGTCTTAATGGTTCATGGTGATAATATTTTACTATGTGGAACTTCTCATGACAATAGTAATATATGATTTTATTTGACGGATTTTTTTTCTCGATGTCCCTCCATGCATAATCATTATTGGAAAATTTCCTACCTCCTTAGCTCTATGTTCAAATCCATTACAAGAGTAAAAATATCCATTGAAATTCCTTTCATACCTAAATGCATTTGGTTTCCTTATTGACCTTGATTTCATGTTGTACTTGAAGTTTCTCTCCTTCCTTAGGCTTGGATCTTCAGTATTCTTTCTTGGAACATTATCATCTTGCATCACTTATTTTCCATTGATGTTTTCTTTTAACCTAATATTCTCTTGTCACTTAATGCATTTCATTTCTCAACAAATCATCTAAATTTTTTATGCTCTTCTCAAACATTTTATACATCTCCAATCTTCTTAAGAATAGATATAAATCATATTGTAAGGAATTGATAAAAACATTAAACTTAATACATTAATCTTTTGAATCTTAAGATTAGCTTTATAAGAATATCAACCCATGTTTCAAATTTTGTGCATAGCATAGCACATTCCTTTTCTTTTACTTCTAGGATTGTTGAGTTACTTTCAATTTGGTCTTCAAGTTTTTTATCTCTTCAAATTATTTAGCATCTTTTCCAATTATCTTCTCTAGAAGCTTGATCTGATCCTCATAATCCTTATTTACTAACTTCATTTTCTTATTTTTCTTCTTTTGAAGCTTTAGTTCCTCTATGGATTTTCAAACTCCACCTTGAAGTCAACCACCTCTTCTTCTTCATCTGATTCCCAGCCACCATCATAAAACATATAATCTTCTTCTTTAGAGAAACTTGCTTCATTTTCCATGAACAAATTATCATATTCTACCACTTCATCCTCACTATCAGTGAAACTACTGCGCTGCAATTTTAAGAACTACGGTCTTCTTTAGTATATAAGCTTTCAATTATTCTTAGAAACTTATTCTTATTCTTGATCCCTCTTAATTCCTTCTTACATTTTTTGGATTGCTTTTCTTTATCATGAGATTAAACTTCTTCATCATGATCAACCTTGAGGTTTATAAGGAAATTATTGCTAAAATGTCCAATTTTGCCACAATTGATACATTTGAATGGAAACATACCTTTATACTTACTCGAACCAGATTTCATCCTTATAGAGAATAAATTAATTAGCTAATCATCATCAAATTTAGGAGCAAAAATCATCCTTATATTTCTTACCCTTTTTCTTCATCTCATATTTAAAATCAATCTCCTTCTTGACTAATTTAGATTCGATAACCCTCATTTCATATACATTCGAGTTCCATGCAACTCATCGAATGTCGAGAGAGTCAAATCCTTGGATTTATCAATGACAGAACACATTAGATTCAAATGTAGGAGTTAGAG